>JARLTB010000075.1:0-187500 GCA_030141615.1 Unio pictorum
AACTATGAAGACGTTGAATTAGGGTAAGCCAGTAGTGGAGACAGCAAGTAATGGGACTAACAAAGTCAATACGAATCTACATCCAGAATAAGTTGATTTTAACTGGGATATTGTGGATTTTCTAACTTCACAAGATTTTATTCCGGAACTTTCGTTACCTTCTGCCTCTTCTTATTTACACGTCGATGATTTTAAGCAAAGACAAAAAGAAGAATTATAGCGATCTTTACAACAGCAGAAAGTAGAAGAACAAGCTTTTCTCCTTCAACAGCGGGAAGAAGAAGAAGCAAGAAGGAAACACCAGGAAGAAACATATATATAGAAGCACTCGTCAGTCTGGCTACCTATCGTAGGCCCATCAACCCAAAGAAAATGAGTAGACTTCAAAAACTGATAGAACTTCAGATGCACCTGGTGCATGCTAGACGTCTCCTGGACGCGCTGACTATGGAGGCCATAGCAGAACAGGCCAGAATTAAAGAAGAAGAGGAGAAGGACATGAAAAGTCCAATTTTGCCCCACCTTATCATGAGACAGACTGGTAAAGTCATACCCATGGTGAGGATACCCCCACAGACACCACAGCCACAACAGCCACAAGAGTCGCTACCAGTACAGGTTCGTGTGGATGATAACAGAAGGCCACAAGATCCACGTCTGTGGCATAGGAGAAGAGAGAGGGAAGTTTTCACTATCCCTCAAAGTGAAGACTGGGAGAGTGAGGCTACTCATTCTCCCTTTGCGCTCCCAATCACAATAGTCAATTGGGAGAATGATTGGAGTAGAAGATGTGTGTGCGGGGCTAGACCTGGGGGATGTCAGCATTAGCCAGGTGCATTTTAAAGTTTAAAAAAACAGCCCTTCTCAGGGCTAACCAAATATCTAGAAAAAAAGACTTTTCAATTTGCCAATTGGTATGAGAGAGGAGTAGTGTGATTATAAGCACTGACTCTTTTTTTTGGATGGTAGATGGTGTGATATTGGATAGTAAATTATGTGGTTTGTTTTGGCCGCTTCCCCGTGTGTGTGTGATAGATTGTATGTTTTGTGAATAGCATATAATATGAAAAGTGAGTGTAAAGGATGTTTTCCTTCACGTCCGTGCTAACTAAAGATATATATATATATATATATATATATATATATATATATATATATATATATATATATATATATATATATATATATATATACTCAAGTGTCGGCCATTAGAATCAGACACGTCGCTAAAAAAAGCTGTCAAATTACAGAGTTTTTTGTTAAAAATTACAGAGTTTTTGCCTCAAAATCACAGCAGTCCCGATTACCAGCCGCCACCTAGCTGAACCCATCAACCAAAAGGATTACAGATCTAGGTCACACACTAGACTATTCCTGGAGAGGAAGAAATCAGCTTCAGAGCCACGCCACTGTCGGTCGACAAGAACTGGTAAGAAATTAAAACTATCCCTTATTTAAACCTTCGGGTAATTCATTGTGCCACTATATAAACTTATTTAAAACTTATTTAAGATAAATCTAAATCATAATAACAGTAATTAATTGTTATTTCACTCGTAATATTACTAACCATTGTCATAATCATCACTTAGCTTATGATAATAACCATCTTTAATCTAGCTCAGTACTAAATAATGAAATAAAACCAAATAAATAGAATAACTCTACCCACAATAAAAGTAAATCATAAAAGTTAAACCACAAGTAAGTATGACAAGACCAACGGCCAAAACACCAAGGAAAACAATTACACTATCCTTCAAAAAGAGGACTACAGCAGCCAAACATGGAAGACTAAGCAAGAAAATGGATAAGTTAAACAAGCAACTAACCACAGATCCAGTTGTAGACTTGCTACCATCCGAAATATTAACGGCAACATTCTCCTCAAATATAAATGCAAAAGAAATAACCCAAACGACTTTAGATGTACATCCGGGGTCAACTAGGGTTACCAGAGCTACCGCCAGGAAAATAACAAACCAAATAACCAATATGGATGAAGCCATCAAATATAAAAAGGTTAAAAAACCTATTAGCATACCGATCATATCCAAAAATTCAACAATAAACGAAATAGATCAACAAGGAGTGAGAACTGACAACATAATAACAGCAATAACAACAGGAACGGAAAACATAGCAACAACAATAACACCTGAAATGGAAAAAATAACAACAACAATATCAATAAATAACCCATGTGAAAAGAATAAAGCGGGAAGTAAAAATGCAACAGCAAACGAAATAGAGAAACAAGGAGAGAAAACTGCCAACACAACAACAACACTAAATTCAGGAACGGAAAAAACAAAAACAACACCTGAAATGGTTAAAACAACCATAACAATAACAACAGACTATTCGCAGGAAGGTATAAAGCGAGAAACAAAGATGCAACAATCAACTAAAAAGATAAACAAGGAGTGAGAACTGACAACACAACAACAACAGAAAACAGAAAAACAACAACAATAATAGCACCTGAAATGGAAAGAATAATACCAACAACAACAGATGATGCACATGAGAAGAATAATGTAAGAGACAAAATACACCAAATGAAACAAACTCCAATCTACATATACCATGACAACAACGACAACATCAACATTACAGAAAAGAAAAACAGCTAAACTTACACAGTAGTCAAGAACCCAGACCATCTAAACACATATCGGATAGAGAGATGGAAGAGATAAACAAAGCAATTAGTGAGGCTGATCGGGTTGAACGGTACGGAAAGGAATACGAACAATGGCAAACAATAGCATCAAAAACAAGGCAAAGGGCAACATGGCGGAGAGATTAGGATTGTAAGACCGCCAAGGATTATATCATAATACAGTGCAACAGATTGAAACAAGTCTGCAAATATATGGAAATCACAACCATAGCAGGGCTCCCAGTACAAATCACAAGGCACAAAGCCACAATCAAAAATCACAATAACAATAACAGAACAAGCACAACTCAAGATAAGGATAAATCCTTCCAAAAACCATATTTTGCAAACCAAGCTAAATACAAAGCAATCCTTAAACTACCTCAAACAATGGTGTGGAAAACGCAAGAAAATATTGAATATGACCTCAGATTTCACAAAAACCTTGCAAATGGGTTGTCAAATTACGAAATCATCTAGGAATGGAAACGTCAACAATCCTACTAGAATTCCAACAACCCCCACCAGCACACGTCAGAATTGGACCACATAGAACTAAAGTAAAACTACAACAATACATCAACAAACCCCGATACTGCAATAATTGCTGTAAATGGGGTCACTTTTCATCCCGCTGCCGTTCACACCCAAGATGTGGAAAAATGTGGCGGCAAACACACAGGAAACGCATCAAGGAAGATTACAAAATACATGCATAGAATTATGGCGGTAATCCCCCTCCATAGGAAAATGCTTTATCAAAATACCAAAGTGTGCTAACTGTAGGGCTGTAGGGCTGATCACAAATCATATGATACCCAATGCCCCAGAGCAGTACAAGAAAAAGTTATCATTCGACTAATGGATCAACAAAACATCTCCTATAATCAAGCCAAGAAAAAACATATGCAAAAGGAAATCATGCCTAAAGTAAAAAAGGCAGAAGCACAACCCAAACCAAAAACAACTAAACAAAATAATGACAAAGATACAACAAGGCAAGCTTCAAATCAGGAACAAACACTAACACCTGCGAGAACGAGAAACCTAGATACAACCGCAAACCCAGAGATATTTTTAAACAGAACAACCATGGACACCTATTTAAACCAACTACAAAAATCAATCAGCAACCAAATAAGGAACGACCGAATTACTAAAGATGAATTTATTAGCATATATATGCAACAAATACAGGACTACCTAGCATCACACCAGGGAGAGAGCTCAACCCATCACGAATAAATCAACAACAAACAAAAGATATTAACAACAACATAAACAATGGATACTGGAAATAAAAATAATGCTTCGGCTAACAAAACAAAAAACAAGACCCCAGACAAGTTACTTATATGACAATGGAATTGCAGAGGGCTAAATAAAAATCATGGAGAACTAATCGCAGCAATCCACGGAACCATCACCAAGCCCAAGATCATCTGTCTTCAAGAAACTCTACTTAAGGAAACCAGTACAAACATTCCTAAAATAACAGGTTATCAAACTACATTCTTAAAACACAGAAGTACCGACAAAAAAGGAGGAGGCCTAGCCATATATGTATATGACACCATCATAGACGCAGTAGAGAAAGTTATTAATGTGAACTTAACAGAAACACCAATTGAATTTCAAAAAAATTGTCTTCACAGTAGCAACCGAAACAATACATCTGTACAACATATATGATAAGGGACAAAATAGTCAAAAAAACAAAAAACTTTTTCAACAAATATTCAAGAAAAGGGGCACAAACACTATTATCTGCGGCGACTTCAATGCACATCACACAGAATGGGGTAGTGACCTCACAGATACGAGAGGGAAAAACATCATAAAATACATAACAGAAGAACAACTAGAACTTTTGAACAACGGAACCCCCACACGTATAGACCCCAGCCAAGGCAAACTCTCTACCATTGAATTCACCATTGCGACGCCTAGCCTGGCTGTAATTACGCAATGGGAAGTGATGCAACATTAGGCAGCGACCACTTCCCCCTATGTACCACCATATACGTCTCGTGCCCAACGGAGAAACAAAAAACACAACAAAGATGGAAACTAAAAATGCAAATTGGAACAGCTTTAAAGACCATCTTAAATTAGTAAACCTTGCGGAAATCCAAGATGAGGATACAAATAAATATTACGACAATCTCATACAAATTATAAACGAAGCGGCAAATAAGAGTATTCCCAAAACAACAGGTTTCCATTATAAACAGACTGCAATCCCCTGGTGGACAGAAAATTGCAGAATTGCCATTCAGAAGAAAAAACAGCCTTAAATCGCTTTAAACACAAAAACCGCCTCTGACTTTCTTATATACAAACAAACAGAAATCAACATTAGGACGGTAATAAATGAGTCAAAAAAGAACTCATGGAAAAGATACTTCACAATGCTCAATCATAAAACAAATACTAAAGAAATCTGGAATAAAAAAAGAGCCATAAAAGGCAAAACACCCACAACAGCGCCGAAAATCCAGGGAACATAAAACAACATGGAAGTAGCAAAGAAGTTAGCCCAACACTTCGCTAACTCCAGCAGCGATAACACTCACAAACACGAGTTCTTACAGCAAAAATCAACATTAGGAAAAGAATTTCCCCACATTTTCAAAGATCCAGACAACAGAGATTCGCCACTGAATGACCCTTTTAATTTAAATGAATGGAGACAGGCCCTCAGCACAAAAAAAAAGTTCATCACCAGGAGAGGATAACCTAGGCTATGAAATATACAAACAATTACCACCCAATATGCAGAGCATTACCTTAGACTTAATAAATCTGATATGGAGAACAGGTCGCATCCCCACACTATGGAAGCGAGCCATAATCATAGCCATCCCAAAACCAGGCAAAGACCCAACTAATAAACGACCTAAATACCCTAAACTATATATACAGAATCTGCCCATCCATTTCCAAAACGAGACCTACTTCCTGGGAATGCTACTAAATGAAACAATCAACTGGAATCCACACATACAACAAACTATTCAAAAATGACAAAAAGATCTAAACATACTTAAAAACATCAAAGGCACTACATGGGGAGCTGATCAGCAAACTATGCTAATGATCTACAAATCTTTAATCCGAGCTAAGATAGACTATGGCTGCCAGATCTATTCCTCAGCCAACAAGGAAACACTTAGACAACTAGACAGCATCCAATACAGAGCCTTAGACTCTGCACTGGTGCATTACCGAACATCTCCCTGGAAGAACTACAAATCCTCGCATGTGAACCACAATTACAACTGAGAAAAGAAGAACACATACTTAGATACGTCTGTAGAATCTCAATACATAAGGTGATCAATCCCACCAGAAAAATAATAAGTAAATGTCAAACTACCTTTAGCTCAAGACTGGTACCACATCCTCCAGCAGCTAACAAAATACACACTCTGCAAAGAACTCAATCAAATAGAACTCCAAGCAGAACAACTACTTATCAAGGACCCCACACCTTGAAGAAATAACCAACCTAACATCAACCTAACAGCACTCCAACTGGTACATAAGCGCGACAACCCCAATATCACATTAACACAAGTACAAAGCCTCGTCAACAACAACTATGATGGATATGTAAAAATCTATACTGACGGCTCAAAATCTAAAGAACTACATATAACGGCTGCAGCGGTAGTGATCCCAGAACATCAGACCACATTTACGACAAGACTACCGGATGACTGTTCCATATATAACGCGGAATTCTGGGCCATCAACTGAGCCCTAAAATGGATAGTAACACAATATCAAAAACAGTACGTCATCATAACAGACTCACTTAGTGTACTTGAAAGTATTGAGACAGGTAATTCCAAAAGTAGACAAAACCTGCTAGAGGACAATATGCTGACCATCAGGGAAGCAGATAAATCACACCAAACCATACACGTCTTGTGGGTGCCATCTCACATCAATTTGCCTGGAAATGAAAAAGCAGACCAAGCAGCAAAAAGCAGTCTGATGAAAGACCAAATTTAACCCGTACAGTACAACACTCAGGAACTATATGGTCAAGTCAGGGACAGAATTAAAAATAAATGGCAACAACAATGGGAAAACTCCACAAAGGGTAGACATCTATTCCAACTACAAAAAGAGGTCACTAGAACCCAACGTTTACCAAAACGCCTGGCAGTCTGCAGCAAACGAGCAAGAAACAAAATGAATTCACTGAGTACGCTAGCGATGGAATTAATCCCACAACAAGCCTGAATGCTATATTTGGCATTGGGCTGAAGGAGGCAACTAATTGGAACTTTAGAGCAGCAGGTAAAAAAACTACACTGCTGCTTGTATAGGATAAAGAAGAACAAAAGGAATTAAGAGGGGATTTCAAGTACAGGAAAAACAGAGGTAGACAAGGGCGGTGGCGGGAAACCGAGCCGGACCACACTACACCCACTTCACAACCAGCAGTTCATGGGGAACCGGGCCCCATGACTCCCACAGTGGAATCTACTGTACGGGGAGGGGGGGGGGGCACAATAAAGATTCTTCAGGAACAGATAGCAGTGCTGTCAACACAACTACAGGCAATTTTTATGGAAACGGAGACGGCGGAGATGGCCACTTCACCCATAACAGAGCCTGTACCAGAACCATCACCACCACCACCACCACCACCACCCGTCAAAGAAAGGAAAAGGAAAGGGGAAAAAGTGGGTGATAAAAAGATCAACACCCACCCCCACTCATTCACCAGGCTTGGCAATAAACCTGGACAAAAAATTAGAGGAGTCCACCACCCCAGAGGAGAAATGGGAGTCACCGGTGAGGACGGCGAGAATGCCTGACAAAACTAGGGAAGAATTAATGGGGAAGCTGTGTAGCGAAATGGGACTAACACCACTCTTGAAAGACAAGAGAAAAGCAGCTAGTTTCATCTCGGCGGTGACATATGTAGGGTTCCGGTCGCTGCAGACTTCGCCACCAAGACTCCAACAATGACACTTCGCCCTCACAATACTCACCCGACACTACTATGAGGCCTTTGAGGACAGACCACTACATCACCTATTTGACGCAGCAGCCTATATCGCCTCCCGCCACGGAATTTACTTTCCATGAATAACACGGGAGGAGGAAAGAACTGCTGCCTTATTGGTGGAGCTAGAGGACAAGCGTGGTACTTTTTCTTACGATGAGTACCAGCCCTTTTAAGGGCTAGACATATTGCCATTTATTTTATTGAGCTCTATTCGAACAAGCTCTTTTGAAAATCTGACATGATCATTTTGAAGCACCGCTACAAAATTTACAATCTATTCTAACCTAACAGTGACTCACCTATATATGTCGCATAGACATATTAGTTTAAAATTTGTCAGGGACTTATAACATGTACACTATGTACTAGAAACATTGGTAAGTTAAGTGTTAGGAAAATTTTACAACTTATTGAATATGACTCAGTTACACAGGTGGCTGACACAATATTGGTTTTATTTTGTCCATTAGTAAAACTGGACTGAATTTGAAATAAATATGGCTAGGGCGTTCCAGGGCGTAAACGACATCCATCTACGACATCGGCTGGCAGAACTCCGAGACCTTTTTCCTCCTTTTCCTCGTCCAGAGCCCATCAACATAGCGATATGAGAAGACTATTTTTCTCTCGCTATTATTTGGTGCCATTGCACCTCCATTTGTAACAAACTCACCGATTTGTTGATAGGGTTGAGTGTGTGTTGGGTCTATTCCCACTCACCCAGGGCCTTACATTCATGACGTGGGGATGTGGCACCATTCCTTCCCCACCGGAAACCAGCCACCATTAAAAAATGGTGGTTTAAACTAGTGATCACATGACCTCTCGTGGCCGGCATCACTATAATCCAACTTTATTATTATTAAAATCATCAACAGAAACAGAACAGGTAAAACACTACTAAATGGCAGCTTTATGAAACATATAAGTACAGGACCCACGCCGGATAAATGTTCACACTGTCCAGAAACTGAAACATTGTGACATGTATTCAACATATGTCACAAATACCATCGACAACGTTCCGTTTTCCAACTACAACAAAGAAAACTTGACTCAGTTACATCATTCCCCCAAATTCTAGATAAAAGGTATAACAAAAACGTAAATACTACCTATATAAATATACTTAATTACCTAAAATCAATAGACAAAGAAACACAAAATATAAAGATCAAAACCATCAAATAAATAAACATAAATATAGCCATAGAGTTAATATTTATCAATCATGGGGCCAGAGCGGATAATAACACCGCTAGCTCAAAAGCAGACCCACTTAACAATGCCTTAAAAACAGACAAAAAATAAATATTATAACTACCAAATAAATAAATAATTAACGAAGCCATATCGGTTAAAGGGGCCAGAGCGGAACCACTTAACATTACCCTAAAATAAATATATAAAATAAAAGAGAAAAAGGGAAGGGAAAGGGGGGATAATATAAACATTGTAAGGCGAGGAAAAAGGGAAGAAAGGGGAGAATAGGAAGAAAGAGAAAAAGGAAAAAAAAGAAAGAAAAAGAAGAGAGAACATTACACTAAGTAGTGGCACAATGTAGGTACAGTAAAACCAGTCAACCGACATGTGGCAAGATAAATACAAATGTGATGAGAACACCGGGATCAAATAGTGATAGCTCAAGGAAACATAACACCAACCAACCGACAAGAAAAAGTAAAAAGAAAGGGAAAAGAAGGAGGGAGGAAGGAAAAAGAAAGAAAGAGGGAAGAAGGGAGTAGGAAGAAAGTGGGAAAGAGAAAAGGGAAAAGAAGAGAAAAAGAAGAAGGAAGAAATGAAATAGCACCAAACACACCCCACTTCAACTCTATTTTTTTCCCTTCCCAGGGTTCTCATTTGGTACGAGAACCCTTTTCGAACAATCTCTTTCTCAAAATCTAACTTGATCAATTTTGACCACCGCTCAAAATTAACATGCTAAAATACCTAAAAGTGAGTACACTCATTTATGTCGCTAATACATTTTAGCAATTAAATTTGTTAAGGACCTACAGCATGTACACTATGTACTAGAAATATTTATTGATAGGAAAGATGAAAAATTCTATGACTATATGAATTTGATATAATTGCACAGGTGGCTTACACATTATTGGTATTTTTTCTGTCCACAGTAAAACTGGACTAGGTTAGAAATAAGTGCGACCCGGGCGTTTCAAGCGTAAACAATGGCAACATCCAGGAGTGTGTAGAATCAGAACTAGGATAACCTGATTGTCGACGAAAACACGGCTGATCCATTGGACTTTATCTACTTTTACGTAACACGGGTTCTGATTAGATGTTGGAAATCTTGATTTCAAGTTCGGCCTATTCTCACACTGATGTAAAGTACAACTAAACTATTTGGCAATTCACTAATTACACAGATACTTAATACTTCATTTTGGAAGTAATAAGATATCAAACCGATTGGACTCTGTCTTTAACTAGAGTGAAATTATTTGACAAACTAGCTTTCCTAAACCGGGTGCCTTCCTTTTCTCTAAGGCGAAACTGCCATTTAACGTGGGTGCCCGGGAGACTGCGACAACACAGCCTAGTGTAGTAAAAGTTACCTTTGGTCCCAACCAATTAAATAGCGCGACCCTCGGGCATTAAGTGGTCGCGAAAGCATATAGTTGCGCATGCGACCTTAATTCATATAATTGAATTGAATTAGAACCATTCCACGGAATAACCATAGAAGATGGTGACATCATCAACTTTATTCAACAATTTAAGATACAGATATTTCTGGATATTAGACGGGGAATGTGTAGTGGAAAGACTACATAATGAAGTTTACGAACAGCCTGGACTTTGCAAACAGACTGAAAATAGCCAGGGAGCTCTTAGAAGGAATGGTAGAAGAAGAAGCCGAAACGTTACGAGGCTGCATTAACCCACCCTATGTCAGAGTGGGGACATTGAAGGAAGTGATAGATATTGTCCAAAACGTAAAGTGCTTTTTGGATAATATCTTGACAAAGTGGCCCCATGTCCAAAATGGTTTGGACCAGTTCAAGAAAACTGAAGCACTGATGAGAAAGGAGCTATTAGAAGAAGTGAAGAAGAAAAATGATAAATGGAGTAAGGAGAGAAAGGACATTAAAAAAAATGAAAAAAAAAAAAAGAAAGAGGAATTTGAAAGATTAAATAACAATTGGATAAAGATACAAGAGAAGTTTAGAGCTATGGGACATCCTGACTGGATTCCCGAGGCCGAAAATAAGAAGAAAAGGGAATCATTGGTAAAATCAAAAGGTGGTGGAACAACGGCAGAAAATAAAAGAAGAAGTACCCAAAGGTCCTTTTCAGGGCCACTCATATACCTCGAAAATATATATGCTTTCTTTGCCTCCATTTCCCTTGTCGCTAGATAGTCCCAAATACATGTAATATTCTCCATGTTCAATTTCCCTTAAGGCTATATAGGTCTACTATGTTCAATTTCCCTCGAGGCTATATAGGCCCACTATGTTTTGAGGCTATACAGGCCCAAGCCCTTTATGACTGGATTTTCCATTGAGGCTATAGTGAGGCTATATCGCCCCCATTAACTACTTATATATATATATATATATATATATATATATATATATATATATATATATATATATATATATATATATATATATATATATATATATATATATATATTGCAGAACACAGTCTTGTACAAATCAGAACGCATTAGCTTATTGTATTATTTAATACTTATTTCATTTTACCTGATGTTCTTGTTTCAGTTTAAAACAGAAACGTAATCACTAAGTATGATGATTAGTATGCATTTTAGTAAATGTTGTCATATTTCAAACAGTTTCTAAAAGAAAATATACTCCGAAAATGAGTACACAAACACGTTCACAAATTTTATACACTGTAAAAGAAGAAAGAAAGAGGAAGAAACAGAGAGAATAACCATGAAGGATTTTGTGAAATGAGACCAAAAAAATCTGAAATTTGAGCCATAAGCTGCAATTTAAGCACAAATGAAATACCCGCGTTATCTCAATGTCACAAATACTAAATACCCCATAAAACAAAGAGTCGCCGTGTACCTAAAACGTGTGACATGACACGTGTCACACCCATGCTGACACTACACATTAGTGGCCACTGCATCACACATAATACGCAGATTAGTCGCTCGGAGCTTTCAAAGCTAGACAATCAGGTTGTTGCACATGCTGATTATTTCTCATTCTTTAGCTGCATCTGTATAGTTGCCTCGGCTGTTATTCCCTTGGAAAATAATGAAATAATCTTTTTTTACATTTTATAACTAATATTTAACAAATTTGTGAAGTCATATTTTATTTTTAGTTCACATGTCATTTTCTCCTGAAATTTCATGTTGTGAATAAAAAAAAATCTATATGAGATATTAAAAAATAGACGTAACTGAGAATATTTTTAGTATTCCCTTTCTGGATGGAAGTAGCAAAATAACTACAAAAAAAGAAATCATTCGACTGATCGCATAGTATAGACAGAACTCTGAAATTTTTATTGTGCCCCCCCCCCCGCATAAAAAATCCTCACCCCAACCCCAAGAAAAGCATCAACAATAACATTAGATTTTCTTTTAATTTCGTTCAGTGTTCCTTTAATAATGTTATATAATTATCAATTATACATTAATTATGTATTGTCAACAATAGGGTATACACACGCGTGTATGAAGACTAACCTTCGATCCTGAATAATTATGACTTTCATTTCAGGAAAATAGATATATGGTTTGATGAGAGATTATATTTGATAAGGATTGATAGCTCGAAGTCTGACTTGTATGGCCTATTCATAGCTCTGCTACGCCAAAACCAATCGATCTTTGACAAAGCCACACATAATGCATTACCATACAATAAAACAAAATTACTACCACATGACAATATCATATGTATACATGTATGTAATATAAAAATGCTACAACCTGAAGTACTAGAAAACAATGCCCCTCCACCAAATCAAAATAAATAAATAAATAAATAAATAAATAAATAAATAACGAAATAAAAGACAATATGCGAACAAGCTTGACTCTGTCCGGTTAGAACTGCTGGGTCTCGGAGAAACATTGTCATTACGAATTGATGCTTAGACCTTAGGTGCACTGCCCAATCACTCGTACCACTGAGCCAACCACAATACGAACAGTGACATCGTGTAAATTTGAAACCGCATATTTAATTATGGTATTTTGATTTCTTTATGTAGGCATTTATTGAGAATTTTGGCCAAAAATATGTACAGATAACAATTCACCTTGTGTGCTAAAGGTAAGTCATGTTTTAAAGCCAGGACCCTCTAAAAATACAAACTGATCCAAGGGGCTATTTTAAGCTTAATTTGGGTTAAACTCATTACTGCAATGTCACTCATCCCATTTTATTTTCAGTTCTAATATAATTTATGCAAAAATGTTTATTGAAGTTATCTTTTGCCCGATCTGACTTTTGCAGTAAAATTCCAACCTCATTGGGGCGAATGTTCAATAAATGTTACCGTGTCCTTTTTATTATAATATTTTCTCACCATTTAATAAAGCAAGACTTTAATAGATATTTACAGTAATCAACTTAAGGCTCGGCTAAAGTAACTGAACAAATTTAACGGCAAGGATGTTTCCTGTCACTCACGCTTTTCAACATCTACTTAGAACGCATCATCGGCGAAGCCCTTGAAAACCACTGTGGGACAGTCAGCATTGGAGGGCGTAACACCACAAATCTACGTTTTGCAGGCGACATCGATGGACTAGCAGGTAGTGAAGATGAGCTTGCCACCTTAGTGAAAAACTTGGATGAAACATCTTCCAGATTTGACATGGAGATAAGAGCCGAGAAGACAAAGCACGCTGATGACAAATAGTGGCAAGCAAATCTCAACCAAAAGTAAAGTCAGAGGACAGAGATAGGAAACAGTGGGCCAATTCAAATATTTTGGTTCCATGATCATCGAAGAGGGTTCAAGAGCAGAAATTTTGTCGCGAGCAGCACAAACAACGGCAGCTATGTCAAAGCTAAGAACCATCTGGAGAGACAAAACTAATTGTCATAAAACTAAAATCAGACTATTGAGAGCACTAGTCATCTCGATCTTTCTATATTCTTGTGAGACCTGGACCCAGACAGCAGAATTACAACGAAGAATCAAGGCACTTGAAACGAGATGCCACAGAACCATCCTTACATGGACCACATCACAAATGAAGAAGTGGGTAACACCATCAGGCACAATGTAGGCCATTATGAAGACCTCCTTGCCACTGTCATAAAGAGAAAGCTGAAATGGTATGGCCATGTCACTAGAGCCAACAGTCTATCCACAACAGTACTGCAGGACAGTGTCCAAGGTGGCAGAAGGAGAGGTTGACAGAGAAAAAATTGGAGTGACAACATCACAGAATGGACCCGGAAAAGTTTTGTGGAGACACAGGCATTGCTGCAAGATCGAGACAAGTGGCGGGAACTGGTCAGTTGTTCAGCAGCACAGTGCCTCAACGACTACACTAGGTCAAAAGACTGATGATGATGATCGATCACATACTCAAAAATTTGACATATCTACTAACCTATGCTGTCATAGAAAGTCGAGGTGTGAAGTATTACTGGCATACCGGTTTATAACGGTATATTTTTCCAGGCTACTTTTTGACTGTACCATTACTTAGTTTCCGTCAGTAAGGAATATACATAAAAATGCATAGTAATCTTTAAAAGAAATAGTGAAATTAATAGCATGTTTTTCTTTTGCATATAGCAAACTAATTAAAATAATTAGTATGTACTATAACCAACAGCTGTACTTTGTCACACATAAATTGTGAATATGACAAATATAATTATATGTATGGTCCTTTTAATCACATGTGTCAAATCTGATGTTGTGAAAGATATTCGGGCCAAATTCCAATTTTGAAAACATATTTGGAAAAAATCACATTCTTTTTTTAGTTATAGAGTGTATGTTAATATGTTAAACATACTTATTTCTTTGTTGATCGATTAATTGGGATTGAACGGTACACCAGCACTGTAAGGCTGTATAGCGTCACAAAAAGGTGATATGATATGGTTTATGCGTGAAAAGTGCTTGACGATCAACAAACGATAAAATACCAAAAGCATAAACAATGGATAGTGAGGACAAATATCTGAAGGTTCCCAATCAACATGTAATGTAAATGATATGTATAAAGGCTAGTTATATATTTAAAGATATTTAGGGTGATTGGCCTAAAATGTTGCTTAAACTACTCAAATTAACAGGATGCAAATAAACTCTACTTTGAATAAACGTTAGCTTTCTTAAGGATATTTAAAATACAAGGCACATTTACTATATCAAAATACTCCTTCAAGAGTCACGGTACTAATTCAACTCCTATAGTAAACATATAGAAACACCATCATATTCAAAATTCAATAACATAACATTTCTGGGTGCTACTGATCAGATCTATATTTATCCATGCACAACTCTCCGTGGTGCACACCTTTGTGTGGAAAACACCATCTGAGCCGCGGCATGTTTCTATCTATATGTGCATGAAACACATATTATTGATTCAGCACCAAATTAATCAGGTGCTACTTTCATGTTTGAGTTAAGCCTGTACAAATATAAAAAATTGCATCAATAGAATATTGTCTATATTTTTAAAAATTACATATAGGATAAGCTCTCAGAAGATAATTTTACTAAAAGTTTACTTTTATTATCAACCAAATATGGACCACCAAAACCGTATTTACTCTATTATTTCTTCACTCATTTCTAATCATCCTGATGTATTACAATACTGTAATCGAGAATGTCTTTAAAAGACGTCATAGTAATCCCATAGTGTTTAGTCCAAAAAGTATATGTGTACTGTATAATTCGATTGAATAATTTAAATAACTGATTTCTCTCGAATTTGACCCGAACACATCAATCCTTGATTTTCCAAGTTCTGTTGTGCAGTGACTGAATAATGTAAATGAATCGAAGAAGGTGATTGAATTTAAAATATTTTTGGTTTCGATATATTTTAGGAAATGATCTATTGCTTTATTTTTCTGCTGAAACTATTGATGTACCATCCGGCAAATAATGTTTTGTAGTGTGGTTTCAAAACTAAAGAAGGCTGTAGTAATATTTCCACCACCTTTTTGAGTCATGAGTATTAGTTCTTGTGTGGCTCTTAAATTTCGAGAAAATGTTATAAGAGTTATGAATTTTTTTAGGATTTCTCTCAAATTTATTTCCTTCATATAGAGTAAAAAATAATTTGGGTTGTTTTGGAAGCCAAGTAGGTGTCACAGAAACAATGACATTTTGATTTTTTGAAGGTCATTTTGTATTATTTCGATTTTATTTTCTTGAACTAAGTAAAAGAAACAAACCAAAGTTTTGTCAAATTAGCAAATATTTGACTTCTCTAAGCTGGAAAATGAACGTTTAAGAGGAACTTATAGCATTGTGAAATGAATCCAAAAGAATCTTAAATGTTGTATGAAACGCGCGCACAAGTTTAGAATGTTCAGAATGAATTCCAATATTGACTGTTCTGATGTACCTATAGTCTTGAATGTTCTGATTTTCCAATAATCCTGATGTATTACAATAATATAATTCAGTTGTAAATTAGAAAGCCCGATGTGTCCATTCTATACATAAATTTTACTCTAATTAGTGCAAGCCCACATACATACATACATACATACATACATACATACATACATACATACATACATACATACATACATACATACATACATACATACATACACAACTTTCTAATTGTTTATCAAGCGCACATCTGCATGGTTTCTCTTCATCAACTTTCCTTCCCGTCAGCATTTCACGAAATAAAACTATACAACTTCCCCAAATACATAGAACTATTTTTACTAAACCACGATAGGCCAGTCAATTTATGGTTTCGAGCCACATTTCACCTGTAAAATTGCATCTCATTTATCACCATGGCGACATAAACGGTATTTATCGAGTCCTTTTTGTTTATTCCATTGTGTAATTTACCAGTCTCCTACCGTAAATACTGCAACTGCAGTCAAACCACCAATGTACGCCACTAGATTTTAATAGGGACTATGTTACACCATCGAAACTTATGCGGCTCTGACCTGAATTAATCCAAAGTACACCATGACATCATGGAAACTCGCTAACATTTAACTCTATGACGTTTGCTCCTAGTAATTGGCTAATTTTATGGGGCTAAGGAATATTTCTATTGGACCACGTTCCGATAATCTAATAAATCTAAGAATTCCTTAAAACGAGGAACTATAACAAAATGCGCATACTCCAAATTTATTACAATACTGGTTTTTTGTTGGTATTGAGAATTTAAAACCATCATCAACATATAGAGACCAATTAAGATCAGGAGACACACACTTGTTGATGTTATCAGTTTGAATTTTTAAAATCCTAACACACAGAATACTACCCTGAGATACCCTACTCTTGTGCGTATATATCAAAGGGAGCCTACTCCTACTTTGAATCCACTATTTAAACGAAAGTGAGACATACAAGTGTGAAGACGAACTTTAAAGCTCAGATTATGCAGATCATTCACTGCTCTGTACTTAAATGTTGTATAACAGTCTTTTTTGAAGTAAAAAAAGCTGCAAAATGTTCTTTCTTGACAACAGCATCGCGAAAGAATATTACAAATCAAACCAGATTATCGCTGTAACTTCAGACATATTGTAAGCCGCAATGAAAAGGAGATACTAATTCATATTATCTAAAAATCATAGATCATTTGTTGTGTTGCGTTGATGTTATGTTGCCTTGTTGTACACATACAGCTCGACAAAGCAATGGAACGGAAGTTCATGGGATCCGTGACATCCTTACCTGGTTTGGGAACAGGCATTGCTGTGGCCTTTTTGCGAGAAGTCTGGAACATTACCACTGGTTCATAAATCATTAAAATTTTGACAAGTGGTTAGTTAGGTTTCCTTTAGGTATTTCAAAACTCATAATGTATCTCGTCAGGCCCAGTAGAAAAATCACAGTCCTTGTTTAAAGTGTCCACAAGTTCTACAAATGAAAACGTTTTGAACTCATTTATCAGACCGAGAATCATCCGATTTTATGGAATTTCTCGAGTTCACTGTTGTGCTTGTTGATACGCGTTTGTTTCTCTGATAAATAACTTGCATGGCATCCAACTTAAAGTTTCCGTGCCTATTGAATCAATAACGTAGTTAGTACATTATAGGCTTCAGTGCCATCATGTCTTAGTTTAGTTATAAATTTTAGATGACAACCTATACACAAATTAACATAGGCATGTGTATAAAGTTTAATGGAGTTGGGGGTGGGGTGTTTACTGCTATTTTCTTTTGATCTGAGACATTTTATTTACTTTTGTCACAAGATACCTTATTTTATTTCAGATATTATGATGGATATGATATGGTGTTGCTTTAAATCAGAACAAAATGTTTTTTCCTACTATTGTCAGGCAAAAGCTTTGTTTCAAAACGTGTCAGCTCTCTACCAGGAAGATTAAATTAATGGTCCTTAATATAATTGCGGTATACCGTGGTACGTATTGCGGTATTTTCAGAAATACCGCGGTATTTCGCGGTACGGAATATTTCTTAGCATCCAGCTTTATACATTAATATGTTCCATGCAAAGTAATATTTTTGCTATCAAAATTTATTTTTCGAAGTCGTATTAAAATGGTTTGTCAGTATTGTTAATCTAGGTATTTTTTGCTATGTTCGATTTGTCAAATATGTGATCACACATGCTCTAAGGATTTTGAAAGAATTGACGCTAGACTTGGAGTGTTATCTACTTATATAATCAAAAAAATGATTTCATTTTCGACTCGTGCCTCTCTGAACTCTTCTCGGGTGCCCTGTTGCTTTCCAAGTAAGGAAAATTTATTCTGTATTTGCATTATCACCGTGCCAGAGAAGTCCAAATAAAAGTATTATATTAACTGTTCTATTTATGTAGTACAGGTCCAAATTCTGCTGTTCATTCGAAATTGCAACGATATGTTAACATGTTAATCGAGCTAGTTGTAAATGTTTATCTGTTCTCAAATTGGTAATTAGCTGAAAGTTTTCTATTTATTTTCCAAGCACTCTCTTTTTTAAGTATGCTGTATTATGTTGAGGTATCTGAGATAAACATAAAAATATGTACATTATTTTTTTTTAAATGGTGGACGAAGTTGCATAAATTTGAACATGTATATGTATAAGGTCATCAGGTGGAAATTTACTTTAAATGGACATCATTAGAAAATTGTTGAGGTACGCCATACATAGATAGTTATTGTTTTCACACGGTGGAACCATACGGGATAAAATGTGAAAACTAAGGCTTGAGTACAACACCCATCATTCGAAAGGATTGAGTACAACACCCATCATTTTAATGGCTTGAGTACAACACCCAGCAGTCCAAAGGCTTGAGTACAACACCCATCATTCTAAAGGCCCGAGTACAGCACTCAGCATTCTAAGGGCTTGAATACAACATCCATCATTCTAAAGACTTGAGCACAACACCCATCATTATAAAGCTTTGAGCACAACACCCATCATTATAAAGCTTTGAGCACATCACCCAGAATTATAAAGGCTTTAGTGCAACAGCAAGCCTTCTTAAGACCTGAGTGCAACACCCAACATTCTAAAGACTAACACCGATTATTCTAAAGACCTGGGTGCAGTTTTGGACAATCTGGTCAGCATGTTGGTGACAATGGACAATCTGGTAAATATGTTGGTGACAATGGACAATATGGTCAGCATTATACGGACAATGGAGAATCTGGTCAGCATGTTGGTGGTAATGGACAATCTGGTCACCATGTTGACGATAATGACAATATGATCAGCATGTTGGAGACAATGGATAATCTGGTCAACATGTTGGTGATAATGGACAATCTGGTAGTATGTTGGTATAAATGGACAATCTGGTCAACATGATGCTAACAATGGACAGCCTGGTCAACATGATGCTGACAATGGACAATCTGGTCAGCATGTTGGTGTCAATGGACAATCTGGTCAGCATGTTGGTGTCAATGAACAATCTTGTCAACATGATGTGGACAATGGACAATCTAGTCAGCATGATGCGGACAATGTACAATCTGATCAGCATGTTGGTGACAATGAAAAATCTGGTCAGCATGATGCGGACAATGAACAATCTGGTCAGGATGTTGGTGACAATGGATAATCTGGTCAGCATGTTGGTGACATTGGACATTGGACAATCTGGTCAGCATGTTGGAGACAATGGACAATCTGGTCAGCTTGTTGGAGACAATGGAAAATCTGGTCAGCATGATGTGGACGATGGACAATCTGGTCAGAATGTTGGTTACAATGGACAATCTGGTCAGCATGTTCGTGACAATGGACAATCTGGTCAGCATGTTGGAGACAATAGACCATCTGGTCAGCATGTTGGTGACAATGAACAATCTGGTAAGCATGATGCGGACAATGGACAATCTGATCAGCATGTTGGAGACAATGAACAATCTGGTCAGCATGTTGGTGACAATGGACAATCTGGTCAGCATGTTGGTGACAATGGACAATCTGGTCAGCATGTTGGTGACAATGGACAATCTGGTCAGTATGTTGGAATAAATGGACAATCTGGGCAACATGTTGGAGACAATGAACAATCTGGTCAGCATGTTGGTGATAATAGACAATCTGGTCAGTATGCTGGTATAAATGGACAATCTGGTCAACATGATGCTAACAATGGACAATCAGGACAACATGATGCTGACAATGGACAATCTGG
Organism: Unio pictorum; assembly: GCA_030141615.1. NCBI lineage: Eukaryota > Metazoa > Mollusca > Bivalvia > Unionida > Unionidae > Unio > Unio pictorum. The sequence goes on from JARLTB010000075.1 coordinate 20,532, forward strand.
TCAGCATGTTGGTGCAATGGACAATCTGGTCAGCATGTCAGTGACAATCGACATTCTGGTCAGTATGTTGGTGAAAATGGACAAAATGATGCTGACAATGGACAATCTGGTCAGCATGTTGGTGACAATGGACAATCTGTCAGCATGATGCTTATAATGGAAAATCTGGTCAGCATGTTAGTGACATTGGACATTCTGGTTAGCTGATTCTGACAATGGACAATCTGGTCAGCATGTTGGTGACAATGGACAGTCTGGTCAGCATGTTAGTGGCAATGGACAATGTAGTCAGCATGTTGGTGATAATGGACAATTATCACGATGTTGGTGACAATGTAGAATCTGGTCAGCATGTTGATGAAAATGGACAATAGGGTCAGGAAGTTGATGAAAATGGACAATCTGGTCAGCATGTTGGTGACAATGGACAATCTGGTCAGCATGTTGATGAAAATTGGACAATCTGGTCAACATATTGATGACAATATTAATTTGTTGTCTGTATCTATTTATTGAGGGAAAGGTACAGACCTGCTTAGGATACAATGAAATCCGTCCTTTCCGGATCTGTTTCATTTTTTTTTTATATGAAACTTTTGCTGTTCTCACCATGATCGTAAAACCTCAGTAAGAATTATTTTATTGCTGTGTCATGTTTCTACTACACCGAGAACAATAACAAAGCACGAACATTTTAACCATAATCAGACAAGATTGGCATTTTACGAAGAGTCTAATAAAGAGAGACTAACTTGATATTGTTCTAGACACAGGTTGGAATCCGATAAAATTTGTGTACTTCATTGTGATTTTTAAAACATAAATAAAAAGGATCGAAATATTCGATTCATATTTGAACGTTTCCTCATCAAATCTCTGGAAACGTTCAGAACTTACTTCCTATATAGTTTGATTACATTAAGAGAAATTTCCGTAACCTATTAGTTTTGCCATCTTTGCAACATCCATACAGGTATGAACTTTACTCAGAACAATAACATGCATTTTCTATAAATAGTCTCACTGTAACGAATGTCGCTTTTCCATTTATTTCAGGTGTTCTTAGTTTGGTTTGTTTACTTTTTCTTCTTTATTCTTAAGGATTTTTAAAAGAAATAGACCTTGTTTTTCTCCAAACCTATTGTCTGATTTGTTGTGATTTCAGATTCTGTTTGAATGACACACATAAATAAATATATCCATCCATGCATCCATGCATACATTCATACATACATACATACATACATACATACATACATACATACATACATACATACATACATACATACATACATACATACATACATACATACATACATACAGGTTGTTGTTGTTGGCTAGACTTTACTTGCAAGCATGTCCGTCCACAGAGGATGCAGGGGAATGTCTGGGTTTTGGTGGGTGCTGCCGATGGTTCCCGGTTCTTTCTTCGCCATCTTTTTTCAACTTGGCCCATCTGTTTTGTTTAAATCTCAGTCAGTCAGTCATATGTTACATACATACATACATACACACACACACACACACACACACACACACACACACACACACACACACACACACACATACATACATACATACATACATACATACATACATACATACATACATACATACATACATACATACATAGTAATTTGTAAAAACAAAATTACAAATCAGTCAGGATAAAGCAATCAGTTTTCATTTATCAATTCCCGGCAAAACTGTGGCATATGGTCATTCATTCGCAAACTAGACGTAAAACCTGATGCTTAATACCACACCCATTCCTGCGGCACGAGTTTTAGTGCAAGTCCTGTGAAATCTCAAGCTGTCACAATGTTTGGATTACATTTATCACGAGACTGATGTAGTTCATGAAAATGATTCCAGGCAACAAACTATTGCTTGACAATATTGTCCCTTATCTTTCTCAACATGTCATATATCTGTCGATCGGTGGCGCTGATGAAGAAGAAATAAGTAATATGTCGGCCGATTACTGATTTTTTAAAAACAGTTTTAGGTATGTATCATAATGATAGCGCTACAATGCACTTACACATATATTTAAATTGTACTTGAGGATCAACTAAATTTTAAACGTTCAATAATGTTGATAAATTTATTGCCGTTAATGAATATACGGTTTTGTATACAGTCTACACTCATTAACAACGCCAACATTAATACACATGCAAAATTGTCCTTACATAGAGTTAGATTGTATAAAGAGTTCGTGCCTTACTAGTCGTTAAGAACAAAACTCGTGAGACAACTAGAGTAGAATATGCGATGAAAAGAAAAAAACCTGTACTTTTTTATTTCTATATAATTACACAATTCAAACATTATATTGCATACGCCATCAAAGGTAGTGTATATTAATGATGCGGAAATGCAAAATCGTAAATGATGATTACATATTAGTGGTTATTGATCAAAATAAACTTTACACCTGTCTTGTGTCTTTAAAATAAATTAAAATCATCACCACTCAGCTTGCAGACAATTGATACATTCAGTAACAGAAACAACACGATTGTTCTTCTGCACAAAGTAATTTTGTCATAGTTTTCCGCTAAGTTTTCCTTGTGTAGAAATTAGATAAAGACACACTGTGAACAAACTAAGGAAAGACAGATTGTAAAAATTATTGCATGGCAGAATAGATTGGCGGTATTTTAAAAAATGTGAATTAGTGAATTTAGCGTACAGAATTGCATTCTTGTTCAAATTTAAATGGGAAGATGACAGTTAGCGAGGGTAGAAGTAATGTGGTAAAAGTATAGAATCGAGAAATCGGTTTTGGAAATTTTGTCGGTGACATGCAATGGTGGCGGCATAAAAGGTTTCGAAGCTAAAATAATAAAAACAAGACTCCGTTATATTTTCATGTCACTAGCCTATCACTACTGACACGCCCTCCATTGTTTACCTTCGATGTACAACACCATATCAGTTACAGACTCCAAGTTATTTCTTTGTCCGAACAGAACAGAACAAAATTTTTTATTTATTAAATACATATCAGGCAACATCTAGGTGACATAAGAATACCACGACTGTTACAAAAATATAAGACGACGTCACCAACACATGGAGATAATAATCACATCATAGGTCAACATTTACAATCATAGCTAGAAAAATCATTCGGATGTAATGTGAGAGTTTTTGGGTACATAAATGTAACTGTTATGGTAAAATACGATGATTCTCCTGTAATGTACAAAAGCTGTAAGAGAGAAAACATAGATAATTATTGTGAAGTATGGAAAATTTCAGCTTCCACAAATAGCACAAAGTTTATAACATTGTTTTCATTGTTACAGTAACAGAATTGGCAAGGTTTTGGAGAATTGTGTGATTATTGGTGGAAAATGAGGTCTGTACTGTTCAAAGATAGTTTACGTCAATAGATCAGTTTTAGAAAAGTATCGCTTTTTTGGAAAAATACAACAAATAAGCAAATAATAGTATTCGAGCCCGATGTCATCACAATGATTACATTTTCGTTTCTTCAACGATGTATTGACTCAACGAAGGGTTTCAGCTGGGAGTCTCTGAGTCCTGAACTTTATCTGATTCCTAGGTAACAATAGTAAGTAGTTTTCCATATACTACTACTACTACTACTACTACTACTATTACTACTACTACAACTACTACTACTACTACTACTACTACTACTACTACTACTATTACTACTACTACTACTAATAATAATAATAAAATAATGATAATGATAATATTAATAATACTATTGAGGAATTTGTATAGCGCCTAATCTTTAGAAGCTGTAAGCGCTTTACATCGTTAGACAACACCTATAGCATGAAAAACATATATAATGATATGATTACAAAAAACAAACACCATGAAAAAAACCCATAAAAACATGCTGAAAAATATTTAAGGTAGGAAATATTATGAGATCTTTAAGTTTGTTCTTGCAGTCGAAATAGGTGCATTTTAAGATCACTCTTGAATGTGATCACTGTCTTTGTGTCACAGTTCAGTGGGCAATTCGTTCATAATTGCTAATGGTATCGGTCAGTCAGATAATGTCTTACATCTCTATGTTTGGGTGTGGTGGAAGCGCATCAGTGGGTTTATAACGTATTTATTTACTTTAAGATTCTTTAAAGCTGCATTAATTTGTATTGGCTAAATTAAAAGTCACCAGAACAAGACACCTAAGCTATTGCTGTCAGATCTTTCCCTAAGACAGTGGAGATTTAATTTTAACCAGATTGACACTACTCTTTCGAGACAGGGTCTCAATAGGACATAATTAATGCAGGCCGATTGGATTAATCATCCGTGATGGATTTATACTAAAACGCGTAAAGACTATTCGAAGACAAACAATACAGCTTCTTAAAAAGGATCACAGCGTTTGAAGCTTTTAAGAAAATATAAGGAGTCAACGAAACGTTTTTATCTACCCATAACATTACCTTTATCCCAAAGTGCCCCAATACCCGCAATTTTTTTTTTTAGAACCGCTGATTTGTATTGGATGTCTTTGTCTGGTGACAAGAGGTGTCTCCATCTGGGTATCTGTCAGCATTTAGCTATACTCGTGATGGACGGGTAAATCTAACACAACTGATGATGAGTGGCGAGTGTACAGCATGGCACATTCACGCGCATATCACGCGCCCGTCTCCCATCTAAATAATAATTACACGAAAAGGCGCAACTAATAGGTGCGGGTATTACAATAACCCGAATCAGAATCATTGATCTGCAACAAGCAAACTTGTCCATGTGCCAGAAGGTGACTTTACCTTTTGTTAAATAGAGAAGGAAGTCAAAGATCTGAATCCAGTCTTAATTTATTTTTGCAAATGTTTTGAGGGGATATTTGTTTCATTTTTGACAATCAGAGACAAAACAATTCTGGATGACTACCACCAATTTCTCAGAAAAACCCCATCTTTGCTGGGAAAAATTTCCTTTTGGCACTCATTACTCTCGCCAATCCAAAACAGTTCCGTGCATTTAAGCTGCAGTTAGGTCAAGACAAAAGATTGTTGTACATTTAGGCTGTTTTCCTGGCAACGACAATAACAAAATAATCAAACTATCACGTGACTAAGTAGCACATTCTAGAGATAGGGGATAAGAAAAAACAGGTTCCGAAGCTTTTCAGTTGAGACATAGTTGAAAGAAACATTTACGTTGTTCACATATTGACGTTTTCTGACTTTTAGGTTGGATTGCAAAGTTGAGCCGGCCTGTAAGCTAATGTTGTCTGTCTATCCGTCCGTAACACTTCAGTCACAACATGGTCACTATGGGGTGTTATGAAACACCCAAATCCACACCCAAATCTACCCAAATCCACTAAAATCAGCCCCAAGTCCACCCCAATCCACCAAAATGAACCCCAATCCACCCCAATCCACCCCAAATCACCCCAAATCCACTAAAATCCAATAAAATCAACCCCAAATCCACCCAAATTCACTAAAATCAACCCCAAATCCATACAAATCCACTAAAATCAACCCCAAATCCACTAAAATCAACCCCAAATCAACCCAAATCCACTAAAATCAACCCTAAATCCACCCAAATCCACCTAAATCCACTAAAATCTACTAAAATCAACCCCAAATCCACCCAAATCCACTAAAAATCAACCCCAAATCCATACAATTCCACTAAAATCAACCCCAAATCCACCCAAAATCACCCCATATCTACCCAAATCCACTAAAATCAACCACAAATCCACTAAAATCCACTCCAAATCCACTAAAGTGAACTTCAAATCCACCCAAATCCAACCAAAATCACCGCAAATCCACCCAAAAAACACTAAAATCCACTTAAATCCCAACAAGAATCTTTGCTAATATGATTTGAAAACTGACAATTGTTCTAAATAGGGTTCCAAATTCTGACATCTTGAATCAAATTCCGTATCATCTGAGGCAAATATTATTCCATCAAGCAGCAGAGAGGGTGAATCCTACAACGTTTTGAGACAAAATTTGATTGAAATCCTAAAACGAGCCGTCCTATAATCTCATTTCAACCAAAAGATGGCGAATCCTACAACGTTTTCAGACAAAAAAAATTGATTGAATCCTTAAAACGATCCGTAGGATTTCGTTGAAATCTCCCTACGAAATCATTTTAACTAAAAAAATGAAAACGATTTTTTAATTAATTTTGGTCGCAACTTGTTGTCATCCACCCTCTCTGCTGCTATGGGTTAACAAAAAATAATAAATGATTTTAACCGAATATTTGATCCAGTCCGATACGATATCGTGTCCGAGGATCATGCAAATTTATTGTTGCGAATCCGTGTGGTTTTGACTGAGCATGACTAAAGAAATCTCGAAATTGATTGAAGTCCATATCAGAACACCATGTCTGCCAAATATTTCGTAGCGTATGTGTATCAACGCCGTTGAATACAGAAAGAATATTGCAGTTATCTCTGATGACTTTTGGAACCTGAGTGTAGCGTTGAGTGACATATATCACGTCAGTGTTTTTGTGACGCCCACGGGAAAATATTCTAGCAGGATTTTTTTGTTTATCCAACATTATATCGTCGTATACGACTAAATTGTTAATATCTCCATCAATATCATCAATGCTCGGTGCTTCATCGATATCGGTTATAAACTCAATAATACCCTCTCCGGATTTTTCTACCGCGCTGTCGTTAAAATCTTTTAGCACTTCATAACATCGTTGATCATCTACGCTAGGAGCAATTAAATACAACTTATCCCACTTCATCCATCTCATTATTAAATTGAGCAACAATTGCGTTTTACCGGATCCAGATGGCCCGATTATAATCATCCGGATAGAGTTTGGTAGCGCTGCATGATGCTTAACCGGTTCTCTTCTTTTAGTCGCTGAAAAATCAATTATATCCATATCTCTATACATAAATTATGGATCTATATTGTGTGAAGTGCAAAACGCGTACTGGCACAGAAGATGTGACGACGGTTACAACTAAAAATAACCGATCAGCGCTTTCTGGTAAATGCATGCAATGTGGTACAAAGAAATTTAGATTTGTGTCAATGAAATCTGATTTAAAAAAAAACGAGGAGGTGATATCGCAGCCAAATTGGCAAAGCTCCCTGGAACCCCATGGGCAAAGTACCCCGGAGAAAAGCACCTCCCAGGATATAGCTACTGTGGACCGGGAACCAGACTTGATATCAGACTCAATAATCAAAATCAACCCAACCCCGGTGAAGAACCAATAAACGCCATTGATAAGGCCTGTCACCTTCATGATGTTGCTTATAAAAGCAGCAATTTGCAACACAGGCATCTAGCAGATGTGAAATTAATTCATGCGTTAAATGCTATTCCTGATAAATCCTTCAAAGAAAAATTGGCTTCATTTTTGATAAAATCGGCTATGAAAAGCAAATTGATGTTAGGTGCCGGTAATTAATAATATGGAATCAATTTATTATTCCCCAAGAGGATACTGGAGGGGTAAATCAGCAGTCCATAAACTCGCTAGCGCTGCAAAAGTGAAAAAAACCACTGCGGCTAATTGGTTATCCAAACAGGCACTATGGCAAATTTATCTACCACCGCCTAAACAAATTCAATTCTCGCATTTTGATGTGACCGCTCCTAATGAAGTTCATCAGGCTGATATATTATTTTTACCTCATGATCGTGGTTACAAATACGCGCTAACCGTAGTTGATATTGCAAGTCGATACAAAGAAGCAGAACCGTTAAAAACAAAATCAGCCACTGAAGTTGCTTCTGCATTTGAGAGGATTTATCGACGAGGTCCTCTGCACTGGCCAAATCTATTGCAGGTTGATCCTGGTAAGGAATTTCAGGGTGCAGTATTATCTACAATGAAACATCATAATGTCACCATACGACGAGGGCATACTGCGCTACATCGCGATCAGGCCATTGTAGAACGATTTAATCGGACTCTTGCTGAACGGTTATTTGGATATCAATACGCAAAAGAATTCATCCAAGAAAAAAGATCCCGTGAATGGGTTAAAAGATTACCATCTGTGATTACTGCACTGAATAACGAGATTACTAGAACAATCAACATGAAACCTATCAACGCGATTAAAAAGAAGTCAATACCCGTACAACCACAAAAAGATTTCAAAGAACCAATTCTTCATAGTAATGTCATTGTGAGGTACTTATACGAACCAGGAGAGCTTGAAGGGGGTAGAAAAAGGGCTACTGATCCTATTTGGAGTGTCACTACGCATAAGATATCTACTATAACACGATCAACTGGTAGACCTCCAGTCTATAAACTGGATTCAACTGCCCCTCAACGTGGATTTACTCGACAACAACTACAGGTAATTCCCGAGGATACTCAATTGCCACCGCATGGTCTTAACTAGCACCGTTGCGTCTATTGCACTCAAGACAAGTCAACATCACATTATTTCTGACATGACCGAGACTGTTATTTTTTCTGTCTACGGTGAATTGGCGAGGATCCTTATCCGAATACTGCCAACGCATTATACAATTGCAACTCGCGCAGTGATTATTCTGTTGTTTCTTCAAAGTGATTATTAATTCAGCATCAATATCAAATTCTCGTTGTTTTTTTTTGTCCTGTTGTTTGTAACCGGAGAGTTTTTTATTAATGATGCTAACATCAATATCACTTATTGTTGTGTCATTATCATCGAAAACAACTCTTCGAAGTTGATTTATTTTTCGTACTCTGGATACTGCGAGATAGACTAAATTCGACCATTCGATGTGATTATCCACCATCCAAACAATTGTATCCGATATAGTCAATCCCTGTGAAGAGTGTATTGTTGCTGCGTATCCTAGAGTCCACGGGGATTTATTAGCACGCAATGCATCTTCAACGACATTGATATCAACCAGCACAATATCATTTAACACGAGAATCTGCTTTTCACTCTGTCCTGGAATATCAACTTCAATATTCTGTTTTCGTGTATCCGATGGCCTATAACAAAGGGGTACTGGAAGCGTTGCAAATTTTTGTTTATGCAATTCAAATAACTTCATCTGAAGTGTATCCCTGACTATTTTTCTACTTGCAATTATCAAATCATTTGGTTTCCATGTTTCCCAGAAATCGTTTATTTGAGTTTCTGAAATCACTTCACGCGCTATTTCGCACTGGATTCTATCCGGTTGTAATCTAATTAGCGCTTTGAACTCGCGTAATCGTTCATCAAGTGATCTATAATCAGTGGTGATTTCTTCATAGTAGTCTACAAATCCCCTTAGCCATTCATGTGGAGATGCACCGACAAATGGTGGTGGTTGGCCGTGATCACCGCACATGACGACTTTTGTGTTTTTGTTTAACAACCACTCGAGAAATATTTGTAATACATCTAATGACACTGTGCATATTTCATCCCAGATTATGATTTCAGGAATGAATTTATCACCCATTCGATCAGGAGTCCATTTGTCACCCTTCCATCGAAAGAAACTATGGTAGGTGCAGGCATTTACCCCTCGTTGTATCATCTCTCTGGCGAGTCTGTGAGTCGGTGTTAGCACAATCATGGTTGACCGACGAAATAATTCAATTGCACGAGTTGTCTTTCCTGACCCACCACAACCGTTTAAATAAACTGTCTTGTATCGACATATTGGATCAGATACCGGTGGTGCATTAGAAAATTCTGATTGATTTTCAGCGCGGTTACAACAAAGATATTTATCATCCATGGCAACGTCTGCGGATTCACAATACTCATGTAGCATCTCCCTTTTAAATCGCCAACGCCCCCACGCTTCCTCGGGATCTGTGAATTTAGCTACAGCTGATTTGTATTTATTGTGTATATACATCGAATCAGTGGCCACTCTAACCGCGGTATTAGGAAATCTATTTATCATCGAAAATAGATTAATAGAAGCATAGGCTAGCATTGAACTTCTCAAATGTGTGTACTGGGAATTATGTCCATCACAGTAGGTAACAACCGTACCTAATTTCTCACCATTGGATAGAAAAGCATCCTTACGGGATACAAGTTTTCCCTGTTTCATTAAATCCGCTACAAGAAAATCGTATTCAGCGACATCTATGATCAACCGCGAAGAGTATTTTGCGTTGTCGTACCGTCCACCTTGAGTGAATTTACCGATTATTCTTCGTCCGAGATCTTTTGCTTGTTCTTTTTTAATTTCAAATAACTTCTTAGACCAATTTATGATTTCTTCTTCATTGAAATCAGGGAATTGTTTTCGTAGTTCGTTGATTATACGATCTAGATCGGGTTGTGGTAGCCAAACTTCTTTCTGAGCTCGATAGCATATAATAGCCTCGGAAACAATCAACGATATTAGCATACCACAATCAATCATATATCGTAGTAACACTATTGGCATCCAGGCCTTTTCAGATAGGTGTCTACCGAGCCAAACATAACTACACGGATGTAATCCTGACGCTAATTCGAATGATATCACACGAGCGAATCCGGTTAAATCAAAATCAGGTAATGGTCCATTAATCGCAACACGAGTCATTTCATGTGTTGGGTGTCCAAATCGTTTGAAGTACTCAGCGCATTCCCCATACCCGAGAAAACTTCCGGGATAACACGCGGCTATATCAATTGAAATCATACCATCACGTGAGTATTTCGTATTCCACAATCCTCCATGACCAAATTCGACGCAACTCGATTTAACATCCTCAAGAAAATCACTTCGTGTTGGACGCCATGAGTTTTTTTCTCTTGCGAAGTGAGCTACCACTGATGGAATAGTAAAACTATCCGTGAGTAGTTTTTCATGGAAACTCTCCGGTGAAAAATCATTAGCGATTTTTCTCATTCTGTTATCTAATTCTTCAACGCGATATAATTCACCATTTGGTTTTACAAATTGATCGAATCCTTCATCACTTCTAAGTAACCACACTGACACAGGATCATCCTTACACAACGCATTAATAGCATCAAATAATCTCTCTTCATAGAAAACATCCCCGACTAATTCCCCGGAAAATTCCGGTGGGATATATTTCACGGTTCGTTCTCGTGGAAATACTGTTACCGCAGGTGTCCACGCGTGTTTGTTATGATCAATAATCTGTATTGGTGCTCCATTTTTGTTATATTTCGGTTCGTATAAAACCTCTCCGGTTATCGTCATAACTGTTATTGGAAATCTTAATGATGTTTCTAACTTAGCTATATCAGAAATCTTTGCACCGTTCTGTTTCACTGTCAGTTCCCACTCGGTTATTTTTTTTCGTCTTAGATCAGTTAGTTTATTTCCTCGGGATGCATTTGTGAAGTGCTCCATTACCCGTGTTGCTACACAATTAAGCCCTGACGAATATTTCATAGGAGCTAGTTTTGCGATATCGGGTTTATCATTTAACGGATATAGCCCATAAACCATTGCTGTTACGGGATAAGATCTTTCGTAGTATGGTTTGTCAATGCCGGTTAGAATCCCTGGTTTGGAATCTCTACTCACAATGACAGCTTTTTTATTCTTGAGGATTGGTTCAAATTTATCCCTAATAATCCATTTCCCATCGACTTCAATAATGAATTTGATTCGGAAAAAATACCGTTTTTCCCCAACACGTGAAATTATCACTGCTGCTTTTTCATCATTCATGGTAGCGTCAACAACACCATCAATTCGAAGTGTTGACCAACAATAGGATGCTCCATCACGCTTAAATTCATTGAAACAATCTCTGATTTTATTAATCATGGCTTTATCAAGAATTTTATTCTTTGGTGTATTAGAAACTATATCGAGATTGAATTGAGCATCCTTCCAGGGTAATTTCTTGGACGCTTTTTTTGGTTTCTCGAGATTAAATTTGTTACGTTTTTTTGGTCTATCGAGATTAAATCTAGGACTGATTTTCAATAATCTCTTAAACTCTTTCATGTTTCCGTCTCTTGGACGTTTGATACGTTTTTTTGGTCTATCGAGATTAAATCTAGGACTGATTTTCAATAATCTCTTAAACTCTTTCATGTTTCCGTCTCTTGGACGTTTGATACGTTTTTTGGGTCTATCGAGATTAAATCTAGGATTGATTTTTAATAATCTCTTAAACTCTTTCATGTTTCCGTCTCTTGGACGTTTGATACGTTTTTTGGGTCTATCGAGATTAAATCTAGGATTGATTTTTAATAATCTCTTAAACTCTTTATCAACATTGAATTCAGCATTTCTCGAAGTCAATCTCTTGAACTCCATCATGCTATAATTAAAACAAGCATTTAAATGAAAGATTTTTATATAATGAATCACTGCAAGTGGCTTATGATTGGATCAGTAACCCCGTGTAACAAATCATGCAGAAATGAGTTTTGTGGGTATCATATGCAAAGCTTTCGACGTGGAAGCCTTGGTCCGTTACCTTGTATTCTATGTGGGGTTGGGGTCAGGGGAAAATCGCAGTTGTGTTTGAATTGCGGTGGAAAGCGATACAGGGAGTTGAAGCGATATTATGATAAAAGAATAAAAAATGGACAATCAATCAGAAATTATGACCCTGACGCTGACAAAGTCAGTATTCTTGACGCTGACAAAGTCAGTATTCTTGACGCTGACAAAGTCAGTATCAAGGATAAAATCATAAGAACTCCTCAAGACTACATCGAAAGATTTATCATTAAACCAAACAATGAATTAGACAAACAATAGTATTATGTATACGAATGAACCAAGAATTCAGACCACACCCTGTGATCACAAATTATGAAGCATCCAATGATGGTGTTGTAAGAAACCGCAGACTGAAGAAATCAGTTGGTGCTGACAATGGTATGGGGTATTTGGTGTTTACTGTTGGTGGGGGGAAAGAAAAGAAAACTTATCTCAATCATCGTTTCGTGTACGAGTGTTTCCATGGATTGATCGAGGGTGATTCTGTTATTGATCACAAGGATTCTAATCCAAGGAACAATTCCTTATCAAATCTGCAAGCTATCACACAGAGTGAGAATTCCAAACGAGGGGAGACTGGAAAATACTCGAAAAAAGCGAGACCTGTGAAATCTTTGAATACAATAACTAATGAAGAAAAAATATTTTCATCTATGAATGAAGCCGGTAAATTTTTCGATATCTGTGGACCCTCAGTACGAAGAGTTGCAGAGGGAATAACCAAGACGGCTATTTCAAAAAGGACGGGACAAAAAGTTCAATTTAGTTACGTCTAATACGTCATATTTTTCATTTAGAAATATGTCATTGCTATAGAATAATGAATTCTGAAAACATGAATAGCATCATATCCGAGATTTCAAAATTGAAAGGTTGGGATATTGAACTATCAGATGGGTTAAATCCTGATCAAATCATGTCTGATTTTCAGGATATAGAATACGGAGTTAACAACAATAAATACATGCTGCCAAAGAAGTATGCGCTCATCAAGAGAATTCAGAATTCTATTAAGGACTCTCTCGCATTTTCCAGTGACGTAAGTGTGTTCGCTCCGTTGTATACCATCGTAGAACGAATACGAAAAGAATTGGGATACGAATACGAATTGAAAAAGGAGGTTAATTCTAAAGTTAGAAACCTACGAGCGTTAATTCAAGAAAATGAACAATTTTGATTGACTGACCATTTATCATTATTTGATTGACCGACCATTTATCATTATTTGATTGCCCGACCATTAATCATTTTTTTTTAGCCGACCCTCAAGGGATGTCAAAAATCGATGGATGATCAATGGAAAAGTGGGGAAACTATCAGTATTATTTATTTATATATACAATTATGATACTTTCCCCATCATTGATAGAGCCGTTAAAACACTTCCATGGTGGTATCAAAAATCATCCGACATGTCAAAAAAGTGAGGAAAGTCACATTATTATTATTTTTATATACAATTATGTGACTTTCCTCATCATTGATAGAGCTGTTAAAACACTTCCATGACCATCCGATGGTGTTAGGTCGGGATTGAAAAATTGTTTTACAATTGAAAAATTGTTTCTGATTTCAAATAATGGTCAATGAAGCATTAACAACCCGATTGGCTCGTGAACGACTGGATGCAATTAAGAGATTTGTACCAATTCGCGACTCTGTACGGAATAAACTACAACAACGACAAAGTCTTCAGACTGATTTTGCTGCGGGATCTGAAGAATTGTTTAAACCAGTAACCACAGCAACGAAGGAGATAGTGTCAACAATCTCTGAACAAGGAAAAAAACAAGAAGAGACTTTTCTCCCTGTGTTAGAAAAAATAGCAAAAAGAACTAAACAAACAAAAAAATCCTTGCAATCACTTCCTCAGGATATATCAACCGCTTCGAAACGAACATTTAAAGGATTTCAGGAAGAACTAGTTAGTGGACTACCTAAATCAATTATATTTACCGAGAGCGCTAAACAACAAATTCTCAACGAGGATATAGACAATTTAGGTGAATTCGCTGCTAACAGCTATGATTCACAAGAGAAGTTTTTCACGGACAATTATTCGGATTATAGAATGTCACATAATGAATGGGCTGATATAGTGTATGAAATAAATACTGGGGGTTTAGATAGAAGGATGAAGGACTACAGAGACTTCAAAAGAAAATTTCAACTCCAAATAAGACGGCCATACGATGATAAGAAATTTTCGGGGAGTGGTCTAGTTGGAAACGCTAGCGTTTCATGTCCTGGTAGTGTTCTCAGTGATATATCACGATTAGAGGTTCTTGTAGGAGGGTTCCGAGCCGGAAATAACTCACCGGAAATAATTAATGAAGCAGCTGATATCTGTAGACGATTATTTCAGGGTGGTATCATGGATATCAGCACATATCGAGATTTCATTGGAGAGTTAGTGGAAAGTGGGTATCATAGTGACTGAATCGATTAGATAAATAACAATTGAAAAATTGTTTCTGATTTAAAATAATGATCATACACTACAATCATGATAAACCAACCCCCGTCTACGTAGTTAATTCACGGTTTCCGGTTTATAGAGCATACTACGGAGATGGTTTAGGTAATACCATTGCAGGGTTATTTGCGAGAATGGCTCCAAAAGTGATGCCGTTGGCTAAACAACTAGGAATGAAAGCAATTGATGTTATTCGTGATAAGGGTATTGGTGCTGTTGGAGATCTTGCTGGAAAAGCGTTTTCAACTGCGAAGAATAAAATAACATCATTAGTGAGACGAAAAAAGAAACCGGTACCGTTACCGTCTACAGCAGAAATGCCTGCAAGTGTTAGTAGAATTATAAATAACGCAGTAGATGAAAAATTAGCGTCGATGGTGACTCCCTTGATAAATCAAGAGGACCAAAATAACATGATAGCAAACATGATAGCAGGAAGTGGCTTTAAAAAAACACGACGATGAAATGGGAAATCGCGATTTAGACTCTGATAAATAGAATAAAATGTTCAAAAGGTCACCTGATCCAGCATTTGATATAGACGCCCCAGTTGGCAAGGATGATTCTGTACGCGATTTTCAATTTTATTCTTATCACGCAGTACAACCAGATCTCCGATCGCGAATTGAACTTCAAGTTCATGATACCAGTAAATACTTCCTACCGTGTGAGGCATTTATCGAAATCGAAGGAGAACTTGTAACAAATGTTGCAGCTGATACCCCATATGACATAAACCCAACTACACGAGTTGGTTTTGTTAATAACGGCATAATGGCGTTATTTGAAAGCGCTAGATATCTCATTGATGGAAAAGAAATTGAATCCATTGACCGTGAAGTTGATGTTGCAACAACAATAATCGGGTTAGCGAGATATTCTGATGATTATTCAAGATCAGCGGGTCCATCTATGATGTTTTCTAAGGATATCACTGATCACCCTGAACACAACCAGTATTCTAGAGTCAAGGCAACACAAGCTACCGCAGTTGATCCAGCACCAGCCGGATATACAAGACCAGCTGGTACTTTTGATGTCATAAATAATATCATTAACTACAACCTAGGGTTTGCAACACGTGTATCAATGTTGCAAGGACAGCGTCGACAGTTTTCATGTGCAATTCCACTGCATCATATATTCGGATTCTGTAGAAACGTCCGAAAAGTTATCTATGGAGCGAAGCATACAGTAGCGCTTGTACGAAAGGGTACTGATAATGATGCAATCTGGCGTGATGTTGGTGCTCCCGAGGGTAAAGTCATTTTATCAAAACTAGCATTATGGATGCCAGTATTAACTCCATCAATCACAGCAGAAGAAAAATTATTATCATTTATGGAACAAGGAGGAAAGTCGTTGTTGAGTTGGTTATCAGTGACCACGGATATCAAACAGGATAATGTTGATGATATATTCACATGGCACCTGGCATCAAAACAAGGTGTTTCAGCTCCACGTCATATATTTGTGGCGTTACAGAATACTGCGCGAGTTGGTAATCAAGAACGAAGCCATATGATATTTGATCAGTTAGGTGTTAGAGAGGTCTCACTGAGAATAAACGGACAACAGGAACCATCTGAAGATGTACAACTTGATTACACTCACAACCATATTGCACGTGTATATCATAACCTGTTGTCATTTATGGCACGTGATCTAAATGTGGATACTGGTTTGCAAATATCACAATTGGATTTTAAAAGCCTCTATCCGATCTATTACTTCTCACTGGAACATCTCGATTTGATGAGACAATCTGTCGTTGATATACACTTTAGAGCCCGTGTAACCCGTCCTGGTGGTATTGCTAATTATAGAGCGGTTGCTGTCATTCTCAGTGATAAATCAATGCTACTTGAAGGTGTTGGTGGAAGAATGAGAGTGGTAGATGCACCAGTGGAAAACATGTAATTGAAATTGTAAACGATTTAGAATCAATCAATTATGTATAATGTCATATAGTGTTATTAGTGTTGCGTTAACTCCTGGTCAAATCAAAAAATTGCAATCAGAATCGGCTAAAAAATGTGGAACCACAATCACGTTGAAACCCAACCAAATGACTGGTGGTGCAAATAAATTATCGCTGACAACTCGTCAGGTGAAACATTTCAATGATGCACTAGTAGCAAAAAAGGGTGTTCAGATTACTCTTTCTGCGGCTGCTATCAAAAATATGATTAAAACAGGCGGTATATTTCCGTTGTTAGCTGCGATACCAGCATTGATTGCAGCAGCAGCCCCAGCGGTGGCTAAGGCGGCGGCGTTAGGGGCTGTTGGTACTGCAGCAGGGATGGCACTACAGAAAGCAACGGGGAAGGGGTATAAAAAAAAGGGAAAGGGTCTAAGACTACCAGGAACCCCGTATTCGTGGTACAGCGGAAAGGGTCTAAGACTACCAGGAACGATTTATTAATTCGGGAATCGAAGATTCCTATGTCCAATTTTGATTTAATGGATGCTGCTAAAAAGCTGGCGATTAAAAATTTCAGAGGTGTCTTTATGAAAGATCAATTACCACATCAACCAAACAGCGTTGAAACCGGTATTATTAATCTCGATAACAGCACCGGACCTGGAACTCACTGGGTTGCATACGCTATTGATCCACGTGGGATTGTCTATTTCGATTCATATGGATTAGCCCCACCAAAAGAGTTTTTGCGTTATATAAAAACCCTTCCAATGAAGACTTGGTATTCTACGCTACCAACACAACAAATGAATGACCCACCAATATGTGGCAGCGAAGTATTAAATGTCCTTGACGCTATTTCTAACTCCTTGAGTAACCCAAGCGGAAAACCACCACATGTTGTCGTTAATGAATACACTAGTAATCGCTGGCAACGACGAAGTCGTCAAAAACGATTTTAGAGAGAGAAAGAGTTTTACAATAACATGATTGATATTTGGGGGAGATCTTTGAAACCCAAACCCGATGGCACTGCACCACCTGATTCTGTCAAGGATGTAAAAAAACTAATCAAAGATGAAATAGCTGAGACGTTGAACTTAACAAATGTTGATCCTAATGAAATAGTTGTATTTCAAGACAAACAGGGTAAATTGAAAACCAGTAATATTTCTCTGGATGATATTTTGGTTAAACAACAAAACGCAATCGAGAACACCGTTGCGTTATTTTCCGATCAGGGTAAACTCAAACCGGGTGTACTCATTTCGACGATTACAGATCGATTAAAAACTATCAACGATGAGTTAAACAATTCTATAGTTGTACTAAAAACACTTGAATCTAAAATTGAAGAAAACGGAAAACAGTTTATATCATTTCGTAGAAATATCATTGATAAATTTATTGGAACCCAGTTGGATAAAATAGAAATAAAACTCCCTGATATTAAAAAATCCATCGATGAGACGAAAAACTTCATCGAAGCCGTCAAAGGTGATTTTTCGAGGATGATAACAATCATTGAAAAAACAAAAATTCCTCATGAGAAAACCAACAACGTGGTATACACAATCCAACACGGATCATTTGAGTGGACACCTACAAACAACAAATTAAATATCACTGCAACCGTTAAGGGTATTTATCGATTAACACTAGTAACACCATTAACTCAATTTAATATATCATCGTCGAGTTCATCCGGGGTTAATAATACGATTTCAACGATCATCGACAAGGATACAACTGAAAAGTTCACTATAACAGCTACTGATAAAAATTTGATTGGGGTTTCAGCAACCTGGTATGTGGAATTCGTAGCGGATTTAAGTAAATAACTAAATTGAAAGGATTTCACAATTGAAAACGCTAGCTTTTTTAAAATAACAACAATGACTTTGTCATCGACGCAATGTCGCTATGATCAGGTCAGAGAATTTCAGAATAGACTCAAAACCCTCACTGAGGAGTATCAAATAAAAATAAAAAAATACCGACGAAGAATCACCGCAATTGATATTATTATGTACTCGGTGTCAAGCGTTCTCACTGGCGCCGGAATAATACTTGGATCGGTTATAATGATTGCCCCGGTCGTAGTTCCAATTTGCATTTCTGCGGTGGCTACAATCGGGGGTATATCAACCGGGATAGCAAAAAAGATATCATCATGCAGCCAGAGTAAACTGCAGAATTACTTACTTCAATTTCATATTGCATCAACCGCATACTCGCAATTATCATTGATGATATCATCGTCACTCGATAATACAATTATATCAGATAGTGAATTCTCAGCGATGGTCAGTATTTTTGATTCCGCGATATCGAAATTAGAGCGACAACATGAATATAATAACAATGACAACATCGATGGAATTAGAAAACACGAACCCAAAAAACAAAATGATCTCAATAATATCAACCATACCAGATTGTGAGTTCTCAGTGATGGTCAGTATTTATGATTCCTCGATACCAAAATTAGAAATAAATCATGAGTATAATAACAATGACAACACCGCAGGAATTACTTCAACGAGTAGTGGAGAACACGAACCCAGTACAAACAAGTATGATATCAATAACATCAACGAATCCAGAATTCAGTGTGAATTTCCCCTCTCCGGTTCCGGTGAAGGAGATAGCTCTAGCAAAACTACGAGTGTATCACAGTTGGCCTAATATCAGATCAAAATCATTTGGTGGTCAACAACCCAATAATTCACTGGTATTTGCAAATAAGAATAAAGACGACGGAACCCCAGACTGGAACGTCGTTTCGATACCAACAGGGTCATACCAAATAGAACAAATCAATAATGAATTCGCGCGTAGAATAAAATCGATCACTGGAACAGAATCGAAAATCGCTATAACAGTTCATGAGCCGACGCTATCATCCGCAATTGAAATAAACTCAGAAGGATACGTCGTAGATATATATCAAAGCTCAATAAGAACCGTACTAGGATGGCCTGAATTACCACCCCGGGGAGAAACCGTTAATTTACCAGAACCACAAAAATCTGATTATATCACCGACAGAATAAAACCTAAAAATCCAATAAAGAGTTATAAAAAATACAACTTATTTATAGAGTTTTTTGGGTTAGCATACGAACATAGGGCGGAGGGTGGACCATTGCAATATAATTTTGTTAACGAACCTGAAATCATTAAAAATTTCACAGCAATGAATAATGATTTATCGCTGTTGTTAATATCTCTTAAATCCGGCTCTCTCAGCCGATATGAATTTATCAGCGTCGTAGAAACATGCAATAAAATTATCGACGATATGGAAAAATTTAATTCACAACTTATTCAAGTAATACTCGATGATAAAAACCCCATATCGAGAACAAAATTTGCATCAGACTATAAAATCCGCGTTGAAGATATCCCCACATTCAAACTACCAGGATATAACGTACCAGAACTAAAAAAACTTCTCAGTGACACCATCGATGTTGGTTTTAAAATAATTCATGATGCATGGAAAAAAACATCATCACCGGAAATAAAAATCCTCAAACATAATAATGACCCAGATGGTGGCGGTAGACATATCGCTCCGTTCAACGTGAATATTTCATCGGTGATTGCGCTCAATTTAGTGTGTGATGTTATTGAAGGAAGCTATCAAATTAATCTCGAACGATCAAATCAAGCTCAGCAAGGGTATATTCTTTATTCATTTGCACCAACAGCTCCTCCAGGATTTTTAATAATTGAGTCTCCGGTTAATCCAGTCTATATGCGATGCCATAATAATTCATTAACCAGAATTAATTTCAAACTCACCGACCAGTCCAATAATCTGATTGATTTACAAGAAGAGGTGTTAGTGATTAGTTTGTTTGTGAAATCCTAAATTGCTTTGCAATTTCAAAGGATTTTCGTCCTAAGGACTTTCATCATAAAGACTGGTTAAAATCATTTATTATTTTTTGTTAACCCAGTGATGAAATCACTAAGCAGCAGAGAGGGTGGATGACAACAAGTTGCGACCAAAATTAATTAAAAAATCGTTTTCATTTTTTTAGTTAAAATGATTTCGTAGGGAGATTTCAACGAAATCCTACGGATCGTTTTAAGGATTCAATCAATTTTTTTTGTCTGAAAACGTTGTAGGATTCGCCATCTTTTGGTTGAAATGAGATTATAGGACGGCTCGTTTTAGGATTTCAATCAAATTTTGTCTCAAAACGTTGTAGGATTCACCCTCTCTGCTGCTCATCATTTTTTTCAAAAATTATTTGGAGTATTCGTTTACGGATAGTAAACATGCAACACAAACACACAAATCAGGGCCAGATCAGGCCAGGGTCGAGGGAAGGAAAGGGCACAAAAGCAAAAGTATATGTGACTATTTACTCAAAGTCTCAAAGTGTGCATAACACAAAATGAGAATAAGATGGTGGTCGAATTTAAGTGACGTGAATATATATATATATATATATATATATATATATATATATATATATATATATATATATATATATATATATATATATATATATATATATATATTTGATCCCCAAAGTGGGGTTACGAGAAGGCAGTGTTCTAAGGTAAATTTCAAATCGAAAGTTATGCAATAACTATGTATATGTTCAAATTCAATATGTATACTTATTTGTTAACCCTATTCGTGTTTTACTTAGCGGGCAGATATATAAATCTTGTGGGCAATATTGACCTTTGATTACTCAATACCAAGTACTATACATAGCATTCTTCCCACTAGAATGAAATGTATAAAAGTTCTGCCCACATATACAGTGCATTTATTCAAAGTTCAGACTACTGACGACGTGACATTTTGATACCTTAGATGCTTTGTTATACATGCGGTCTGAAATATTTATTCCTCACATGAACATAATTAGGCTAGGAATACGATGATTCTTTCAGCTTCTAGTAACTTATTAGAAAGTGATACATAACACAAACAATGTTTTATGTTATCCATCTGACGTTCATGAACTTATAGGTATGGCATAATCTTAATTCCGATAGCAACCAAATCAAAATATATTTTAAAATCTATAAAAATAGCCAGCCATATTTGGAATATTTTTAGGCAAATTTTGGTTGTGATGGCTATTTGCAACCATTCAGCAATCAGGTAGAAAAACTTTTTTACATCTCGAGATAATGAAATGGTAAAAGTAAAACAAAGAATTGAAGGAAATATTTATCTTTTCATAATCTACAAATTATTTTTGGTCTCAATGAAATGCAGGTGAGATACATAATTTGATATCTTCAAACAACCACACTATTTAATGCTTTCATTTTTGACATGTGATACACGTACAATACCCGTATATTTGAGATTATTTAAAATGACATTATGAAATACGTCGAATAGTTTCAATATTTTTAAATTGTCGTGAAAGATCATAAAACGAACATTTATTTATCTATGTAGATAACAGCACCCTATCACAATCAGAGGCATATACGAAATTATACCTTGAAGCAAAATGTTTTTTTTTTTTCTTTTTAATATTTTGTAATGGCACGGAATTTCCTAACCAGGAACAAATTTTGACGTCACCTTATTACGGCCAACTATGGACCAATTTGACATGGACATGTGTATTAATAATTTAAACCTCAATTTACAACGTCCCTCCTCCAGCCCCTAGAACAATGCACATTATTACAAATATCGAGATGCTGGCTGTTGACCACGAGCTATTTGATCAGTGCATGCTACATATAAAGACCGAATCAAACAATAATTCTACACTGTAACTGACACATAGCAACAATTTGTTGCACTGTATAACAATAATGAAGAAAAGTCACCACTTTATTAACAGCATGAATAGGTTTTACTTTAAATATAAGTATACTTGGATAAATAATAAAGACACAAAAAAGTAAACAACATTCAAAATACACTGAAAAGCACATTTATTTGAAGGTACTAGTTTTGATGATGGTTGTTGTTGTAGGGCTTAACACCATTTTTCAGCACATGAAAAGCTATACATGGCAGCTAGTATTAATGGTAAAAATCGTAATTAAACATGAATAAAGCAATTACTTATGTAGTAAATAAGTGTGTATAGTTGATATATGATCTAGAAATGAGTATATATGTTTATTTTATTAAAATTTGTAATAACAGTGAAGATAAATATGACGTGGGTTGCGGGCAGTTCCATAAGTATATACATATATATATATATATATATATATATATATATATATATATATATATATATATATATATATATATATATATATATATATATATATATATATATATATATATATATATATGTGTGTGTGTGTGTGTGTGTGTGTGTGTCCCTAAAGTAAATTGCATATACTGGAAGGTCATAATGCAAGAAATCTCATATCACGCATGATCTCGTTCTATGACTAGCATAAACTTCTATACACACACACACACACACACACACACACACACACACACACAGAGTGTGACCCCGCTATAAGGCGGTAGTTGAGAGCCAAAGAACCCGACCGCGTCATAGCCCGTTAGTACATGACTTTCTCCAATTGGTCATTTATAATATTTTTTAGTCCGTTCTGATGCTGGCCGTTTCCGCTAGCCTGGCTTTTTCCCAACATTTTCGGAAGCCTTGAGACACTTAAAGACTATGTTGCTGGCACTGATATATCTGGATTTTGTTGCTTGGTGGTTTTGACAGCATAATTTTTTTTGTATATGCCTGTCTTTCTCCATTTGTGACATACTGTGCCATACTAGTTGTGGAATAACATGTTGTTCCATTGAAGGTGCTAGACGCCAGTCTCCTTTGCTATAAATAGCACATCTGAGAAACATAATTTGGTATTTATAAATTGTTCCAATCACTTCAATTTCGGGGAATTTGTTTCTGTCCCAATTAACTGACGCTTTTAACTTATGGCTTATGGACTGGCTGTTGTTATTTGTCCATGGTACACTGATTACTCCGTCGCGTAATGGGCGGAAAACATAAGTGTTGATTTTGCCCAACACGAATCTTTGCTAATATGATTTGAAAGCTGGCAATTTTTCTAAATAGGGTTCCAAATTCTGACATCTTGAATCAAATTTCGTATCATCTGAGGCAAATATTATTCCATCATTTTTTCCAAAAATGATTTGGAGTATTCGTTTACGGGCCAGTAAACATGCCCCATTTTCTTGAAGATGTCGTCGGATATTGTCATTAATGTGTTTGGTACATAAGACAAATTTTGCCTGCGGAAATTTGGCTTTGAGGGCGTTCGTCATGCTCTTTTCTTCGTCATTTCCAATGGTTAATCGCGCTTTGTGTCCAAATCGATTGCTGACGTGTGAGAAAAATTTCCCGTAAGTTTTCTCTTCGGCATCAAAATGTATCATGCACGGCCCAAACATTACCGGAAAATCCTTGGTTCTATCGCTTATCACACATCGGTTTTTGTAGGAAAAGACTGTGACATAAAAATGTCCAAAGCTGAAAGTTCTGTCAACACCTAGAACACTCCTGTCGTCTCCTTCTCAGTTTCTGATCATGTCATCCATCTGTTGGTTGCTATAAACAATGATAACAGGTTTCTTCTGTTTTGTCAAAATTATTTCTTGGATGACAGGGTTACTGTGAAGCTCGCTTAAAACACTGACCATATCATCAGCTATATTTATTCTGGAGTTCATATTGTCTTCAGGTTTTCGTTTGCGGTATCTGAATTTTTTGTCGTTTATTTGTCGCGTAGATTTTGGAGCAGTGAAACTGTTTTCTTCCATAAGTTTTGTCATAACGTTGCTGACTTTCTCGTGCTCTGCCATTTCATCTGCTCTCTGAATAATTTTTGGGTCTGTCCTTATATATGGCTCCGATTTCTTCGAATTTCCGTGCTTTTTCAAGTTGGTTGGCATTGTGCCGCAGTATTCCACAATGGCCAGCATTTTTTTTCTCTACAGGATTGAAGATAATATATTGTATATCTATATTTGGTACCAAAATACGATTAGCTGACTTGTTATGATGTATTTGATTGACAGGTGCTCCAAATACATTGTCTAAATAATTTTGTGACTTTTTACAAGAATACTTACAGTTTTATCTCGAAAACATGGATTCAGTAATATCATCACCACATGGCTTTATAACAATACACGTGCATGACCCACGAACACTTTATCGTATCGGGCTTGATAAAAATTTTAATTCGTTGTTGGTCAGATGCCTTAATTCAGTTTTTTAACACTTATTTTTTTTCTTCTCAGTTTCGTAGGAGGCCTTTGTTAACCAAATACACGCCTCAAAAATCCGGTCTGTTCACCCTATCTGCTGCTAAGGCCATTGACAATCAAGTTCTTGAACTTTTCAAACTATTTCACATGATAATCCAAGAGATAGATGAGCCAGTTTCATCCGTAATGCTAAATATTGATGCATACAATTTTACTTTTTAGGGTAGCGCTGTAATTTATAGATGAGATGGCATACACAATGCGATTTGGGTGGATATGGGGTGATTTGGGGGTAGATTTTAGTGGATTTGGGTGGATTTTAGTGGATTTATATAGATTTATGGTTGATTTTAGTGGATTTGGGGTTGATTTTATTGGATTTTAGTGGATTTGGGGTAATTTTGGGTGGATTTGGGTTCATTTTAGTGGATTGGGGTGGATTTGGGGCTGATTTTAGTGGATTTGGGTGGATTTGGGTGTGGATTTGGGTGTTTTGTAACACCGGTCACTATGACCTATATTTCATGCTCTAATGATTCTTGTTAATTCTGAATTTAACTCAGTTGCTTAGAGTAACTTTGCATATTTCTGCAACATGAGAATTATTATCCCTTGATTCCAAATTCGGCCAGTGTGACCCATGTTTATAATGACTTCCGCCAACCTTTGTGTTAGCTCAGTTTCTCGTGCCTTTGTTAATATAAGTACTCCAACCTTTAGTTGAAACCATGTCATTGTGACTTATATTTCACAATCTAGTGATCTGCGTTAACCATTCAGTTTAGCACAATTGTCCAGGCTAAATTTTGTGCAGTCCATTCCATAATCAAAATGGCGTCGTGCACATGCTAAAAAACCTATTTAAGGCACTCAACATTAAACCATTTATAGAACATTTTCAAGTCACATAATCATCATTATCATCATCGACGTCAGTGGTTGTAGTCGTAGTGGTGGTAGTTTTAGTAGCAATTAAAAGTAGTAGGAATCACCCAAAAAATATCATTTGTGATCAATCTTTGGGGTCCTAAATTAAAAAGAAAAAAATGTTATGTGTTGTTTTTTTTTTGTTCAAGGCCAACTTCTTCGAAACTAAAATGAAAATAATGCTGCAATAACGTCAGGTTCCGATATAAATGTCTATAATGAACGTCATCTATCTTCTAAATCTTGCCATGACGTAAATAAAAAAATGAGTTTACATTTAAATAAAACATGAATTTCATTAAAACGTTAGTATTCAAAAACATTTGAACCAGTTTGTGCATTCAGCTTGAGAGCAAATACGTGTCTGTTTCATACGATGTATATAATTCCTTAAACTGTATCGATTGCATTTACAGTGCAGACAAAATCGCATTTACCCGACAGTCTCGACAAAGAAAGAAACTTTAAGATCGATCTACGTTTAGTCCAACCCATTTGAACGTAGACTTTGCAGAGAATGACGTGTGGTGGCATAAGTACCCACATCATTTCGACACCCTGACATCTTCGGAGCATCGTTCTGCCGTCTTCCGAATCAAAGAGACGCTCAGGGGATGTTAAGAGCGTGTGTCAGGAACGTGGACGGACAATAGTCCTGTGCTGAGTTTACGTATGTACACAAGATCTTCTAATAAAAGAAAACCTGAGAATCGTGACTCGTTGTTCAAAGAAAGTCCAGACACAGTATGTAGGACAGATGTGTAAAAAAAAAATCAAGCGTATTTTGCAAAATTAATCTGAAAACCCACTAGTATAGTAAATTTAGCTTTTTATTCCTCTATTACCTTTACAGTTTCGAAAGGAATAAAAGACCAGCATGCCATACGCATCATAGAACCTCAGGAGTGATGGTGCTCTATTGATGGGGCTGAGGTATCCAAAAAGGATTAATTCAGATCGTTTCCCCCCCCCCCCTTTTCTTTCTGCTTGTCGTGATAAAAAACATACCTCTAAATAGGCATTTGGTTGGTCGATCACGTGCCCGATATTTTTGGCTTCTTACCAGTCGGTTTCAGAATCTTGCCTTTAACGATGGCCCACCATAACATTATCTTTTGTTGTTGTCCCATATTTATACTGGTACTCATAGTGGAAATTTTTTAGAACGAATACTTTCGTTAGTTCTGGCAGACGTTTCCCCTTTCATTTGTTGTGCGTAAAAATAGTCCCAAACAAAATTGAGCTATTATTAACGTTTAAAA
Organism: Unio pictorum; assembly: GCA_030141615.1. NCBI lineage: Eukaryota > Metazoa > Mollusca > Bivalvia > Unionida > Unionidae > Unio > Unio pictorum. Next base: position 47,753 of record JARLTB010000075.1, read on the forward strand.
TTAGATTATATTTTTCTTACAAACTATAAGTCAAAGAACAAGCGTCCTTCCGAATAGACAGAACGTTTTACAGAGACAAAATCATTTTTCAACACAGAATATCAATGCGCGTGATGTCTCATTACTTGATACATTAACTGTTGGAATACAGTAGACAATCCATGCTTACGTAACCTAATAACAATGTTGCAATATTGGTGTACAGGGAGGTTTAATGGATGCATAAATTGACCTATGCCCTTAGTTTTACCTGTGTCATTATTCTTCTATTGGGGTATTAGCCATTATTCATGTTATGATATAGTGACATTACAAGCCCCTGTGGTGGTAAATTGGCTATATTCAGACAGACGAGATCATTTTTTCCACAATTCCATTTCTTGAGTCGAGTTACAAAATGGACTCAAATATATTCATTGAAAACAACAACAAAAATCCAGAAGGCAGTGTTAAGAAATGTTTTCCAACGATCGCAGCCAGTCGGTAAAGAGAATACTGTACGATAATTTAATGGGCTTATTTAGACCAATCCGTGTCATATAAAGGGATTTGTAATACGTTGTCATATGAAAAATATGAAACTGCACATACTATAGGAAAACTATACCAACTATGTAATAATACAGTAAGTTTTTTTTTGTTTTTTTTATTTTTATTTTTTATTATCCCGTAATAGGTAGACCACTGGGTCGGGGAACCATCCCAAGGTCACCTTACAATGTAACATTTATAATAATCTAAGGATAATAAATATAATCTACAGCAAATGAAAAAAAAAAGAAAAAAAAAAAAGAGAAAAACACACCCACACCCACATGTGCATATGATCAACATATTTATTGATTGAACAATATGTGAGTCCAATATATATATATATATATATATATATATATATATATATATATATATATATATATATATATATATATATATATATATATATATATATATATATATATATATATATATATATTGCAGTATTATGTTCCTGTTTAGCATAAAATGAGAAACCTATTACATATTGATTATAGAGGTCCACTTTTGAAGAAATTGGTCTTCTTTTTTTATTTACTATAGCAGTGTATTTTTCTATGTTCTTATGCATTGCAACTATTTGCTTAAAAGCATACATAGAAGGATTTTTCATATTGAATCGGCAAGTATAAATATAATACTTTGCCAAAATAAGTAAGAAATTACACAAACAGACCAGATTTTCACTTCCTAGAAATATTTCTTTCTTGGGTAAATGTGCAATATTTGGGTAAAAAGTTGCAAAATATTCAATAAAACGGTACCAAAACTGTGAAGTAATATTATAATCATAGAAGAGATGCTCAATGCTTTCATTTTCACTCTTACAAAAAGTACATTTGTTGTCTTCTAATATATTAATTCTTTTCAGAAAATCATTAGTAGCTATTATTCTATGGATTAATTTAAAGTTAAAAGCGATCAATTTGGTATCCTTTGTACATGATTTTTCTCGGATATATATCTTAGACCATTCTTCACTACTTATACTTTTATTAAATACTTGTATCCAAGTTTCATGTTTAGCAGTGTGTTGCCTTTTATATTTTTTAAAAGATCTTTGTAAACAAACTTCAGTGAATTTTGCTTTTGTAAGTTCATTATTTTATCCTCCTGCTTTTCAAACTTATTTTGTACTAAATGTTTTTTATGGCATCTTTCCATGCTTTTGGAATTTTGGATATTAAGGAGAAGTATTTTAGGAAATCATCACTTCTAGTTTTTTGTTTTATTATTTCAAAAGATATTAAATTGCCATTATCATCTATTAGATCCTTCAGATTTTCAAAACCAGCCTCTCTCCATGAATTGTATTGATGGAACAATTTAGTAGGGACAACATTTAAAATATTCATAGATAGATACTCATTTGGACCCTGCAGTTCCTCTTTCCAATTGGATATTGCCAAAATTACATCTCTCCAAAAACTATTTTTAATGAGCTTACTAAGTTCTTATAATTTCCTTCTCCCCAAAATCCAAATATTCTTTTTATTTCTGAATACAGTTGAATTGACTAAGGTTTGCCACACTCCATTCTCCCCTTCCAGCAATCGTTTTACCCATCTTATCTTAATATATCTAATGAATGAAAACATGTGTATCATATTTAGTCCTCCCTCGTTTTCTGGAGATACTAGTATATCGCGTTTTATTCTCTCTACTTTTCCACCCCATACAAATTTAAAAAGTGCGCGATTTAGTTCTGCTTCAACTTTTGCTGATGGATTTGGAAGTGCTGAAAAAAGATGTATGAATATCGGCAGAACAAGAGTTTTTACCACAATTACCTTACCAACTAACGACTAACTAATTCACTAGAATACAAAATGAAAATGTAAAAATAAGTTACGGTATTGCGAATTAAGTCCCAAATAATCATGTCATTTCTAACACAAGCTAAAATGATTAAAGTTCAGATAAAACTTTAGTGGTACCCCAAAATAAATTCAACGCTGTGAGTGTCGCTGTGCCTGCAAGGCCTTGTGTCGTGGCGATGTGCCAACATTCTTTTGTTGGATCACAGTAATACAATATAAGGATCACAGTAATATAATCTAAGGTTTCCTTTTGATGGATCACAACAATATAATCTAAGGTTTCCTTTTGTTGGATCACAGCAATATAATCTAAGGTTTCCATTTGTTGGATCACAGCAATAAAATATAAGGTTTTCTTTTGTTGGATCACAGCAATATAATCTAAGGTTTTCTTTTCTTGGATCACAGTAATATAATCTAAGGTTTCCTTGTTTTACTGCATTATAATTCCCAATTTGACAAGATGAAATCGGTTACAAAAATTATAATATAGAACGTAGTAATTACAATGCTCTTGACTCAAAGATCAATAGGTTTATATATATATATATATATATATATATATATATATATATATATATATATATATATATATATATATATATATATATAATGATCCTAATATTAAACCCATAATTAGGGAAAATACTAGCTATGTATCATTTGTTTGCAGAATAATAAAAATGATTTGATCAGGTGCACAATGAGCTTCACTTTTCACAAGGTCAGCCACAAGAGCCAAATTTTACAACCTATAATAAATAAATATAAACCTAACTAACAAGTCGGCCAAATTAAATATACATTAGAAAGTAAATATAAACAGGGAAATTATAAATAATAAAAGTGGTGTAAAAGAAATATTCGTTAAAATGTTTACATGTAATGGCGTCTGAGTCCAGCAAATAATCCAGTATAGTTTCTGTACCGTATTTGATTCCAAACTCCCAGCCTCCCTCCACCCCACAAACAATAAAATATTGTCTTGTATTGATAAAGAAGAGAGCAGATTATACCTTACATCATTATATTTTTGAGATAATGAAGGAGGAATTTTTCAAAATGTCTGCATTCCCGCATTCACTATTAAGGCCACTGCCAAATTTTAGTTTATACAAATCTGTAAGTAAACCACTGTATTGTTGCTTGAGTTTGGTATGTACAATATATAAGACTATGCACATCTATCGAGTGCTAGTAGTAGTAGTAGTAGTAGTAGTAGTAGTAGTAGTAGTAGCAGTAGTAGTAGTAGTAGTAGTAGTAGTAGAAGTAGTAGTTTTGCAATTTCTTGGATTTCCTGTTCTTTCCCGGCTTTTGCCAGATTTCAACAGCCTGATTGTCACTAACGTTAGCGTTCAGGTATCAAATATTATTCTGATACTCACCAAATCTGGTCCTCAATGAAAATTTACGAATATCTATTATTTTGTATTTTTAAGGATGATATTCTAGACGATGTTGAATTTAGCAATTCTATTGAAAGCTTTAGTGTTACGCTGATCATGTTACAAATAATTATTTGACAACTCCTGATGCACCGGAAGCAACAACATATGTGAAATGGAAGCCCGTTCATAAAATGTTATGAATGAACCTCGTTTAGGTTGGGATGTCGCGACTGCAGGTGTCGTTATTAAATGGGCTCACACATAAATAACCCTTCATTACAGGTGAATACAAGTTATGCACAAGTTCTTAAAAAAAGTTTGCGTATAATGTAACGTTTTTCTTCCCGTGCACTATTTGTAATTTCATTAAGACTTCTTTGTATTGGAACTACTTTGTAGCGCGTAGTTAAATGATCAGACGGTTGCATAGGAGTCTGTTGAAAGAGAACAAAGCACACCATACTGCAAAAGCTTTCATTCTTGCGTATACGTTTCATAGTATGGTACATTGTTGATAATACCAGGTTTTCTCTATTTCAATGTTAGAGTGGAATGCATATTTTACCTATTTTGTTTTCCTGCGCTCTATAATGACCGAACATTTAGCTGCGTTCAAAGCTAGCCTATTTTCTAACTTGTATATGTTTACTTGTTGTTTTATCAACAGTCATTCTTTCCGTGTCTGTATCATAATGGATGAAAATGTATTAAGACTTTAATAAGAAATATACGTAAACAACATTACTCTTAACTAATCGATTCGGGAAGGAAAAATGTATGTTGTTAAATTCCACTTTTTCTCGATTGTTATTTCGCAAGACTCAGTTACCAGGACTTCCAGCTCATCTTTCAAAAGTTGAGAGAGATATGACATCATTTTAAACAGCCATCATTTTTCCACAGTGCTATTTTTCTGAATGCAAAATTATGTATATATACATATAAACCTTTCTTTTTATTTTATGGGGGAAGGTGTTACGTAAATTTGATATAAGTCATTTATATTTATTTTTATTGCTTGTTTGTTAGATTTAAATTTGGCATTTTAAGTTTTAAGATTCGTTCATTGAAGGGGGAGGGGTGACCTGTGTTTTATAGAATAAACACCAGAATTTTTTTCAGAAAACTTTTGTTTTAAATTTGAATACCCCTAATTTTTGAAATTTTTTCAAAATCTTTAGTGAGATTGACAGGCTTGTATTAAAATGACATCTAAAGTAGAAATATTTTTTTTCTAATCCTACTCAGGAGCAATTAGATCTATTCAAAAAAGATGAGTTCATTCAACTTGCCAGAAAATATGATCTTTCTGAAGTCAAGGCTTCTTTAACGAAACAAGATATCAAAAAGATTTTGGTCCAATATTTGGTAGAAGAGAATGTTTTGGAAAAAAGTGCTTTGATTTCGGTCAGTAAGTCTGCATCAGACTCTGACATAAAAATGAAGAAATTAGAATTAAAATTCAAGATGGAATTAGAGTTGAAGAAGCTAGAATTTTAGGAGAGAGAGAGAGAGAGAGAGAGAGAGAGAGAGAGAGAGAGAGAGAGAGAGAGGAAAGGGAGAAAGAAAGACAATTACAATATGACAAAGAGGAGAAAGAAAGACAATTACAATATGACAAAGAGAGGGAAGAAAGGGAATATCAATATAGAATGAAAGAATTAGAGCTGGCAAGTGAAAAACGCCTTCATACTTCAAATCCAAATTTAAGTTTTGATTTAGCAAGGAATATTAGATTAGTGCCCCCTTTGAGAAAAAGAAGTAGACAAATACTTCATTCATTTTGAAAACGTTGCAGAAAATTTAAAGTGGCCAAGGGAGCATTGGACTCAGTTATTGCAATGTGTACTCACTGGTAAGGCTAGTGAGGTTTACACTTCTCTGTCTGTTCATCAAAGTGGTGACTATGATGTGGTTAAAGAATGCATTCTAAGGAGTTATGAGTTAGTCCCTGAAGCTTATCGGCAAAAATTCAGAAATTACCGAAAAGAAGCTGGACAAACTCATGTCGAATTTGCTAGAGAAAAAGAGCAGTTGTTTGATAGATGATGCTTAGCCAAGAAAGTCGAACAAGATTATCAAAATCTCAAGCAAATGATATTAATTGAAGAGTTCAAAAACTGTGTCCATAGTGACGTTAAAACGTATCTCGATGAGCATAAGATTGAAACCTTGGAGAATGCTGCTCGAGCTGCTGACGAATATTCTTTGACACATAAAGTTAATTTTGTTAACAAGACTTCTACTCAACAGTCTTCTGGCACAAAAGTATTTCAGTCTAATACCAGCCATTTTAAAACTCAAACTAGCACAACTTTCAAAAATCAAACTTCAGAGAAGCTTGATTCTACATCCTTGTCTCTTCCGACGTGTACCTATTGCAAGAAAAAAGGACACGTTATTTTTGATTGCTACAAATTGAAAAATAGGCATCAGAATCAAGACAGACCTGTTCCAAATGCTCTTATTTCTAAGAGGTCAAGGTCACGGTCATGTATTGAAAGCAATACATTTGTTGGGTCTAATAAATAACAGTATGATTTTATTATGGAGAATTATCAAACCATTCATATCGAAGGGTTCTATATCACTCTTGGGTAATTCAGCCAATCCCACCCCAATTAAAAGTTTAAAGGACACAGGAGCTTCTCAGAGACCTCTATTGTCAGGTACTTTGCCTTTTTCTGAGAAGTCTTCTTCTAATGAAAGTGTTCTTATTCAGGGAGTAGAGTGCGGCTTTGTTAATGTTTCTCTCCATTGTGTAAATATGTCATCAGACTTAGTATCAGGACCTTGACAGTCGGAACAGTCTCGGTTTTACCCTTTGTTGGCATTCATTTATTGCTAGGCAACGACTTAGCTGGAGACAAGGTTGTGGTTAATCCTCTTGTAACTGACAAGCCTGGTTTGGATCAGAAAGATGATCCAATTGAAAAAGAATTCCCTGATATATTTCAAGCTTGTGCAGTTACCAGAGCTATGGCAAAGAAAGCTCTTGAGAATGATGTTGATGAAGACAGTATTCCTTTACCTGACACGTGTATAGGTCAGGATTTTGATGAGGTCACTTTTACTCTTTGTTTGGATCAATCAGAATGTATTGATCATAGTGATCCTCTTTTAACATCTCATTCTCTTTATTCTAATCAGGGTGGTAAACGACAGTTACTTGTCGTCGAGCAGGAAAAAGATCCTGAGATCTTCTGTTTGTTTCAAAGGGCCATAAATGAGACTGAAGCCACTGAAGTTCCTGTCTGTTATTTCATTAAAAATATAATTCTTATGAGAAAATGGAGACCTCCCGAGGTACCTGCTGGTGATGAGTGGTCGGTGAACTATCAAATAGTAGTTCCAAAACCTTACAGACAGGAAATACTTAATCTGGCCCCTGAAACTCCTTTGGCTGGTCATTTAGGGATTAATAAAACTTATCACAAGATCTTGACTCACTTCTATTGGCCAAAAATCAAAAGTGATGTTGCCAAATACTCGAGATCTTGTCATACTTGTCAAATGGTAGGAAAACCCAATCAGAAGATACCTAAGGCTCATCTACAACCTATTCCTGCCTTTGACGAAACATTTAGTAGAATTATGGTAGATTGTGTAGGTCTCTTACCCAAGACCAAGTCAGGTAACCAATACCTGTTGACCATTATTTGTGCGTCAACAAGGTTTCCAGAGGAAATTCCGTTGAGGAATATAAAATCTAAAACAAAAGTAAAAGCTTTGATAAAGGTTTTTACTCAGTATGGCCTTCCCAAATCTGTTCAGTCTGATCAAGGTTCAAACTTAATGTCTGGAATTTTCCAACAAGTTATGTATGAATTGGGCATTCAGCAATTCAAATCTTCTGCCTATCACCCTGAGAGCCAAGGGGCATTAGAAAGATTCCATCAGACTTTGAAAAATATGATCCGATCATATTGTTTTGATACGAATAAAGATTGGGATGAAGGCATTCATTTACGATTGTTTGCTGTTAGAGGATTAGTTCAAGAATCTTTAGGTTTCAGTCCCTTTGAACTGATTTTTGGACACACTGTGCGTGGACCATTGAAGTTATTGAAAGATAAACTTCTCTCTAATGAAGATACTGTGATCAATCTTCCAATCTTCTTGATTATGTTTCCGATTTTAGATACAAGTTGTCAAAGGTTTGTGAAGACGCAAGAGCAAATCTGCACTCTGTTCAATCTAAAATGAAAACAAGATATGATAAAAAAAATCGAAGGAAAGGAGTTTTCAGCCTGGTGATATAGTCCTGGGTCTCTTACCAATGCCACAAAATCCTCTTCAGGCTAAATATTATGGTCCCTACACAGTTGACACGAAAATTAATGACTTAAATTACATCATAAATACTCCTGGGTGGCGCAAACAAAAACAACTCTGCCATATAAACATGCTAAAAGAGTATATTGAAAGAGATAGTCATGTTAAACCTGTAATTAATTTAGTTGTACCTGTCCCACTCAGTGAAGAAATATCATATTCTATTGATATTGGAATGACGAATCTTTGTAATTCATAAATTATGAAAGATCTAGACCATAAACTTTCACATTTACAAGTGCAAGAAAGAAATGAACTGAAACAGTTATTTGAATATGAGCACTTATTTCCAGATGTCCCTACAAGGACAAACAAAATTTTTCATGAAGTTGAAATTGTAAATTCCAAACATGTTAAACAACAACCATATAGGGAGAATCCACTCAAACAGGAATACTTAAAAAAGGAAATTAAATATTTGCTGGAGAATGATTTTATTGAGCCCAGTAAAAGTGATTGGAGTTCACCATGCATACTTGTTCCAAAACCAGATAAAACTTTCCATATGTGCACTGATTATAGGAATGTGAACAGTGTGATAAAAACAGATTCATTCCCATTACCAAGAATTGACGATTGTATTGATAAAATCGGGAATGCCATGTATGTCACCAAATTTGACCTTCTGAAAGGATTTTGGCAGATTCCACTAACGGAATGAGCAAAGGAAATCTCAGCATTTGCGACTCCAGGTGGACTTTACCAATATAAAGTAATGCCATTCGGGATGAAAGGGCACCAAGTACATTTCAACGTCTTATGAATATGATCACCTCTGGTCTAGATAATTGTGATGCGTATATAGATGGCGTCATCATCTACAACGACACCTGGATAGAACATCTAGCAACAATTCGAAAATTCTTGACAGAATCACTGATGCATGTTTCACAGTTAATTTATCTAAAAGTGAGTTCTGCCGTGCTAGTGTGACTTTCTTAGGACATATTGTGGGACATGGACAAGTTAAACCAATAGATGCTAAGGTTGAGGCTATTTCTAAATTCCCTGTACCTGAAAATAGAAAGCAACTGATGCGGTGTTTAGGTATGGCCGGATACTATCGGAAAGTTTGTTCAAATTTTTCTATAATTGCAGAACCCCTGACAAATTTATTAAAGAAGAAGAACAAGTTCTTTTGGACTGAAAAATGTCAGGAGGCTTTTGACAAGTTAAAAGCCATATTTGAAACAGCACCATTTCTTGCAGCTATAAATTTCAGTCAGTCTTTCAAATTATCTGTCGATGCAAGTAATATTGGTGTTGGAGCAGTTTTAATTCAAGAAGACAAAAATGGTATTGAACATCCAGTGTGCTATTTTTCAAAGAAATTAAATGAGCACCAGAGAAATTATTCAACTATCGAGAAGGAATGTTTGGCGTTGGGTTTGGCTTTACAACATTTTGAAGTTTATCTAAGTTCAGCTCCTTCTTCGATTATAGTTTATAGTGACCACAACCCACTTACTTTCATCGGCAAGATGAACAATAAAAATCAAAGATTACTAAGGTGGAGTTTGTTATTGCAAGAATATAATCTTGAGATTCGGCACATCAAGGGAAAAGATAATATAACAGCAGACGCTCTTTCCCGTGTATAACAATATATGATATCATATACACTGTAATTCATACGAGTTTTTTTAATCTTAGTGTAAATTGGTTTGTGGTAAAAAGAAAGTTTTATCATATAAACCTTTCTTTTTATTTTATGGGGGAAGGTGTTACATATATTTGATATAAGTCATTTATATTTATTTTTATTGTTTGTTTGTTAGATTTAAATTTGGCATTTTAAGTTTTAAGATTCGTTCATTGAAGGTGGGGGGTGACCTGTACTTTACAGAATAAACACCAGGTGTTGACCTCATTTCTGACTTGGTTTCAGAGTTGTAAATAAGCTTTCAAAATGATTGGTTGGTTCCAAGGACAAAATGAAGTTTTGTATAAACATCTTTGTATTTTAGTTGGGTCATACGCTGTTTACGTGATTTCTGAGATATTCTAGAAGATCGTGACCCCTTTCTTGTTTACGTAAAAACAGGTATTTAAACTACGTTTTGGAGCGAGTTATTCAGAAGAAGTTGGTCTTTTTAGAATATTAAGTTGTGTCTTTTTGAGTTATTATAAATTACCTTTTTCTGGAAATTATGTCAATTGGTTTGGATCAAGATGAATTATTTTGTTATTTATCTGGAAAAGAATTGTGCTCATAGAAATTGTATTAACAAGAACTGACTTCATCAAGTGACATCTTCTTCCATATTGGATACTTCGCTGGGATTCGAACTTAGAATTATTTGGACATTTTATTACCAGGACTTTTGCAATTTCTCTAGTGGATAATATTTTGAATTACTTTTGGATTATTGGAATTGATTCTTAATACCGTAAGTTTATTTTTCTTTTCTGGAAAATATTTGTCATCAATAAATTGTTTATTAAGTTATTACAAGCTTGTTATTTTCAATCTTTCTATGTTAGTGTTTATTCGAGCCTAAGCACGTAACAATATATATATATATATATATATATATATATATATATATATATATATATATATATATATATATATATATATATATATATACATGTTGTGGATCCAAATATCACCATGTGTCATTCAAGAATCCAGAATTAACGCGGGAAACAGAAGAAGCATCTCAAACGAAATGCAAAGCAGGAGGAATATACGAAGCTGAAAGTCATGATTCCAAAGATCTCCAATACAGAGAGTATGCCTGAGGTAATGTATATATAGATGTATAGAGCTATCCGTCACTTCAAGCTTATGTTAGAATATACCTATATGTATGGTTAGGTTATTGTGGAACTACTGTTAGGCATGACTTTCGCATGCCTTGTTACGACGAGTTTTCATTATCACATTCATGTGTCTACATTTGTCTGTGTGCCACTAACTCTGCTATCGCTTGATGTTTAAACTGGTATTCATGGTGATACTCAAACTGTTCATCAAAACTAGATCACGCTTTCTATTAACATTTCTAATTTGCTATAAGATTAATGATACTCTGAATCCGTAGTTAATCAATTGTAAAATATATATGAAAGTCCATAAATTATAATGAAGAAGTATGAAGCTTGCATTTGACTATCATCCTGCAACCATGATCAAAGACTGATTATAAATGACTTCAGTTTGCAAAGTTCCAATTGGTTGGGGGTAGAAGGCGTGACATTTATGAACCGCAATGATAAATAATGGTTGAGGGGGAATGTTAACGAGTCTTTAGGGCATGGAACGTCAATGTAATAATTCGCATGAAAGGACAGTGAAACGATATTTTTATTCAGTATACAATGGCTAAACATAAACATATAAGGTAAAACTTCGACATGCGCCACGGTTTCTATGTCTAAAAATGGTACTTAATTCAGCGTAACATGGTCACATGAAGCATCAATATCGTAAGGCACAAAAAATGGTTCCAGTTGGCCGACCATCTCTATTTTTTGTTACCGACCCTAGCACCTTTTCTAATTAGGATTTTAAAAATAAAAACATTTTAAACATAAACTATATACTGTTAAAAATACTTTCTATTTGCTCTAATTTTAAAACCAGTGCATTAGGAAACACTTGGTATAGCAGTGTTAGGGACCAGTTCGCACTGCTAAAAGAGAATACCGTAAGACTCAGAGGCTTCGGCTTTCCCCATCCACACTAGTCATAAGTAGATCTATGAAGCTGCTGAAAAGATTCTCACAAAATTGCTAATTTAGCACAATTAGCCTACTACAGTAGTAAGATCACTGAACGTTCTAGCTGCAAATAGCTCTTCGAGATTATGAACAAGTTAATGTCAAAAGAATAAACAAGCATCACATCCAACGATATTTTCTCTGGTCGACCTTACCGACCTGTTTTGCAAATTTCGTCCATTACCAAGTTCAATCTGTTAGAGATAAGCTTAACAACACTTTTTCAGTTGACTCATCGTCACCATATAGTTGTGATACAATATATACAAGGAAACTGTTGAAAGCATTTGAGGCTGGTGTCTCTATGGATTGGTACATACAATCGTGATGAAGAGCTCCCCAAATTCATACGAACTCGACCTGATTCCAACGTCACTGCAACTTGAGTGCTTAGCTTCAATATTACTTTCACTACCCGATGTTGTCACAGTCATTACGACACTTAGGTGTCATCCTCGACCATACGCTCTCATTACACCAGCATGAAATGAATATATGCGAAGCTGCACATCTGGAATTAAGACGAATAAGCACCATTCGCAATTTTCTTTCAGTTGTTGACGATAAAACACTTGTATTTTCCTTACTTTCAAGACTGGTTTATTATAATTCACTTCTATCTGCTTCGTCTTAGTATATTATATTTTCATTGACTGGTTCCAGTCCAATATACGTATCTGACCTCACGCATGTGAACATTTCATCTATAAACGTGCGGTTCTCTTACGACACTCGCAGTCTCATTGTCACCACTGTTCAAATTAAGTCATAAGAACAACGTTCGTTTGCTTATCAAGGCCCACGTACGTGGAGCAAACGATCTAAGACATAAAAAAAACACTGTCCTCATTCACGAGTGATTTTTTACTTCACTTATTTCGACAACAAGAAAAGGCTTAATGACTTGAAAATATATACTTCCTTAATTATTGTCAGTATGTTGGTGTTTGGTTTTGTAATCTTGTCGTTTTAAATGTTTTATGTGTTATCTAATATTGTATAGCACTTAGATCTTCTAAAGATTAGGTACTGTACTAAGTCCACATTATTATTATTATTATTATTATTATTATTATTATTATTATTATTATTATTATTTATTATTATTATTATTATTATTATTATTATTAGTAGTAGTAGTAGTAGTAGTAGTAGTAGTAGTAGTAGTAGTAGTAGTAGTAGTAGCAGCAGTAGTAGTAAAAGAAAATACATGGATGCATTACCTTTTCTTTGTAGAATGTTTAATGGAGAATGGTAAGTTCTTTCTTGCTTACGTTAAAATGATGGCAATATTGTTTTCTACTATTGTCTCAAAACAAATCCTTACTATTTGAGTCCACGCCAGTAAGTAAGGTGAGCTCGCGCACTTCAGAATTTAGAAACCTCAGAACCTAATTCGAGCTGTTCCTAAATGTATTATTTGTTACCGTATGTACTCGCGTATACGAAGAGTCCAATTGAAAACTGAATAGATCCAGATCGGCAGTCACATAATGCACCGGCATATATGGGTCTATCTAGTTTTCTCGGTGTATAGAGTAAACCAATAGCATCGGCTCAGATCTGCCTGCACCTTACGCAACGGCAGGTCTGGATCTATGTTATTTGCAGTTTGAATTGACTTAAAATCGAGTATATACGATAAAAATTCATGTCTGTGAAGATGTACGCCCAAAATCTTATCTTACAAACGATCACAAAAATGAATGTATATGAAGTAATGTAACTGAGATAATTTCAGATAATTTTGGAAGGAACTTCATGTTCATTGTATTGGTTTCTTAAGCTACTCAGTTGAACTAGTTTCAACTCCGGACCTAATTACCGCGCGAACTTGCTTATAAGTGGAGTCCAACTTACTTATAAATGGAGTCCAACTTGCTTATAAGTGGAGTCCAACTTGCTTATAAATGGAGTCCAACTTGTTTATAAGTGGAGTCCAACTGCGACCTGCACAGATCCAGATTTGCCGTCGCATAACACGTCGGTAGAGCTGAATCTATGCAGTTTGTTGGGAGTAATCAATATAAAAAAGAGACAGACTCTGATTTGCTGACACATTATTTGGACGACAAATCGGGGTCTTTGCTGTTTGCAGTAGGGAGCAACTTACAAGTGGTTATAGAGGATACTTTTCGATTAAAATGTTTGTAATTTTTTTGTTAATTCCTTATATTTAACAAATCCTTTATCTTGCATATCTTTGTAAACAAAAATTAGCATTTATCCCAGTTATTACTGAACGTAAAAATCAGGCTGTGTGAACACGTACGTGAACTTGCCAGTGTCCTTATTGCGAAATATGCTTAAAAGTTCTGTATATCAAGTTTATTCAAACTAGCAAAAATTATGAAATATTCATTTGTCTAATTGGTCTTATTTTTTCACCAGGTAACTGTCGTCGAGGAGGCCTTGAAATATATAAATCAGCTGTATGAGGCTGTTGCAGTCAAGTTTAATATTCCGGAAGGTAAACAAATCTGCTGGGCGTTTCAAGTATCACATTATTCCAAGACAATGATTATATTTTGTCTGAAGTACTTATATTTTCAAGATTGTACGAAGTCTGAGCTGCAGTGGATCATGGGTTTGCGTGACTGACTCAAAACCAGAATGGCGCATGTTCTAAATTCTACCATAGGATTAACTCAAGTTTCCACCCTTGTGTCTCCCTGGGTAGGACACTTTGTTCCATTTGAGACGACACGGTAAAACCACCTAGTCTTGATGACCCTTAAACACCAAATCAAACCAAACGAAAGTATATCGCATATCGCATTTATACTGTATCTATCTATCTATCTATCTATCTATCTATCTATCTATCTATCTATCTATCTATCTATCTATCTATCTATCTATCTATCTGTCTGTCTGTCTGTCTGTCTGTCTGTCTGTCTGTGTGTGTGTGTGTGTGTGTGTGTGTGTGTGTGCAATTTACGGCACCCCAATATTGTTTCTAGAAACAGCTAAGGGCCAGTACGGAAAAGGTACGTACGTTCTCTGTTGTATGTACCTTGCCGACAAAAGGGACGCGGAGACGTTGATCAGAACAATAATTTCAATATCCGTAACATCCATAGCAAAAGTTAGCATGGGAAAAGAAAATTAACTTAAACTAGAAGCTAACTCCTGAACTGCTAGGTTTTCTCCCCTGCTTAAGGTACTCTTTGGTGCTTCAAGTTATTTTAGGAATGTTCTTAAATTTAAAAGCACTGAAGATCAAGGTGAAATTAAATATTTCAACAAGATGTACTGATTTCTGTGCGTTGAGTATAATACAGTTTTAGGACACCAGCGATTCTATAGTCGACGAACGTTATAGCACCTAAACAACAAGTGCAAATTTAAAGAGAATCTGTAAGGGACGACAACTTCTTTATCTTTCTGTACATATTTCTCAAAAGAAATTAGTCTTTACTTGTTTAAGTGATATTTGTATTAAGTTAATTTGAACATACCATAATAAGACTGAGGATGGTTCTACATTTATTTAAATATATCTTTGTACCACTATGCTAATATACATTGAGACATGTCACAATGACACAGTGTGAAGACACATTGAGACACGTCTGAATGACACAGCGTGAAGACACAATGAGACATATCACAAGAAGACAACGAGAAGATAATGAGGTATGCCCCAATGACACAATAAGAAGACACATCGAGACACGTCCCAATGATACAGTCAGAAGATACAATAAGCCATATCCCAAGAAGACAACGAGAAGATAATGAGATATGCTCCAATGACACAATGAGAAGGCACATTGAGACACGTCTGAATGACACAGAGTGAAGACACAATGAGACATATCACAAGAAGACAACGAGAAGATAATGAGGTATGCCCCAATGACACAATAAGAAGACACATTGAGACACGTCCCAATGACAGTGTGAAGACACAATGAGACATATCACAAGAAGACAACGAGAAGATAATGAGATATGCCCCAATGACACAATAAGAAGACACATTGAGACACGTCCCAATGACAGTGTGAAGACACAATGAGACATATCACAAGAAGACAACGAGAAGATAATGAGATATGCCCCAATGACACAATGAGAAGGCACATTGAGACACGTCTGAATGACACAGAGTGAAGACACAGTGAGACATATCACAAGAAGACAACGAGAAGATAATGAGGTATGCGCCAATGACACAATAAAAAGACACATTGAGACACGTCTGAATGACAGTGTGAAGACACAATGAGACATATCAAAACAAGACAAGGAGAAGATAATGAGATATATCCCAATGACACAGTGAGAAGACAAGCTGAGACATGTGTGAATGACACAGTGCAAAGACATAATGAGACATATCCCAAGAAGACAACGAGAAGATAATGAGGTAAGCCCCAATGACACAATGAGAAGACACATTGATATATGTCCCAATGATGCAGAGAGAATACACAATGAGACATGTCACAAGAAGATAACGAGAAATCACAATGAGACATGTCCCAATGGGACAGTGAGAACATACAATGAGACATGTCCAAGAATACAGTGAGACAGCCGAAGTAATAATAAAAGAATATTAGGCTGAAAATAATTAAACGTGAGAATATACACTTTGCTTGCATCTGTTTCCACTTACTGAATAAACTTAACACGAATACTCTCTGAACATAGATATTTTCCTTAATTTTTATCCATAATTGTGTACGAAGCAATAATATTTCAATGTAATAAAATGAGTGATTCCTACGGTAAAAAATTAATTTGTATGATAGTAGCTTGAGTACATTAATGATCGCCATTAATCATAGTAAACATATCAATGATTTATATATCAATTTCTATATTGTTATAATGCATAACAAGCGTAAGCTTTGCCGTTATGTCTTAATTAGCAACTTCATTAAAAGAACCTTTCATGAAGTGTCGCGTTTTAAATGATTTGGCCAAAAAAGGCGAATAGGTCTTTGACTGAAAGGCTTATTTTCCAAGCAGTATTACTTCATAAAAGCGGCTTGACGGTCAATTCCAATGACCCATCAGTTCCTATTCATATCGAGCATGGCAATTAGATATTAGTCCATACAAACCTTTGTACAGAACCGGTAATTTAAGAATATAGTGCTTGTGTGCCGCTCTTTTTCGAAACGTTTATCGTATTCTGTCTTGTAACATGACCGCTGAAAAGATAAAATGATTTCCGAAGACAGCTTAATGCGAGCAAGGTATTCTGAAACATAATGCTAAATTATATTTATAACAATTATGTTAGCTGCACGCCGTTTACGTGCCATGTGTGAAACATTTAATTGGGCATCACGAGAAATAATATCCGTGGACTCGTTAAGATCATTGATTTTGGAAGCAAGCCCACTGTGGACGATGTAGGGCCAGGATCAAATAGGCAAATAAGTTTAATCAACAACAAAAAAAAAAAAAAAAAAAAAAAAAAAAACAACTGTACAATATTAATTAAAATAATAATTTATATCAGAATGTGATGCAAACGTGCAATCAAAATGTCACAATATCTGACTTTTTAAGATAATTCTTAGAATCATATTTCTTCTCGCCAAGATGTTTTTGTTCAGTCCAACATCCCTAAACGATAGGAAAAGACGGTGAACCCACTGACTTTCTTCAAGCTACCGTTATAATAAATTTTCATAAGTCTTTCTTGATAGATTGATACGATTAGAGACGAAACTGCTTATCTCTGAACCGTAAGGATAATGTCAATAAAAGAATGACACCAATTTAATAACAAATATCTTAAGAGTTTTTAGACTCGTTTCTACCAGGAATCGAAAGGACACGAGAGTAAACGATATTTATTGCACATGAACCTGTCCTTTTTAAGGATATATATTGTCCGTGAACCCGTCGCTTAAAAGCATCTACTTACCCATGCAACGGTCTCGTAATGGAATTTAAGCGAACGGACATTGACTTCGATTGTTCACTCGATCCTATGATGAACTAAATCTACCAGTAAACAGATCAGCTATTTTATTTGAATCTATTTGTGCTTTTCTTTGTAAATCGAGAAAGTTTTGTTTCTAACAGCTGTGATATTAATGACTTCGCATAGGTGTTTTATGTAATTGATTAAACTGTTTGTTTACCTCTACGGAGGCTCGTGTTAGTTTGTTCTATATATCTGCTCAGATCTCCAAATATTTCATCTATAAGTTTCACCACTTATATTTACTCGAACCGGGCAATTACATCGAGGGCGGTCTACCTCTAGATAACGAAATCAAAATTAAGCGGGATACCAGTCAGTAAAAAAACCCGGTTCTCGACACAAACACACACACACACACACACACACACACACACACACATATATATATATATATAAAAGCTGTACGCATGTACAATTTCATGCCTTTTAAATGTCCAGCTAATAAAGCCATAATTATTTACTGGACAAATGATTCAGTCTAATAACACCGCCAAGCCCAGAAAACATGTTGGCGGCTTTCGTTTTTTTTTTATGTTTATTAAATTGTGAGAATCTTGATTAATCCAATGCAGTTAAAGAAGGAACACATGTCGGCTATTGTTTATGAGCAACGACTGTATACAAAATTAATTGAAGACAACCACAAAGACGACTTACTGACTTTAGCCATAAATCAATAAAAAGTAACATTTCCATGTATGTTTACTTAGGCATAACAAGCAATTCAAGAAGCTGCTGAAATTTAAACATTTCAGAAGCCAAACGTTTTACACATCATTTCTCGCACTTTATCGTATTATATTTTATATATCGTATTATATTAGAATTCATACACGATCTCTTCCCCAAAATCATAATAAACTTTCTTGCGCAAAGTGCAGAGAACGACTTCCGTTTGTGAACTTGCGTTTCCATAAGAAAAGGAAATTAATAACGATTTTATAAGCAAACCCCATACACATGTAAAACCAGAGATTTGAGTGCAGGCCTGCAATGGCCACAAGTCACTTTTATAATTGTTTTTAGGCTGAATGCATGTCAATTTCATACCCTCTCAATTTCCAGCTAGTACAGCGGACATTATTTGCTAGTTAACTGATTGCGTCTAATAACACCGTCAAGCGCATAAAACATGTCGGCTTTCGTTTGTTTTAATGTTTAATAAACTGCGAGAAGCTTTTATCATCCACCGCATTGTCTGCTGCTTGGTTCTGTGTGATGTTAAAAAGACCCACATGTCGGCTATTGTTTGAGCAACTATTGTTAACATAATTAAGACAACTAGAAGAAGATAGGGTGAACAAACCATTTTATACAAACTTAATTTTGTTAAATAAAAGCTTATATTTTTACATAAAAAATAACACATATATGTACTCGCACACGTGTAAAAATTATTCACAGGTGATGCTTCCTAATGGTCTGCGTATGTAAAGATTACCGCGGGATGTTTGCTACAATTAACCATATATTTTATCAAGTCCGATCCGATATCGTGTTCGAGGATCGTGTAAATTTATCGTTATAAATCCATGAGGGATAGACTGAGCAGACTAAAGAAATTACTAAATTTGTTCAGGTCCATATCACTGCGGTTCTGTGTGCTGTTAAAGAATTTCCTAAGCCACGCCGCGACCGCCTTATATCCAAATTCGCGTTATCGCGGGACGCATTACATAATGCAAGTTATCTATTGCCAGGTGTTATTGAAACAAAAGCACTCCAACATAATACCCTTTTGTTACTCTCACATTTAATTGCAGTTCATCATTATTCATTGGGAAGTTCTGGTTCATTACACTTTTTCTCACACAAAATTAATTAAGCCCTACTTCTGGAAAGACTGGGCTAATTCCAAAAGTCAAATGCAGGAAATTTTCATTCTGTTGTTAATGGCAGATCTGTATATGGGCTAATTCCAAAAGTAATATTTTCCTTCTATTGTTTCTATTCTTAATGACAAATCTGTATATGGGCTAATTCCAAAAGTGAAATGCAGGAAATTTTCATTTTATTGTTAATGATAGATCTGTATATGGGCTTATTCCGAAAGTCAAATGTAGGAAATTTTCGTTCTGTTGTTAATGGCAGATCTGTATATGGGCTAATTCCAAACGTCAAATTTAGGAAAAATAAATTCTATTGTTGATGTTAATTTGTCTGCAAACACAAAATCTCTAATGTAATTTTAAATTTATTGTCAATTCAGATCAGCTATGTTTCAGATTACCTAAATTTTGTTTAAATTGTCACATAAATTTTGTTTCGTTCACATATCATAAAGATACGATCAATTACACACATTTTTTGTCAGCACAGATAACCTTAATTTTGTTTCAATTATGATCAAATAAATTTTGTTCCAGTTAATATCACCTAACTTTTGTATAAATTCAGAAAACCTAATTTTGTATCAGTTCAGAGAAACTGCTTTGGTTTGTTAGTGGTTAGAGCATCTGCCTTGGATATTGGAGGTCACGGGTTCGAACTCCAGCCGAGTCATAGCAAAGACTTTTAGAAAGGATACTAACAGCTGCCTCACTGGGTGCTTAGCATTAAGAGGTTAGTGTTAGAACTCATTTGCCTGGTGTCAGAAAAATGTGATTGAGTGAGACATGATACATGTTTGTGGCATCACTGAATTTTTTTAAAATGTACATCAAAAATCAAAATCACACACTCTCAATTCAGAGAACCTAGTTTCGTACCAGTTCAGAAAACCTGTGACTAGCTTTTCAGAAGAAAATAAGAAAAAAAAACAACTTATGTAGATGAATAATTACAATTAGTAGATTGTCAAACAGTGGACCACCATCCATCCATTTCTCAAACTTGGTCAGGTATGACAAAATGCAAAATATAAATTTTGTATAGCTGTCTTTGCAACAAGTATATGCTTTTGTTTTCAGACATATGCATTTAAAGTAGTCACATGGCTTTAAAGTAGTCATATGAATTGCATTAGTCATTTGCATTACAGTAGTCATTTGTAATAAAGTAGTCATTTGCAACACACTAGTCATTTGAATTAAAGTAGTCATTTGTATTACAGTAGTCATTTATATTAAAATAGTCATTTGTATTACACTAGTCATTTGTATCAAAGTAGTCATTTGCCTTACAGTAGTCATTTGTATTAAAGTAGTCATTTGCAATACACAAGTCAATTGCATAACAGTAGTCATTTGTATTAAAGTAGTAATTTACATTAAAGTAGTCATTTGTATTACGATAGTCATTTGCATTACAGTAGTCATTTGTGTTAAAGTAGTCATTTGTATTAAAGTAGTCACTTGCATCACAGTAGTCATTTGTATTAAAGTAGTAATTTACATTAAAGTAGTCATTTGAATTAATGTAGTCATTTGCATTACAGTAGTCATTTGTATTAAAGTAGTCATTTGTAATACACAAGTCATTTATATAAGAGTAGTCATTTGTATTAAAGTAATAATTTACATTAAAGTAGTCATTTGTATTATGGTAGTCATTTGTATTAAAGTAGTCATTTGTATTAAAGAAGTCATTTGTATTAAAGTAGTCACTTGCATCACAGTAGTCATTTGTATTAAAGTAGTAATTTACATTAAAGTAGTCATTTGAATTAATGTTGTCATTTGCATTACAGTAGTCATTTGTATTAAAGTAGTAATTTACATTAAAGTAGTCATTTGTATTAATGTAGTCATTTGCATTACAGTAGTAATTTGTATTAAAGTAGTCATTTGTATTAAAGTAGTCACTTGCATCACAGTAGTCATTTGTATTAAAGTAATAATTTACATTAAAGTAGTCATTTGAATTAGTGTAGTCATTTGCATTATACTAGTCATTTGTATTAAAGTAGTCATTTGTAATACACAAGTCATTTGCATAAGAGTAGTCATTTGTATTAAAGTAGTAATTTACATTAAAATAGTCATTTGTATTACGGTAGTCATTTGTATTAAAGTAGTTATTTGTATTAAAGGAGTCATTTGTATTAAAGTAGTCACTTGCATCACAGTAGACATTTGTATTAAAGTAGTAATATTGATTAAAGTAGTCATATGGATTGCATTAGTCATTTCCATTACAGAAGTCATTTGCATGCCAGTAGTCATTTGCATTACAGTAATCATATATATTAAATTGGCCATTTGCATTGCAGTAGTCATTTCTGTTAAAATCGTCAATTGTATAAAATAAGTCATTTGTGTTAAAGTAGTCATTTGTATTAAAGTAGTCATATGTATTTAAAGTAGTCATTTGTATTAAAGTTGTCATTTGTGTTACAGTAGTCATATGTATTAAAGAAGTAATTTGTATTTAAAGTAGTCATTAGTATTAAAATAGTCATTTGTATCAAAATAGTCATTTGTATTAAAGTAGCCATTTGTACTAAAGTAGGTATATGAATTAAACGGAATAACATAGCTTAAAGTAGTAATATAGATTGCATTAGTCTTTTACATTGCAGTAGTGATTTGCATTATGGTAGTCATTTTTGAATTACAGTAGTCATATGTATTAAAGCAGTCATGGCAATAGAGTTGTCATTTGTATTACTGAAGTCATTTGCATCGCAGTTGTCATTTGTATTACAATAGTCATTACATTAAAGGAGTCATTTGCCTTACTGTAGTCATTTGTATTGCAGTAGTTATTTGCATAACATTAGTCCTTTGTATTAAAGAAGTCATACTTATTAAAGTATTCATTTGGATTAAAGTAGTCATTTGTATTAAACTAGTCATTTGTATTAAAGTAGGCATTAGTATTTAAAGTAGTAATATGTATTTAAAGTAGTAATATGTATTTAAAGTAGTCATTAGTATTAAAGAAGTCATTTGCATTACAGTAGTCATTTATATTAAAGTAGTCACTTGTATTACAGTAGTCATTTGTATTAAAGTAGTCACTTGTATTAAAGTGGTTATTTGTATTAAAGTAGTCACATGTGTTTAAAGTAGTCCTTTGTATTAAAATCGTTATTTGTATTACACTAGTCATTTGCATTACAGTAGCCATTTGTATAACAGTAGTCATTTGCATTACAGTAGTCATTTGTATGAAAGTAGTCATTTGAATTAAAATGGTCATTAGTATTCAAGTAGTCATTTATATTAAGTTAGTCATTTGCATTACAGTACTCATTTGTATTAAAGTAGTCATTTGCATTACAGTAGTCATTGGTATTAAAGTTGTCATGTGCATTACACTAGTCAATTGCATTACAGTAGTTATTTAAATTACAGTAATCATTTGCATTACAGTAGTCATTTGTATTAAAGTAGTCATTTGTATTAAAGTAGTCATTTGTATTACAGTAATCATTTGTATTAAAGTAGCCATATGAATTACAGTAGTCATTGGTATTAAAGTTGTCATTTGCATTACACTAGTCATTTGCATTACAGTAGTCATTTGTATTACAGTAAACATTTGCATTACAGTAGTCATTTGTATTAAAGTAGTCATTTGTATTAAAGTAGTCATATGTTTTCAAAGTAGGCATTTGTATTAAAATAGTCATTTGTATTAAAATCGTCACTTGTATTAAAGTAGTCAGTTGCATTACAGTAATCATTTGTAGTAAAGTAGTCATTTGTATTAAAGTAGTCATATGAATTACAGTAGTCACTTGTATTAAAGTTGTCATTTGCATTACAGTAGTCATTTGTATTAAAGTAGTCATTTGTAATACACAAGTCATTTGCATAACAGTAGTCATTTGTATTAAAGTAGTAATTTACATTAAAGTAGTCATTTGTATTACAGTAGTCATTTGCATTACAGTAGTCATTTGTATTAAAGTAGTCATTTGTATTAAAGTAGTCACTTGCATTGCAGTAGTCATTTGTATTAAAGTAGTCATTTGTAATACACAAGTCATTTGCATAACAGTAGTCATTTGTATTAAAGTAGTAATTTACATTAAAGTAGTCATTTGTATTACAGTGGTCATTTAGTCATTTGTATTAAAGTTGTTTTTAAAGTAGGCATTTGTATTAAAATCATCATTTGCATTAAAATCGTTATTTGTATTAAAGTAGTCATTTGCATTAAATTACTTATATTTATTTAAAGTAGTCATTTGTCTTAAAGTTGTCATTTGTATTTAAAGTAGTCATTTGTATTAAAGTACTCATATGTCTTGAAGTAGTCATTGGTATTAAAGTAGTCATTTGTCTTAAAGTTGTCATTTGTATTTAAAGTAGTCATTTGTATTAAAGTAGTCATATGTCTTGAAGTAGTCATTGGTATTAAAGTAGTCATATTATTAAGATTATCATTTGTATGAAAGTAGTCATTTGCATTAAAGTAGTCATTTGTATTAAAGTAGTCATTTGCATTACAGTAGTCATTGGCATTAAAGTTGTCATTTGCATTACAGTAGTCATTTGCATTGCAGTAGTCATTTGTATTACAGTAATCATTTGCATTACAGTAGTCATTTGTATTAAAGTAGTCATTTTTGTATTAAAGTAGTCATTTGTATTACAGTCGTCATTTGTATTAAAGTAGTCATATGAATTACAGTAGTCATTGGTATTAAAGTTGTCATTTGCATTACACTAGTCATTTGCATTACAGTAGTCATTTGTATTACAGTAATCATTTGTATTACAGTAATCATTTGCATTACAATAGTCATTTGTATGAAAGTAGTCATTTGTATTAAAGTAGTCATATGTTTCTAAGGTAGGCATTTGTATTAAAATTGTCATTTGTATTAAAATCGTCACTTGTATTAAAGTAGTCAGTTGCTTTACAGTAGTCATTTGTAGTAAAGTAGTCATTTGTATTAATGTAGTCATTTGCATTACAGTAGTCATTTGTTTTAAAGTAGTCATTTGTATTAAAGTAGTCATATGTTTTTAAAGTAGGCATTTGTATTTAAATCATCATTTGTATTAAAATCGTCACTTGTATTAAAGTAGTCAGTTGCTTTACAGTAGTCATTTGTAGTAAAGTAGTCATTTGTATTAAAGTAGTCATTTGCATTACAGTAGTCATTTGTTTTAAAGTAGTCATTTGTATTAAAGTAGTCATATGTTTTTAAAGTAGGCATTTGTATTTAAATCATCATTTGTAATAAAATTGTTATTTGTATTAAAGTAGTCAGTTGCATTACAGTAGTCATTTGTATTAAAGTAGTCATTTGTATTAAAGTAGTAATTTGTATTAAAGTAGTCATTTGTATAAAAGTAGTCATTTGTATTAAAGTAGTCATTTGTATTAAAGTAGTCATTTGTATAAAAGTGGTCTTTTGTATTCAATTAGTCATGTTTTTAAAGTAGGCATTTGTATTAAAATCATCATTTGTATTAAAATCATCATTTGTATTCAAGTAGTCATTTGCATTACAGTAGTCATTTGTATGAAAGTAGTCATTTGTATTAAAGTAGTCATATGTTTCTAAGGTAGGCATTTGTATTAAAATTGTCCTTTGTATTAAAATCGTCACTTGTATTAAAGTAGTCAGTTGCTTTACAGTAGTCATTTGTAGTAAAGTAGTCATTTGTATTAAAGTAGTCATTTGCATTACAGTAGTCATTTGTTTTAAAGTAGTCATTTGTATTAAAGTAGTCATATGTTTTTAAAGTAGGCATTTGTATTTAAATCATCATTTGTATTTAAATCATCATTTGTATTAAAATTGTCATTTGTATTAAAGTAGTCAGTTGCATTACAGTAGTCATTTGTATTAAAGTAGTCATTTGTATTAAAGTAGTAATTTGTATTAAAGTAGTCATTTGTATAAAAGTAGTCATTTGTATTAAAGTAGTCATTTGTATTAAAGTAGTAATTTGTATAAAAGTGGTCTTTTGTATTCAATTAGTCATGTTTTTAAAGTAGGCATTTGTATTAAAATCATCATTTGTATTAAAATCGTCATTTGTATTCAAGTAGTCATTTGCATTACAGTTGTCATTTTATACAGTAGTCATTTGTATTAAAGTAGTCATTAGTATTTAAAGTAGTCGTTTGTATTAAAGTAGTCATTTGTATTCAAATAGTCATTTGCATTACAGTAGTCAATTGTATTGATGTAGACATTTGCATTACAGTAGTCATTTTATACAGTAGTCATTTGTATTAAACTAGTCATTTGTATTAAAGTGGTCATTTGTATTCAATTAGATGTTTTTAAAGTAGTTTTTGTATTAAAATCGTGATTTGTATTAAAGTTGTTATTTCTATTTAAAGTAGTCATTTGGGTTGAGGTCGTCATTTGTATTAAAGTAGTCATATTTATTTAAAGTAGTCATTTTTTTTAAAGTAGTCATTTGTATTAAAGTAGACATTTGTATTCAAGTAGTCCTATGTATTAAAAGTATTCATTTGTATTAAAGTAGTCAATTGTATTTAAGTAGTCAGTTGTATTAAAGTAGTTATATTCATTAAAGTAGTCACATATATTAGAGATTGGCTTTGACAACATTTCATTTGACTCGTCAAAACTATACATTTGAGATGCAGAGTTTCATTAACAACCATTAGCAGCATTTGAATCTGTCTATTGATTTACTATGGACAATCATGATGAAGAGTGCACCAGTCATGTGAACTTGATTGCTTAGATCCAATATTGCCTTTACTGATGTTATTAATACCTATCTCTCATCTGGGGAATTCCCATTATTTTTCAAAACTGCCATTGCAAAGCCTCTGCTGAAGAAACCAACACTTGACCATAGTGATTTAAAAAAAACTATCACCCAGTTTCTAATCTCCTGTTCATGTCAGAAATCTTAGAAAAAGTTGTTCTAACCCAACTTGTATCTTATCTGAGTTCATAGTCTTTTAAACAATGTACAATCTGTATATCACTCTTGTCACAGTACTGAAACTACTCTTCTGAAAGTATTTAGTGACATTCTCTCTGCTTTGGATAGCAGAAAGATTACAGTCCTCAATCTCCTGGATTTATCTGCAGCTTTTGACACAATAGACCATGATATATTACTTCAACATCTCCAGCATGTATTTGGCATTAAAAAAACAACCCTACTGTGGTTCAAGCCCTACTTAGTCAACAGGACACAAATTGTATCTGCCAATGGAATACACTCCAGCTCAGTTGATCTATGTTGTAGTATATTCCATGGGGGTCTGTTCTTGGACCTGTTACCTTCATTCTATAGACTCTGCCACTCTAAATTGTCATAGATCAGGATTCAGTGTCTCAAAAATTGTATACTGATGACACCCAAATATATAAGTCTAGCCACACAACTGAAGTTGATGCTACAATCCAAGGAGTAGAGAGGTGCATTTCTGATATGAAATCATGGATGACATGTAACAAGCTGCAGATGAATGATGAAAAACTGAGACCATTCTGATCACAACACAAAGAGTTTCTCATTCACATCCTGTACCTCAAACAACAAACATCAGCAACACCAACATTAAATTCTCACAGTCAGTACGAAACCTAGGTATTACTCTAGACAGTACTCTCACATTGCACCAACATGTCATGAACATATGCAAGGCTGTATATCTTGAGCTGAGACGCATCAGCTCCTTTCGCAGTACGATTCAGTTGATGCCACTAAAACATGCGTGTATAATAGTACTTCTAGACTGGACCATTGTAACTCAGTTCTGTCTGGTTCATCTCAATATCTACTCCAGAAACTTCAAAAAGTTTAAAACACAGCTGCATGGATCATCTTTACGATCAGAGTACACCTCCCCACTGCTCTGTACCCGACACTGGCTATCCATTCAATCCAGAATCAAACACAAACTTTATTCTCTATGCTACATTTTACTGGTTGACTCCAGTCCAACATACCTATCTGGCCTCAACCATATGTACACATGAGCAAGATGCGTACACTCCTCTTCTGCAAAAATCGTATACTCATTATTCCCACTGTGAAAACGAAGTCATACGGACAACGTTCTGTTACACACCAGGGCTCAGCAATGTGAAACAAATTGCACATTGAAATTAGACACAAAGACACAGTGATTACTTTCAAGAGTGCTCATAAAACTCACCTTTTTCAACTGCAGAACAAATTTAAAGACCTAATAATGTTTTCTACCTTAAATATTTTTTGCATTTAGATGTTGTAAAGCGCTTAGAGCTTCTAATAATTATGCACTATACAAAGTGTGTGTGTGTGTGTGTGTGTTGCTTCACAAAGTAGTTTAGAAGTATTGTTAAAAAATTTAAACCTGTTTAAATTGGTAGCTATTTGCGAAATGCTGAGATATTGTAGGCCTAGCCCTCCCTTCTCTCGGTCTGCATGTTTTCTTCTTTAATTAGTGGAATTTAATATTCCATTTAAAACTCAGTATTTTCATTTTCAATTTTGTATTTTATTTTTTTAATATTGATCATGGCTTCCATAAAATGCACTGTCTTCATCATGTAGTTCAGTTGGCTGTACATGTGGGTTTTAGCAACCTGTAGTTGTTCCATTAAGTTGTATGTGACCAAGTTCCTATTTACAGGTATTAAAACTAAGTCTGCAGTGTTAAGCTTGTGTTTTCACAAAATAGCCAATCAAATTTTTATTTATAAAAATATCCAATTCATTAAATTATTTTTAAGTGCACTGTAAATATAAGTAAATGTATGTAATATGGATTACTACTCCTAGTACTAAATCTGCATGTCTATTAAATGAATATTATTAAATAGGCAAAAACAATTTCGACTTCCTAATTAAATGTATTTTTTGTTAAATATTTTATATCCATGGCATTTAACCAAAATCTTGCACAAATACCTTGATTAAAATCACCTAATTTGTGTCCAGTTTGGGCTAATAATTTTATTTTATTCAAATTAAAGGATTTTTAAATTTCTTATTTTTCCTGGAAATACTGTGCTCTAAATTCTGTGATTATGACATTTATTCCAAATTTATAAAGAATTCAAATTTAGAATATTTTCTATGATTCTACAAGAGACTGTAGACACGGCATAACTTCACTAAATATTAATGACATCATTGTCTTCCATACTGGATTTAATTGTGACTCAGTTTCTCTCGGGACTTTTATTTTACTAGGATATCAATTTTATTTTTACATTTCTGGGAAATATATTTAAATTATACAAACCATTAGTTTAATAATGAGCATTATCAGTGCTTATTAATTTAAATTGTTATCAATTTTATTTTTACATTTCTGGATTTGATTTGTAAAACCACCGGTTCTTTCTTCTAATTTTGTTCACTTTTATTTTAGGGAAATATATTTGTAAAAAAATCAAAATCAGAAGTTTAATAATGAGCATTATCAGTGCTTCTTAATTTAAGTTGTTATCAACCCTTTTGTATTATACTGATTGATGATATTATTTTACATTTTGAATTATTTTTGAAGAAAAAAAAAGTTTTCTGTGCATTCAGGTACTAAATTACTTAGTCTCTATATAGGAGACTACTCGATAGAATACATTTTCTCAGTACAGAGAAATCAATGTATAGAAAAGAAACCAGGTGATTAGACTGTTGAAAAAGTGCAGCAGTTATAATTTGCATTTTTTTTTCTTTCTTTTTTTCTGGCCAATAATGTTGCTGGAATTCAAAGTTCTGGAATTGGCATGGATGCCGTATTTATTGTCATTGGACCTTAATGGTTGTTAAAGATATGCATAGGGGTATAAAAATACTGTTAACATGTGAATTGTCCCTGTCATTACTCGGGATAAAATTGCTATTGAGTGGACATTTCTGAGTAAGGATCAAAATATTGATCATTTAATTGGTTAAATAATAACGCTCTTTGAGTATGGGCAAGATATGTGGTGAACTTGTACACTAGATGATATTGTCAAGATTTTGTACACAAGATGATATTGTCATAAACTTGTACACAAGATATTGTCATAAACTTGTACACAAGATATTGTCATAAACTTATACACAAGATGATATTGTCATAAACTTGTACACAAGATTATATTATCGTGAATCCATATAGAAGTTAATGACACTTTCTTCAATGATCAATTAGGTAATTTTAGAAATTTCATCCTATATTTGTTGGATTTGTAGAGCTTGCTTCATATTTGTTTGTCATTTTTCTTTCCAGAAACTTGTTACAGAATGCATGCTGTGGCTCCAAAACCAGAGGTATGGCCCCATTTTACTCAGATTTTCCCAAAAATATATTCAGGGTGTATTTGACTAGATTTATCATGGTAATGGCTACTAAGGGGACTATATTCTCAATCAGCCTCCATAGATCTGAAATAAAATGTCTTTATTATAAATTTTTCCTCTCAAATCATCAGGGATATAGTGATGTCTTACCAAGACATCCATTCTTTCACATCTCGGCCAACCTGAAATTTAGACTAAGAGATTTTAAAGTAGTTACTTTGGGTCTTTTAAAAAAAACAATTTCATCAGGAGATGAGTGGGTTATTCCATTTAATTTGCTCTAAATATTCAGACGAGATATGTGTGTGTGTGCACATTAGAATAGAATGATCTAGTATGGATTATTAAAGTTGAAATAGTTAAGCAAAATGCAGAAATATAATGGCATCCCTGCTGTCACAGATATTGACAGAAAGAATAAATATTTGTTTTTCTTTTGTTTTTTTACAGTTAATTGTTTCCACTTGATTTTTTTCTCCACTTATTTTATAACCATTATAAATCTGAGATGTGTTTGATTTAGTATTATGTAGTGATTTCCTTGAATAACTTCTGATGTGATTTATATTTTCAGATGAGAGAGATGCTTGCCCAGACATTAATTAATCGCTTTAAGTCCATGTCTGAATTGGACCGTGATGAATGTCGTTCATTGCGCAAGGTAAGCATTGCTAAATATGGGTCAGTCGCATTTCATTCTTTGAAAAATTAGTATAGTTATATTGATGGAATTATTGGCGGTGTTTAAACTTTGACAGAGATAAGTTAGCCTATATAATCCATTTCAATGCCAGATTTACCTCAGATTTAATCTTGTGAAGTAATTCATTTAAAAAATCATGGACAAATTGATTGCCTTCATGTTTTTATAATCATTTTAAAGGTTTCTTGAATCAGGTTTCACGAGACCATGTTGATACACTATGACTGAATAACCATATTATCTTTTCACAGGATACAATAAACATATTAAGAGGCCTGCTCTGTGAATTCCCAGAGTTTCTCTGTGAGTATCATTATGAATTTATTGATGCAATGTCACCACAATGCATTGACATGCGCAACTTAATCTCATGTGCCTTTCCACGAAATATGCATATGCCAGATCCATTGACACCGGGCCTAAATGTTGATATGCTACCAGAAATCCAGGAACGTGCACAGATTAGACCCATTTATATAACAATGATGGAGTCAACGCATTTCAAGCCGGTAAGATATGGTTTATAGATACCTGATAAATGCTCGATTTGTGTAACATACAAAAGTGGTACTCGTGTACCTTTGTGAAAGCTAAAGAGGTAGTCTTTCTCTTTATATATTATTATAACCTTTTCACATTCTATGCATTTTTTACCTTTGTGTAATTGAGAA
This sequence comes from Unio pictorum, assembly GCA_030141615.1. NCBI lineage: Eukaryota > Metazoa > Mollusca > Bivalvia > Unionida > Unionidae > Unio > Unio pictorum. Next base: position 79,008 of record JARLTB010000075.1, read on the forward strand.
TTATGTTTTCCTCAGTTAATAACATATTGAGGAACTTTTCACTTCCAACTTCTGTAAATTCTCCTTTTAGATGCAATGAGTTGTCTGATAGTTTGATAGTTTTCTTAAAACATAGATCTAATTTAAGATAATAATTGTAAAGCAGGTAAAAAGGTAAAGTAGTGGCATAAATAAAGAGAATAACACTTCATACTTTTCTTGTTCACAGCTTTTGGATATCTACCTGGAAGCAGGAATACCAGAATCAGTCTTTCGTAAGGTCCTGAATTCCATTTTGGTAAACATTAATATCCACTAATTACAAAATTAATGTGTATTTATTTGTTTTATTATTGTATTCCTCACAGAATAAAACCCATTGTAAGATTACCAGAATTATGATGTGCTATTATATGATCATGACCAGACACTTAATATGCTATAATATGACCAAGACACTTAATATGCTATTATAAGAATCTGGGTCAGGATCGTATTTTTGCAATTAAGGATTTGAGTCAGGATCATAGTCAAACAAGTAAGCATCTGGGTCAGGGTCATACTATTACAAGTAAATGTCAAGGCCAGTGTCATAATCATCAAGTAAGGGTTTGGGTCAAGGCCAGTGTCATAGTCATCAAGTAAGGGTTTGGGTCAGGGTCATATTCATGCAATTAAAATCTGGTCAGGGCTATATTCATGTAATTATGGGTCAGAGATATGATCCTTGCAATGCAAGTAATGGTCTGGGTCAGTGTCATAGTCATGTAAGTAAGTATGAGAGTCAGGGTCATAGTACTGCAAGAAAAGGTCAAAGGCAAGGTCATGGTCATGCAATTAAGGGTCTGGGTCAAGCTCATAGTCTTGCATTTAAGGGTCTGGGTCAGGGTCAAGACCATGATCATAGCCATACTTTGACTACTGTAATACAAATGACTACTGTAATACAAATGACTACTGTAATACAAATCACTACTGTAATGCAAATAACTAGTGTAATACAAATGACTACTTTAATACAAATGACTACTGTACTTCATATGACTACTTTAATACAAATGACTACTTTAATTCAAATGACTACTGTGATGCAAATGACTAATGCAATTTATATGACTACTTTAAATGTATATAATTACTTTCAAAGACTACTTTATGAATATGATCATGGCCCTGAATTGCAAAACTATGAGCCTGATCTGGATCCTTACTTGCATGACCATGACCTTTGATCATAGTCATAATGGTCTGGGTAGGCTCATACTAATGCAAGTTTGGGTCATTGCCAGGGTCATAGTTATGCAAGTAAAGATAAAATCCAGAGTTATAGTCATGAAAATAAGGGTCTGGGTCAGGCTGATTGTAATGCAAATAAGGGCCTCGATCACTGTCTTATTAATGTATTTAAGGTTCTGGGTCAGGGTCATATTCATAAAATTAAAGGTCATGTCAGTGTCATAATCATGCAAGTAAGGTCTGGATCAGGGACATGTTCATGTACTTAAGGGACCAGTTTTAGTCATATTCATCTAATTAAAGGTCAGATTCATACAATTATTAATCTGGGTCATGCACTGAATGGTCTGGGCATATTCATAAACTTAAAGGTCAGGTCAATGACATATTCATGTACTTAAAGGTCTTTGACAAGATCATATTCATTTAATTAGGGTCTGGGTCAGAATAATACAAATAAGAGTCTAGATGGTCATATTAATGCCAGTAAGTGTCATGGTCATACTCATAAAATTAGTCCGTTCGTGCTCATATAATAGCATATTAAGTGTCTGACCATGGTCATATAATAGCATATTAAGTGTCTGCTCATGGTCATATCATAGAAACATAAGTGTATGATCATAGTCACATAATATCATATTCAGTTCTGGTCATGGTCATATTAATGCATCTAAGGGTCAGGGAGTGGTCATATATTAGCATCTTCAGTGTCTAATCATGGTCATATATTAGCATATTAAATGTCTGCTGATGGTCATAAAAGAGCATGTCTGGTCATGGTCATGGTCATATCATAGCATATTAAGTCTTTGATCATAGCCATATAATGGCAAATTATTAAGTGTCTGGTCATGGTCACATTAATGCAACTAAGTGTCTGGTAATGGTCATTTAATAGAATATTAAGTGTCATATATTGTTCATAATAATAAAAGTAAGAGCCAGTATATGGTCATTATAAAAGCATATTAAGTGTCTGCTGAGCCTCATGGTCAAATTATAGCATATTAAGGGTCTGGTTATGCTCATAATTATAAAATTAATAATCTGCTCATGGTGATATCATAGCATATTAAGTGTCTGCTTATGGTCAAATAATGCACAAAACGTGGCCAGTCGTGTCCATATAATAGCATATTAAGTGACTGGTCATGGTCATATAATAGTATATGACTGGTCATGGTCTTCTTATAGCATATTAAGTGTCTAGTCATGGTCATATAATAGCATATTAAGAGTCTGCTCATGGTCAAATAATAGTGTAGGAAGTGACTGGTTATATAATAGCATATTAAGTAGATGGTTATGGTCATATAATAGCTGATTAAGTGTCTGGTCATGGTCATATTATAGCATATCAAGTGCCTGGTCATGGTCACATAATAGCATATTAAGTGTCTGGTCATGGTCATATTTATAAATTTAATGATCTGCTCATGGTCATATAATAGCATATTAAGTGTCTGGTCATGGTTACATTAATGCAACTAAGGGTCTGGTAATGATCATATAATAGCATACTAAGTGAATGCACATGGTCATATAATTGCATATTAAGTGTCTGGTCATAATCATATCATAGCATATTAAGCATCTGGTCATGGTCATATCATAGCATATTAAGTGTCTGGTCAAGGTCATATAATAGCATATTAAGAGTCTTCTCATGGTCATATAATCTAATATTAAGTGAATGCATATGGTCATATAATAGCATATTAAGTTTCTGCTGATGGTCAAATAATGCATATTAGGTGTCTGGTCATGGTCATATATTAGCATTTTAAGTGTCTGCTCATGGTCATATAAAACATATTAAATATCTGGTCATTGTCATGAAATAGCATATTAAGTGTTTGCTTATGGTCAAATAATAGCTTATTAAGCGTCTGGACATTATTAATTAATACCATATTAAGCATCTGGTCATGATCATGGTCATTTCATAGTATATTAATTGTCTGATCATGGTCATATAATAGCATTTTAAGTGACTGGTCATGGTGATATAATAGCGTATCATGGTCAAATAATAGTGTAGGAAGTGATTGGTCGTCGTCATAAAATAGCATATTAAGTATCTGGTCAGATTCATATAATAGCATATTAAGTGTCTGGTCATGGTCACATTCATAAATTAAATAATCTGCTCATGGTCATATAATAGTACATTAAGTGTCTCATCATGGTTACATTAATGCAACTAAGGGTCTGGAAATGGTCATATAATAGCATATTAAGTGTCTGGTCATGGTCATATAATAGCATATTAAAAGTCTTGTCATTGTCATGTAACAGCATATCAAGTGTTTGCTTCTGGTCATATAATAGCATATAAGGTGTCTGCTCATTGTCATATGAGCATATTAAGTGACTGGTCATGGGCAAATAATAGCGTATTAAGCGTCTGGACATTATTAATTAATACCATATTAAGCGTCTGGTCATGATCATGGTCATTTCATAGGATATTAATTGTCTGATCATGGTCATATAATAGCATTTTAAGTGACTGGTCATGGTGATATAATAGCGTATCATGGTCAAATAATAGTGTAGGAAGTGATTGGTCGTCGTCATAAAATAGCATATTAAGTATCTGGTCAGATTCATATAATAGCATATTAAGTGTCTGGTCATGGTCACATTCATAAATTAAATAATCTGCTCATGGTCATATAATAGTATATTAAGTGTCTCATCATGGTTACATTAATGCAACTAAGGGTCTGGAAATGGTCATATAATAGCATATTAAGTGTCTGGTCATGGTCATATAATAGCATATTAAGTGTCTGTTCATGGTCATATATTAAGAAGCTGGTCATCATCATATAATATAATATTGAGCATCTGGTCATCGTCAGGGACATATCATAGCATATTTGATCATGGTCATATACTAGCATATTAAGTGGCATATAAAATATATTAAATATCTGGTCATTGTCATATAATAGCATATTAAGTGTCTGCTCGTGGTCATATAATAGCATATTACGTGTCTGGTTATGGTCATATAATAGTATATGACTGGTCATGGTCTTCTTATAGCATATTAAGTGTCTAGTCATGGTCATATAATAGCATATTAAGAGTCTGCTCATGGTCAAATAATAGTGTAGGAAGTGACTGGTTATATAATAGCATATTAAGTAGATGGTTATGGTCATATAATAGCTGATTAAGTGTCTGGTCATGGTCATATTATAGCATATCAAGTGCCTGGTCATGGTCACATAATAGCATATTAAGTGTCTGGTCATGGTCATATTTATAAATTTAATGATCTGCTCATGGTCATATAATAGCATATTAAGTGTCTGGTCATGGTTACATTAATGCAACTAAGGGTCTGGTAATGATCATATAATAGCATACTAAGTGAATGCACATGGTCATATAATTGCATATTAAGTGTCTGGTCATAATCATATCATAGCATATTAAGCATCTGGTCATGGTCATATCATAGCATATTAAGTGTCTGGTCAAGGTCATATAATAGCATATTAAGAGTCTTCTCATGGTCATATAATCTAATATTAAGTGAATGCATATGGTCATATAATAGCATATTAAGTTTCTGCTGATGGTCAAATAATGCATATTAGGTGTCTGGTCATGGTCATATATTAGCATTTTAAGTGTCTGCTCATGGTCATATAAAACATATTAAATATCTGGTCATTGTCATGTAATAGCATATTAAGTGTTTGCTTATGGTCAAATAATAGCTTATTAAGCGTCTGGACATTATTAATTAATACCATATTAAGCATCTGGTCATGATCATGGTCATTTCATAGTATATTAATTGTCTGATCATGGTCATATAATAGCATTTTAAGTGACTGGTCATGGTGATATAATAGCGTATCATGGTCAAATAATAGTGTAGGAAGTGATTGGTCGTCGTCATAAAATAGCATATTAAGTATCTGGTCAGATTCATATAATAGCATATTAAGTGTCTGGTCATGGTCACATTCATAAATTAAATAATCTGCTCATGGTCATATAATAGTACATTAAGTGTCTCATCATGGTTACATTAATGCAACTAAGGGTCTGGAAATGGTCATATAATAGCATATTAAGTGTCTGGTCATGGTCATATAATAGCATATTAAAAGTCTTGTCATTGTCATGTAACAGCATATCAAGTGTTTGCTTCTGGTCATATAATAGCATATAAGGTGTCTGCTCATTGTCATATGAGCATATTAAGTGACTGGTCATGGGCAAATAATAGCGTATTAAGCGTCTGGACATTATTAATTAATACCATATTAAGCGTCTGGTCATGATCATGGTCATTTCATAGGATATTAATTGTCTGATCATGGTCATATAATAGCATTTTAAGTGACTGGTCATGGTGATATAATAGCGTATCATGGTCAAATAATAGTGTAGGAAGTGATTGGTCGTCGTCATAAAATAGCATATTAAGTATCTGGTCAGATTCATATAATAGCATATTAAGTGTCTGGTCATGGTCACATTCATAAATTAAATAATCTGCTCATGGTCATATAATAGTACATTAAGTGTCTCATCATGGTTACATTAATGCAACTAAGGGTCTGGAAATGGTCATATAATAGCATATTAAGTGTCTGGTCATGGTCATATAATAGCATATTAAGTGTCTGTTCATGGTCATATATTAAGAAGCTGGTCATCATCATATAATATAATATTGAGCATCTGGTCATCGTCAGGGACATATCATAGCATATTTGATCATGGTCATATACTAGCATATTAAGTGGCATATAAAATATATTAAATATCTGGTCATTGTCATATAATAGCATATTAAGTGTCTGCTCGTGGTCATATAATAGCATATTACGTGTCTGGTTATGGTCATATAATAGTATATGACTGGTCATGGTCTTCTTATAGCATATTAAGTGTCTAGTCATGGTCATATAATAGCATATTAAGAGTCTGCTCATGGTCAAATAATAGTGTAGGAAGTGACTGGTTATATAATAGCATATTAAGTAGATGGTTATGGTCATATAATAGCTGATTAAGTGTCTGGTCATGGTCATATTATAGCATATCAAGTGCCTGGTCATGGTCACATAATAGCATATTAAGTGTCTGGTCATGGTCATATTTATAAATTTAATGATCTGCTCATGGTCATATAATAGCATATTAAGTGTCTGGTCATGGTTACATTAATGCAACTAAGGGTCTGGTAATGATCATATAATAGCATACTAAGTGAATGCACATGGTCATATAATTGCATATTAAGTGTCTGGTCATAATCATATCATAGCATATTAAGCATCTGGTCATGGTCATATCATAGCATATTAAGTGTCTGGTCAAGGTCATATAATAGCATATTAAGAGTCTTCTCATGGTCATATAATCTAATATTAAGTGAATGCATATGGTCATATAATAGCATATTAAGTTTCTGCTGATGGTCAAATAATGCATATTAGGTGTCTGGTCATGGTCATATATTAGCATTTTAAGTGTCTGCTCATGGTCATATAAAACATATTAAATATCTGGTCATTGTCATGTAATAGCATATTAAGTGTTTGCTTATGGTCAAATAATAGCTTATTAAGCGTCTGGACATTATTAATTAATACCATATTAAGCATCTGGTCATGATCATGGTCATTTCATAGTATATTAATTGTCTGATCATGGTCATATAATAGCATTTTAAGTGACTGGTCATGGTGATATAATAGCGTATCATGGTCAAATAATAGTGTAGGAAGTGATTGGTCGTCGTCATAAAATAGCATATTAAGTATCTGGTCAGATTCATATAATAGCATATTAAGTGTCTGGTCATGGTCACATTCATAAATTAAATAATCTGCTCATGGTCATATAATAGTACATTAAGTGTCTCATCATGGTTACATTAATGCAACTAAGGGTCTGGAAATGGTCATATAATAGCATATTAAGTGTCTGGTCATGGTCATATAATAGCATATTAAAAGTCTTGTCATTGTCATGTAACAGCATATCAAGTGTTTGCTTCTGGTCATATAATAGCATATAAGGTGTCTGCTCATTGTCATATGAGCATATTAAGTGACTGGTCATGGGCAAATAATAGCGTATTAAGCGTCTGGACATTATTAATTAATACCATATTAAGCGTCTGGTCATGATCATGGTCATTTCATAGGATATTAATTGTCTGATCATGGTCATATAATAGCATTTTAAGTGACTGGTCATGGTGATATAATAGCGTATCATGGTCAAATAATAGTGTAGGAAGTGATTGGTCGTCGTCATAAAATAGCATATTAAGTATCTGGTCAGATTCATATAATAGCATATTAAGTGTCTGGTCATGGTCACATTCATAAATTAAATAATCTGCTCATGGTCATATAATAGTACATTAAGTGTCTCATCATGGTTACATTAATGCAACTAAGGGTCTGGAAATGGTCATATAATAGCATATTAAGTGTCTGGTCATGGTCATATAATAGCATATTAAGTGTCTGTTCATGGTCATATATTAAGAAGCTGGTCATCATCATATAATATAATATTGAGCATCTGGTCATCGTCAGGGACATATCATAGCATATTTGATCATGGTCATATACTAGCATATTAAGTGGCATATAAAATATATTAAATATCTGGTCATTGTCATATAATAGCATATTAAGTGTCTGCTCGTGGTCATATAATAGCATATTACGTGTCTGGTTATGGTCATATAATAGTATATGACTGGTCATGGTCTTCTTATAGCATATTAAGTGTCTAGTCATGGTCATATAATAGCATATTAAGAGTCTGCTCATGGTCAAATAATAGTGTAGGAAGTGACTGGTTATATAATAGCATATTAAGTAGATGGTTATGGTCATATAATAGCTGATTAAGTGTCTGGTCATGGTCATATTATAGCATATCAAGTGCCTGGTCATGGTCACATAATAGCATATTAAGTGTCTGGTCATGGTCATATTTATAAATTTAATGATCTGCTCATGGTCATATAATAGCATATTAAGTGTCTGGTCATGGTTACATTAATGCAACTAAGGGTCTGGTAATGATCATATAATAGCATACTAAGTGAATGCACATGGTCATATAATTGCATATTAAGTGTCTGGTCATAATCATATCATAGCATATTAAGCATCTGGTCATGGTCATATCATAGCATATTAAGTGTCTGGTCAAGGTCATATAATAGCATATTAAGAGTCTTCTCATGGTCATATAATCTAATATTAAGTGAATGCATATGGTCATATAATAGCATATTAAGTTTCTGCTGATGGTCAAATAATGCATATTAGGTGTCTGGTCATGGTCATATATTAGCATTTTAAGTGTCTGCTCATGGTCATATAAAACATATTAAATATCTGGTCATTGTCATGTAATAGCATATTAAGTGTTTGCTTATGGTCAAATAATAGCTTATTAAGCGTCTGGACATTATTAATTAATACCATATTAAGCATCTGGTCATGATCATGGTCATTTCATAGTATATTAATTGTCTGATCATGGTCATATAATAGCATTTTAAGTGACTGGTCATGGTGATATAATAGCGTATCATGGTCAAATAATAGTGTAGGAAGTGATTGGTCGTCGTCATAAAATAGCATATTAAGTATCTGGTCAGATTCATATAATAGCATATTAAGTGTCTGGTCATGGTCACATTCATAAATTAAATAATCTGCTCATGGTCATATAATAGTACATTAAGTGTCTCATCATGGTTACATTAATGCAACTAAGGGTCTGGAAATGGTCATATAATAGCATATTAAGTGTCTGGTCATGGTCATATAATAGCATATTAAAAGTCTTGTCATTGTCATGTAACAGCATATCAAGTGTTTGCTTCTGGTCATATAATAGCATATAAGGTGTCTGCTCATTGTCATATGAGCATATTAAGTGACTGGTCATGGGCAAATAATAGCGTATTAAGCGTCTGGACATTATTAATTAATACCATATTAAGCGTCTGGTCATGATCATGGTCATTTCATAGGATATTAATTGTCTGATCATGGTCATATAATAGCATTTTAAGTGACTGGTCATGGTGATATAATAGCGTATCATGGTCAAATAATAGTGTAGGAAGTGATTGGTCGTCGTCATAAAATAGCATATTAAGTATCTGGTCAGATTCATATAATAGCATATTAAGTGTCTGGTCATGGTCACATTCATAAATTAAATAATCTGCTCATGGTCATATAATAGTACATTAAGTGTCTCATCATGGTTACATTAATGCAACTAAGGGTCTGGAAATGGTCATATAATAGCATATTAAGTGTCTGGTCATGGTCATATAATAGCATATTAAGTGTCTGTTCATGGTCATATATTAAGAAGCTGGTCATCATCATATAATATAATATTGAGCATCTGGTCATCGTCAGGGACATATCATAGCATATTTGATCATGGTCATATACTAGCATATTAAGTGGCATATAAAATATATTAAATATCTGGTCATTGTCATATAATAGCATATTAAGTGTCTGCTCGTGGTCATATAATAGCATATTACGTGTCTGGTTATGGTCACTTACTAGCATAATAAGTGTCTGCTCATTGTCATGTAATAGAATATTAAGTATCTGGTCATTGTCATGTAATAAAATATTAAGTGTCTGGTCATGGTTGTAAATTTTCATATAAAGTGTCTGCTCATCATCATATAATAGCATATTAAGGGTCTGGTCATGTCATATAATAGCATATTAAGTTTCTGTTGATGGTCAAATAATGCATATTAGGTTTCTGGTCATGGTCATATAATATTATATGAATTGTCTGGTCATGGTCATATAATAGCATATTAAGTGTCTGGTCATGGTCATATCATAGCATATTAAGTGTTTGATCATGGTCATATAATAGCATATTAAGTGTCTGTTCATGGTCAAATAATGCATATTAAGTGTCTGGTCATTGTCATATTATAAATTATGGCATATTATTTATTTGGTCAAGGTCATATATCAACATATTAGGTGTGTGGTCATAGTGATAAAATAGCATATTAAGTGTCTGCTCATTGTCATATAATATCATATTAAATGTCTGGTAATGATCGTATCATAGCATATTAAGTGTCTGCTCATGGTTATGGTCTTAATCATAAAATTAATAATCTGCTCATGGTCATATAATAGTATATTAAGTGACTTATAAAATATATTAAGCATCTGGTCATTGTCATATAATAGCATATTAAGTGTCTGGTCATAATCAAATAATAGCATTTTAATCGTCTCATGGTCATATAATAGCATATTTAGTGTCTGCTCTTGGTCATATATTAGCGTATTAAGTGACTGTTTATGGTCATTTCATAGCATATTAAGTGTCCGGTTATGGTCATATAATAGCATCTTAAGTGGCTGGTCATATTCATATAAGAGCATATTAAGTGTCTGGTCATGGTAATAACCATAAAATTATTATTCTGCATATGGTCATATAATAGCAGAATAAGTATCTGGTCATGGTCACATTAATGCAACTAAGCGTCTGGTAATAGTCATTTAATAGCATATTAAGTGTTTGTTCATGGTCATATAATGGCAAATTAAGTGTCTGGTCATGGTGACATTAATGCAACTAAGGGTCTTGTAATGGTCATTTTATCATAATTATAAAATTAACAATCTGCTCATGGTCATATAATTGCATATTAAGTGCCTGGTCATGGTCATATTATAGGATATTATCTTTCTCCTTGTGGTCACATAATAGCATATTAAGTTTCTCCTCATGGTAACATAATAGCATATTAAGTGTCTTGTCATGGTCATATCATAGCATATTAAGTTTCTCCTCATGGTCATATAATTGCATATTAGGTGTCTGGTCATGGTCATCATCATAAAATATATCATCATTATCATATAATCATATAACAGCAAAAGAAGTGTCTGCTTATGGTCAAATAATGCACAAAAAGTGTCCGGTCATGTTCATATAATAGCATATTAAGTGACTGGTCATGTTCATGGTCATTTTATAGTATATTAATTGTGTGATCATGGTCATATAATAGCATTTTAAGTGACTAGTCATGGTCATATAATAGCATATAAAGTATTTGGTTATAGTCATATAATAGCATTTTAAGTGTCTGGTCATATTCATGTAATAGAATATTAAGTATCTAGTCATTATCATATAATAGCATATTAAGTGTCTGGTCATGGTCATATAATAGCATATTAAGTCTCTGGTCATGGTGATATTCATAAATTTAATAATCTGCTCATGGTCATATAAAAGAATATTAAGTGTCTGGTCATGAATACATTAATGCAACTAAGGGTCTGGTAATGGTCATATAATAGGATACTAAGTGAATGCTCATGGTCATATAATTGCATATTAAGTGTCTGGTCATGGTCATATAATAGCATAATAAGTTTCTGGTCATGGTCATATAATAGCATTTTAAGTGTCTGGTCATGGTCATATAATAGCATCTTAAGAGTCTGCTCATGGTCAAATAATAGTGTAGAAAATGACTGGTCATGGTCATATAATAGCATATTAAGTGTCTGGTCATGGTCATATAATAACATATTAAGTGTCTGCTCATGGTCATATAAAACATATTAAATATCTGGTTATGGTCATATAATTGCATATTAAGATTTTGCTTATGGTCATATAATATCGTATTGAGTGTCTTGTCAAGGGCATATAATAGCATATCATATTATGGTCAATGTCAAATAATAGCATATTAAGCATCTGGACTTGATTAATTAATACCATATTATTCGTCTGGTTATGGTCAAATAATGCACAAAAAGTGTCCTGTCATGGCCATATAATAGCATATTAAGTGACTGGTCATGATCATGGTCATTTCATTGTATATTAATTGTCTGATCATGGTCATATAATAGCATATTAAGTGTCTGGTCATGGTCATATAATAGCATATTAAGAGTCTGCTCATGGTCAAAAATTAGTGTAGGACATGACTGGTCATGATCATATAATAGTATAGGATGTGTCTGGTCATGGTTATATAATAGCATACTAAGTGAATGTTCATGGTGATATAATAGGATCTTAAGTGTCATATATTGGTCATAATAATAAAAGTAAGAGCCAGCACATGGTCATTATAATAGCATATTAAGTGTATGCTGAGCCTCATGGTCAAATAAAAGCATATTAAGGGTCTAGTCATGCTCATTATTATAAAATCAAAAATCTGCTCATGGTCTGCTTTTTGTTTATGGTCATATAATAGCGTATTAAATGTCTGCTCATCATCATATAACAGCGTATTAAGTATCTGATCATGGTCACATGAATGTATTAATTGACTGGTGATGGTCAAATAATTGCAAATTAACCATCTGGACATGATTAATTAATACCATATAAAGCATCTGGTCATGATCATGGTCATGTCAGAGTATATTAATTGTCTGATCATGGTCATATAATAACATTTTAAGTGTCTGATCAAGGTCATATAATAGCATATTAAGTATCTGGTCAAGGTCATATACTAGCATATTAAGTATCTGGTCAAGGTCATATAATAGCATATAAAGGGTCTGGTCATGGTCATATGATATAATATTAAGCATCTGGTCATCGTCATGGATATCATAGCATATTAAGTGTATGATCATGGTCACAGAATAGCATATTAAGTCTCTGGTCATGGTCATGTAATAGCATATCATGTGGCTACTCATTGTCAAATAATGCATATTAAGTGTCTGGTCATTGTCATATTATAAATTATAGCATATTACTTATTTGGTCAAGGTCATATATCAGCATATTAGGTGTGTGATCATAGTAATAAAATAGCATATTAAGTGTCTGCTCATTGTCATATAATAACATATTAAGTGTCTGGTCATAGTCGGATAATAGCATATTAAATGTCTTCTCATGGTCATATAATAGCATATTAAGTGTCTGGTTGTAGTCAGTTAATAGCATTAAGTATCTGGTCATTGTCATATAATAGCATATTAAGTGTCTGGTCATGGTTGGATAATAGCATATTAATCATCTCTTGGTCACATAATAGCATACTTAGTGTCTGCTATTGGTCATATATTAATGTATTAAGTGACTGTTTATGGTCATTTAATAGCATATTAATTTTCCGGTTATGGTCATATAATATCATCTTAAGTGGCTCGTCATATTCATCTAAGAGCATATTAAGTGTCTGGTCATGGTAATAATCATTAAATTAATATTCTGCATATGGTGATATAATAGGAGATTAAGTGTCTGGTCATGGTCACATTAATGCAACTAAGGGTCTGGTAATGGTCATTTAATAGCACATTTAGTGTCTGGACATCGTCAAATAATAGCATACTAAGTGAATGTTCATGGTGATATAATAGGATCTTAAGTGTCATATATTGGTCATAATAATAAAAGTAAGAGCCAGCACATGGTCATTATAATAGCATATTAAGTGTATGCTGAGCCTCATGGTCAAATAAAAGCATATTAAGGGTCTAGTCATGCTCATTATTATAAAATCAAAAATCAGCTCATGGTCTGCTTTTTGTTTATGGTCATATAATAGCATATTAAATGTCTGCTCATCATCATATAACAGCGTATTAAGTATCTGATCATGGTCACATGAATGTATTAATTGACTGGTGATGGTCAAATAATTGCAAATTAACCATCTGGACATGATTAATTAATACCATATAAAGCATCTGGTCATGATCATGGTCATGTCAGAGTATATTAATTGTCTGATCATGGTCATATAATAGTATATTAAGGGTCTGGTCATGGTCATAAAATAGCATATTAATTATCTGATCATGGTTATATAATAGCATATTAAGTGTCTGGTCATGGTCATATAATAGCATATTAAGTATCTGGTCAAGGTCATATAATAGCATATTAAGTATCTGGTCAAGGTCATATAATAGCATATTAAGTATCTGGTCAAGGTCATATAATAGCATATAAAGGGTCTGGTCATTGTCATATAATCTAATATTAAGCATATGGTCATCGTCATGGATATCATAGCATATTAAGTGTATGATCATGGTCACAGAATAGCATATTAAGTCTCTGGTCATGGTCATGTAATAGCATATCATGTGGCTACTCATTGTCAAATAATGCATATTAAGTGTCTGGTCATTGTCATATTATAAATTATAGCATATTACGTATTTGGTCAAGGTCATATATCAGCATATTAGGTGTGTGATCATAGTAATAAAATAGCATATTAAGTGTCTGCTCATTGTCATATAATAACATAGTAAATGTCTGGTCATAGTCGGATAATAGCATATTAAATGTCTTCTCATGGTCATATAATAGCATATTAAGTGTCTGGTTGTAGTCAGTTAATAGCATTAAGTGTCTGGTCATTGTCATATAATAGCATATTAAGTGTCTGGTCATGGTTGGATAATAGCATATTAATCATCTCTTGGTCACATAATAGCATACTTAGTGTCTGCTATTGGTCATATATTAATGTATTAAGTGACTGTTTATGGTCATTTAATAGCATATTAATTTTCCGGTTATGGTCATATAATATCATCTTAAGTGGCTCGTCATATTCATCTAAGAGCATATTAAGTGTCTGGTCATGGTAATAATCATTAAATTAATATTCTGCATATGGTGATATAATAGGAGATTAAGTGTCTGGTCATGGTCACATTAATGCAACTAAGGGTCTGGTAATGGTCATTTAATAGCATATTTAGTGTCTGGACATCGTCAAATAATAGCATACTAAGTGAATATTCATGGTCATATAATAGCATCTTAAGTGTCATATATTGGTCATAATAATGAAAGTAAGAACCGTCCATGGTCATTATAATAGCATATTAAGTGTCTGCTGAGCCTCATGGTCAAATAATATCATATTAAGGGTCTGGTCATGCACATAAATATAAAATTAATAATCTGCTCATGGTCATATTATTGTATATTAAGTTTCTGGTCATGGTCATATCATAGCATATTATGTTTCTCCTCCAGGTCACATAATAACATATTAAGTTTCTCCTCATGGTCATATAATAGCATATTAATTGTCTGGTCATGGTCACATAATAACATATTAAGTTTTCCTCATGGTCATATAAGAGCATATTAATTGTCTGGTCATGGTCACATAATAACATATTAAGTTTCTCCTCATGGTCAAATAATAGCATATTAAGTGTCTGGTCATTTTCATCATCATAAAATAATAATCTGCTCAAAATCATATAATAGCATATTAAGTGTCTGCTTATGGTCAAATAATGCATATTAAAGATAAGGTCATGGTCACATAATAGCATAATAATTGTCTGGTCATGGTCATATCATAGCATATTAAATGTCTGCTCATAGTCATATAATAGCGTATTAGGTGTCTGCTTATGGTCAAATAATGCATATTAAAGCTAAGGTCATGGTCATATAATAGCATATTAATTGTCTGGTTATGGTCATATAATAGCATATTAGGTGTCTGCTCATGATCATATAATTGCATATTAAGCTTATGGTCATGGTCATATCATAGCATATTAAGTGTCTGTTCATGGTCATATATTAAGAAGCTGGTCATCATCATATAATATAATATTGAGCATCTGGTCATCGTCAGGGACATATCATAGCATATTTGATCATGGTCATATACTAGCATATTAAGTGGCATATAAAATATATTAAATATCTGGTCATTGTCATATAATAGCATATTAAGTGTCTGGTCATGGTCATATCATAGCATATTAAATGTCTGCTCATGGTCACATAATAGCATATTAAGTTACTGGTCATGGTCATATAATTGCATTTTAATCATCTCATGGTCATATAATAGCATATTTAGTGTCTGCTCTTGGTCATATATTAGCGTATTAAGTGATTGCTTATGGTCATTTAATAGCATATTAAGTGTCCGGTTATGGTCATATAATAGCATATTAAGTGACTGGTCATATTCATATAAGAGCATATTAAGAGTCTGGTTATGGTAATAATCATAAAATTAATATTCTGCATATGGTCATATAATAGCAGATTAAGTGTCTGGTCATGGTCACATTATTGCAACTAAGTGTCTGGTATTTGTCATATAATAGCATATTAAGTGCCTGGTGATGGTCATATTATAGCATATTAAGTGTTTTGTTATGGTCATATAATAGCATATTACGTGCCTGGTGATGGTCATATTATAGCATATTAAGTGTTTTGTTATGGTCATATAATAACATATTAAGTGTTTTGTCATGGTCACATTAATTTCACTAAGGGTCTGGTAATGGTCATATAATAATATATTAATTGTCTGGTCTGATCACATTCATATAAGAGGATATTAAGTGTCTGGTCATGGACGGATAATAGCATATTAAATGTCTGCTCATCGTCACATAATAGCGTATTAGGTGACTGGTCATGGTCATATAATAGCGTATTAGGTGACTGGTCATGGTCATATAATAGCGTATTGAGTTACTGGTCATGGTCATGTAATTGCAAATAAAGCTTATGGTCATGGTCATAACATAGCATATTAATCGTCTCATGGTCATATAATAGCATATTTAGTGTCTTCTCTTGGTCATATATTAGCGTATTAGTTGACTGGTTATGGTCATTTAATAGCATATTAAGTGTCTGGTTATGGTCATATAATTGCATATTACCGGTAAGTGTCTGGTCATGATTATATAATAGCATATTAAGTGTCTGCTCCTGGGTATATAATTGCATTTTAAGTGTCTGGTCATGGTCGTATCATGGCATATTAAGGGTCTGGTCATGTTTATAAAATAGAATATTAAGTGTCTGCTCGTGGTCATGTAATTATATTTTAAGTGTCTAGTTATGGTCCTATCATGGCATATTAAGTGTCTGGACATGGTCATGGTCATAATCATAAAATTAATATGCCCTTGGTCAAATAATAGCATATTAAATGACTGGTCATGGTTACATTAATGCAACTAAGGATCTGGTCATAATCATATCATAGCATATTAAGCATCTGGTCATGATCATATCATAGCATATTAAGTGTATTGTCAAGGTCATATAATAGCATACTAAGTGAATGCTCATGGACTTATAATAGCATATTAGGATTCTGCTGATGGTCAAATAATGCATATTAGGTGTCTGGTCATGTTCATATATTAGCATTTTAAGTGTCTGCAGCGCCTCATGGTCAAATAATAGCATATTAAGGGTCTGGTCATGCTCATAATTATAAAATTAATAATCTGCTCATGGTCATATTATTGCATATTAAGTGTCTGCTTATGGTCAAATAATGCACAAAAAGTGTCCTGTCATGGCCATATAAAAGCATATTAAGTGACTGGTCATGGTTATGGTCATCTAATAGCATATTAAGTGGCTGGTCATGGTCATGGTCATATAATAGCATCTGACTGGCCATGGTCATCTAATAGCATATTAAGTGACTGGTCATGCTAATATAATAAATAGCATAGTAAGTATCTGGTCATGGGCATATATTAGCATATTAAGTGTATTCTTGTGGTCATATAATAGCATATTAAATATCTGATAATTGGCATGTAATTTCATAATAAATATCTGATCACAGTCATATATTAGCATATTAGATGTCTGCTCATGGTCACAAAAAGCATTTTAAATGATTCATCATGATCAAATAATAGTGTAGGAAGTGACTGGTCATGTTCATATAATAGAATATTATGTATTTGGTCATGGTCATATATTATCATTTTAGTTGTCTGCACATGGTCATATAAAACATATTAAATATCTGGTCATTGTCATATAATAGCATATCAAGTGTTTGCTTTTAGTCATATAATAGCGTATTAGGTGTAATAGGTAATAGGTGTCTGCTCATGGTCACATAACAGCATATTAAGTGAGCTGTCAAGGTCATATAATAGCATATTAAGTGTCTGGACATGATTAATTAATACCATATTAATCGTCTGGTCATGATCATGGTTCATTTCATGGTATATTAATTGTCTGATCATGGTCATATGTTAGCATTTTAAGTGTCTGGTCATGGTCATATAATAGCGTATTAAGAGTCTGCTCATGGTCAAATAATAGTGTAAGAAGTGACTGGTCATGGTCATATAATAGCATATTAAGTGTCTGGTCATAGTTACATTAATCCAACTAAGGGTCTGGTAATGGTCATATAATAGCATATTAAGTGTCTGGTCATGGTCAGATAATAGCATACTAATTGAATGCACATAGTTATATAATAGCATATTAAGTGTCTGCTGATGGTCAAATAATGTATATTAGGTGTCTGTTCATGGTCATATATTAGCATTTTAAATGTCTGCTCATGGTCATATAAAACATATTAAACATATTAAATATTTTTTCATTGCCATATAATAAAATATTAAGTGTTTGCTTATGGTCATATAATACCATATTAGGTGTCTGCTCATCATCATATAATAACGTATTAAGTGTCTGGTCATGGTCATATAATAGCATTTCAATTGTTTGCTTATGGTCATATGATAGCGTATTAGGTGTCTGCTCATGGTCATATGAGCGTATTAAGTGATTGGTCATGGTCAAATAATAGTATATTAAGCATCTGGACATGATTAATACCATATTAATTGTCTGGTCATGATCATGGTCATCTCATAGTAGATTAATTGTCTGATCATGGTCATATGTTAGCATTTTAAGTGTCCGGTCATGGTCATATAATAGAGTATAAAGAGTCTGCTCATGGTCAAGTAATATTGTAGGAAGTGACTGGTCATGGTCATATCATAGCATATTATGTGTCTGGTCATGGTCATGGTCATTATCATAAAATTAATAATCTGCTTGTGGTCACATATTGCATATTAAGTGTCTGGTTATGGTCATATACTAGCATATTAAGTGTCTGCTAGTGGTCATTCAATAGCATATTAAGTATCCGGTCATTGTCATGAAAGAGCATATTAATTGTCTGGTCATGGTCATATAATAGCATATTAAATGTCTGCTCATGGTCGTATAATAGCGTATTAAGTATCTGGTTGTGGTCAAATAATAGCATTAAGTATCTGGTCATTGTCATATAATAACATATTAAGTATCTGGTCATGGTCGGATAATAGCATATTAAATGTCTGATCATGGTCATATAATAGCGTACTAAGTTACTGGTCATGGTCATATAATTGCATATTAATCGTCTGATGGTCATATGATAGCATATTAGGTGTCTGCTCATGGTCATATAATAGCGTACTAAGTTACTGGTCATGGTCATACAATTGCATATTAATCGTCTGATGGTCATATTTAGTCTGTGCTCTTGGTCATATATTAGCGTATTAAGTGACTGGTTATGGTCATTTAATAGCATATTAGGTATCTTGTTATGGTCATGTAACTGCATATTAAGTTTCTGCTGATCCTCATGGTCATATTAAAGCTTATTACGTGTCTGGTCATGGTCATATTATTGCAAGTAAGATTCTTGTCACGGTCATATAATAAGATTTTAAGGGTCTGTGTCAGTGTGTTATATTCATAAACTTTATGAATGTTTGGGGTTATGGTCATTCACAACAATTTGGTTAATATTACTTTTTTTTTTTTTGCTTTTATTCACTTAAGTTTCTTGATGGACCAAGACATTTCAATTTGATTTTAGTGTCAATATCACAGTAATAGAAACCTCGTGTTAAGATTTTCTTCTTTTGTTTATATTTCCTAAACATCATGTGACATCCTTGCTCATTGATTGAGGGTGAAAGTCACATATTTGACAGCAGTACTAGCCATCTTGTCAACTCATGCTGTGCAACACACACACACACACACACATATATACAAGTATACATAATTATATATACACACATATGAATTGTCTGGTCGTGGTCATATAATAGCATAATAAGAGTTTGGTCATGGTCATATCATAGCATATTATGTGTCTGGTCATGGTCATGGTCATAATCATAATATTAATAGTCTGCTTTTGGTCACATAATGCATATTAAGTGTCTGGTTACGGTCACATACTAACATATTTAGTGTCTGTTCATTGTCATGTAATAGAATATTAAGTATCTGACCATTGTAATGTAATAGGATATTAATTGTCTGGACATGGTAATAAACTAGCATATTAAGCAGCTGGTCATGGTCATGTAATATAATATTTAGCATCTGGTCATCATGATGGACATATCATAGCATATTAAGTGTTTGATCATGGTCATATAATAACATATTAAGTGTCTTTTCATGGTCACATAATAGCATATTAAGTGTCTACTCATGGTCAAAGAATGCATATTAAGTGTCTGGTCATTGTCATATTATAAATTATAGTATATTACGTATCTGGTCAAGGTCATATATCAGCATATTAGGTGTGTGGTCATGGTGATATAATAGCATATTAAGTGTCTGCTCATTGTCGTATAATATCATTTTAAATGTCTGGTCATGATCATATCATAGCATATTAAGTGTCTGCTCTCGGTCATGGTCTTAATCATAAAATTAATAATCTGCTCAGGGTCATATAATAGCATATTAAGTGTCATAAAATATATTTAATATCTGGTCATTGTCATATAATGGCATATTAAGTGTCATATAAAATATATTTAATATCTGGTCATTGTCATATATTAGCATATTAAGTGTCTGGTCATGGTCCGATAATAGCACATTAAATGTCTGCTCATGGTAATATAATAGCGCATTAGGTGTCTGATCATGGTCATATAATAGCATATTAAGTTACTTTTCTTGGTCATATAATTGCATATTAAGCATCAGGTCATGGTCATAGCATAGCATATTAATCGTCTGATAATAGCATATTTAATCTCTGCTCCTGGTCATATATTAGCATATTAACTGACTGGTTATGGTCATATAATAGGGTTTTAAGGGTCTGTGTCAGTGTGTTATATTCATACAATTTATGGATGTTTGGGGTCATTATCATTCACAAAAATTACTAGCCATCTTGTCAACTCATGCTGTGCAATGCACACAAACACACACACACACACATATATATATATATATATATATATATATATATATATATATATATATATATATATATATATATATATATATATATATATATATATATATATATATATATATATATATATATATACAAGTATACATAATTATATATACACACATGTGTGTGTTTGTGTGTGTATATATGTGTGATTCTGTTGCAGTGGATTCAAGTTTTGAGTACACAATTTTACTTTGTTTTTAAATAGACTTTTAGGTATAGTACATTTTGCGACATGTAATTTTAGAATTTTAAAATGTGTCCCATTTGAGACTCAAAACAATTTATGTGTCCCAGATCAAATTACTTTTAAAATTAATTTATGGCATCCCAACATATATGTTCTTCCAACATATATGGTAAATGGACATCCTTATCTGGAATAATAACTCTTATTAGTCCAGCGTTGATAAAATACATTTAGTAGTTGGTATTTTAATGTAAAGGTTGGAAAGGCTGCATGAAAATTATTATTTTTACATGTATTATATACTGTATTATTTTTATCAGAAACTAAACAGTAATGTTCTGCCCCAGTTTGAAGCTATAAATTTTATAATGGGTAATCCCATGCAGTATTTAATTCATAACTGGACAGGTCCTCACACCAAGCTGTAATATATGTGCTACACACACACACACACACACACACACACACACACACACACACACACACATACACACACACACACACATACACTTTTTGAGCATCAGTTAAAATTTTCTTTCTCCCAAAATGGGCAAGGTACTTTATTCCAACAATTTGGTACATAATCCCTAAAAACCCAAATAGTTTCAGCAATCAGCATTAAAATGGGAGAAATGGTATTATCTTAGATTTTTAGAAATTCAGAAAGTAGACGAACAGGAACAAAGTCAAACAGTAGTTTTATTTCGGTGATGTTTATAAATAGTACAAACATCTTTTTGTATGTTTCCTTGGAAGAATTTGCTGCAAAATTTACAATAAAAAATGGTATGTATATGCATCTGAACAAAAGTCAATGTGATGTTGCACTACCCATTCAATTGTTTATAATACAAAAGTGTTGACTTTCCTTAAACATCAGGTAGTTTTAAAACCATGCAGCTTGTACATGTTATGTCAAATGTAGAATAGTGTTCTTTGACATATTTTAGTATCTCATTCACTTCTGTCTTTCTTGATGTTTCTCAGCTGCATCTGCTTCACCTGTGATAATTTATTTGGGCTCTTTCTCAGCTGCATCTGATTTATCTGTGATAATTTTATTTAGACTCTAAGCTGCATCTGGTTTATCTGTGATAATTTTGTTTGGGCTCATTCTTAGCTTTCTCTGGTTCATCTGTGATAATTTTATTTGGGCTCTTTCTCAGCTTTCTCTGGTTCATCTGTGGTTGCATTTGATTTGGACATATCAGGCACTACTTTGTATATGTCAGGAGTTTTTTTTGGAAAAAACTCATGTTATGGACCCATAGGAATGAGTACTCTGCAACAGAAATAGGAAATGTTGAACATTGCATGCCATACACACTTTTATATATGTACATATGACAAATAATGCAACTTGTCAAATGTAATATCACCTTTTTAAAAACATTCCACCACCAATGCATTAGCTTCTGAAAATTCTAACAGTTTAGAGCTTGTCTGATAAAACTTTTTTAATAATAATATCATGAAAGTAACTGGTGCTCTATTAGGCAAAAATAAACTGTCAGAATCAACAATCTGTCAACAGGAATCTGTCCGAATCTACAATGACTCTCTCGACAGGAATCTGTCCGAATCTACAATGACTCTCTCGACAGGAATCTGTCAGAATCAACAATCTGTCAACAGGAATCTGTCAGAATCAACAATCTGTCAACAGAAATCTGTCAGAATCTACAATCACTCTCTCGACAGGAATCTGTCAGAATCAACAATCTGTCAACAGGAATCTGTCAGAATCAACAATCACTCTCTCGACAGGAATCTGTCAGAATCAACAATCTGTCAACAGGAATCTGTCAGAATCTACAATGAATCTGTCAACAACAATCAAAATTTTTTAGATTCTACAATTATTTGTTTTTCTAAACTCCTTTAGTTTTTTCAATTGCCTAATACTAAAACCATATAAGATGTTCTTGAGAAATTCCTGGAGTAAATTTGGTAATGAAACTTTGTTTTCTTCAATTTAATACCACTATATAATGTTCAGTAGCAAAATTTATCTCATGGAATTTGATACATAGAAGACTTGCGAAGACACTCACTGACTTTGGGAGTTTTTCAGATAACCACTGTGGTTGCCCTGCTGGTTTATAGATAGGCACCATTTTCATCCAGGACCAGTTAGATTGGAACTACTTTCATTTAAGTACAACAATATATAACAGGAACTTAATATCAAATCTATATAAAAAAAAGAAGGTTGAAAACCCATGGGAAAACCACCAGGGAAGCACTCTAATGAACATTTCAAGGTAGCAACAATGGAATACAAGCAAGGGAGCAAGTAATAAAACTACAATCATTCTGGGTACTGAGTATTTCAAATAGAAACAGAAATCCAATCAGAAATGTAAAAGTACTGTTTAACTGTAGTGAGGACAAATATAGCTTAACGAGACAAGCGTGTATTCCATGACATTATTTAACAAAGATTACTTCATGATGTATCATAATTTTAGTAAAGACAAAGATAACTTCATGGTCTATCATGTAACTGTAGTGTAGACAGTTATTATTTCATGGCATACCATGTAACTGAATAATGTCAAAAAAGATTATCTCATGGCCTTTTGGAAACATTATTAGTCAACTGTCTATTAGGGTAAAATCTTTACATGATATAACTCAATAGTAATGTAACCTTATTTTGTTATATACTCACCTTTCTATCAATGGAGAACTGCGGAAAAAGTCACTAGCATGGAACTCAAAGATGGGGTTCTTCATGAGCTTCTCAGCTGTGAAAACCAGACCCCAAGGATATGGTTGAAAAGTCAACCTCTCCAGTATGACACTGTTAGGAAAGAATGGAGATCTTATAAAAGACATACAGTTCAAATATGAATTCAATGAAACTAATTGTACTATTCATTTAATAATTTTACATTATTCTGACCAAAAATAAAATACAGCCTCAACTTATGCAATAGGTGTATTCCACAAGTGTGAACATAACTTAAAATTGTAAAACTTGCTTTTGATTTAACTGCCTTTAATTTTCATTGAAAAAATGTAATTGAATTAATTTTAATGGCATTCATTTTAGCCAGTTATGAATAATTGATGTAGACAAATTCTAATTTTTTTTTGGTTTTCACAAACAAAAATGATTTTTAAAAATTACTGAAATCATTTTAATGTGAAATTAAATTAATTAAAATCATGTTATTATGCACAGAAAAATATATTTAAGTTTGATCAAAATCAAGAGACAAATATGATTTCTTGAGTCCAGTCAGTTTAATTATTACATCATTAGACCTCATCAATCTCATCGAAGATAATTTAGTCCAATGTCAAGTTTGATCAAAGTAAGATATATAAAAAAAATATGACTATGCCACAGTCATTCATATTTGAAATCATCCAAGATAAGGATGTTGTAAAGCTTGTATTTCACATTGGATAAAACTGGATGAGAAATATGGCGTCTAGAGGGATAAGACTGGACAATGACATCCACGATCACCTTACTAATGTGTAGATCTCCTTCATTATGAACTTGTACAAGATTGATAAGATTGGGAATTATTCCAAGATTAATAAGTTTGGGTCATATTCCAAGTCTTATGAAAGTCATATCAGAAATACAGTCTAGAATGGTAGCAAGCCTTTAGTGAGGTAATAAGCCAAGCCAATTTGATCATTCTGGTTTGGATAATAATAATATGCATAGATCATTAGCCAATCAGATGCACGATCATCTTAATGATATAGATAGATCATGGTCATTACTGGATTCAACCCATATTCCAAATTCCATTTCAGTTAGATCAGAAACAGACTTCAACAAGGAATTGTTGATGATGCACACATTACATACAATGAATTTGAGGTCACACAATAATATCCTGTGAGCTTATTAAAGTCTGCCATAAATATTATTGCTCTAAAGAGGTGTATATACAAATCGAATGCCATTATATTTTGGTAAATTTGTTTGAAAACAAAAGAAGTAAAAATGATGAAAATAAATGACCTCACTTGGATATATTTCAGTGATGAAAACTACAGGAAAGCTGGTCAGAATCTATGCTTTATAAATAATAATAACATTTTCTTCATCTTCAATGCAGGACATAAAAAGCATATCAGACTTGTTTACCTTGCAATAATTTTGTCTAAATTGTATCATCTTCTTCCTGAAAACCTCTGATAATAAAGATTAAATTTAGAGTCACTTATATTAAAAAAAATGACAATAGCTGTAGAATTACTTGCCTTGCAATTTCTAGATGGGCCCATTTTTCAGGGATAGATTCAAATAAGTACTGCAGCAGGCAGCTAAAATACTGTGTGTGACTATTTGGGTATGTAAGCTGGTTACACATGGCCGTGAGGAGCAATCGACGACCTGTGGAAAAAAATTAAATTCTAAAGTAAAGTTTAGTCAGACACAGCTAGAACTCAAAGCAAAGAATGAAGAAAAATAAGTGGCCACATATTTTTTAATTAGTATTCTTTTAACAACATTCTTACTCATAGCAGAGAAAAACTGTACACAATACATGTGAAATTTACAATGACAATACCATATACATGTGAAATTTACAATGACAATAACATATTTCAATATTTTGTATCCAAGAATTTACTCCATACATGAAATGATCAGGAATTCTTCAATTTTAATCATACTTGTCCAAGCAGGATATTTTTTAAGCCATCAATGAAAAGTACAAATCTCCTAAATCAGTATGAGCAAACTAGCAATAACAGAGATACTGCCATGAATGAAGTGCAAAAAACAAGAGTCCCATACGGGCCTGACATGACTCATCTGACATGCTTCAAAGCCAAATGCATGAGCAATTGGCGAAGAAGTCACAGTCAGTAATTTACTGTTTGCCGCTTCCAAGAAGTCTATGTCAGTAAGATGCTTTTAGTTAGTTTCTTTCAAAATCAAAACATGAATTGGAAACAGATATAAAAATATTTATTGAATTACATACCTATGTGATCTAATCTATATATAAGATTAGAAAAGAATTTGGTGTGCCAGGATGTAGCTATGGTGCTCACGCTGGGTGTCAGACCTTTGCAGTTGATGTAATAATCAATGGCCTCAGTTCCCACATAAAGCACAATTGCATTGATCAGTGGGACATTGAAACGACAGTCGGGGTCATTTGTCTGAAACAAAAAACAGCATTGTCATTGTTTTGTGAAAGAAAACTACATCTGATATTCAAACTGCACTCCTTTTTATTGCTTTCTCCTGAAGGAACTAGTCTGCAACACTTTATCATTGATAATTACAGGTGTTAGAGCCATAGGTGAGGGCACTATGCCACCTACAGGACAAAACACAATAACTTTCCAAATATGAAGAAAATAACAGATTTCATACATTACATGCATTACACATGACATTACCTTTAACCGAGCAACATTTAAATCTACACATTGGCTGTAACTCTAAATTGACTGGACATGGCAGTTAATTTTGTGCTGACCATTAGCAGGTATATTATCACCAAGTCAAAGGAAAAATCTTTATAATAAAATCATTGTAGTTTGCTAATCAAAACTTAATTATCATGTAAAGTACTTTGTATGACATATAACCAACACAATGTGTTCAAACATCAAATAAAAACAATATTGATGCATGTTCATAAAAATGTACAAAACATTAACAAGGCCTGCTTTTTTGTCATTCTTTGTTAATAAAGTTATAAAAATAAATTTTGATCCTCCATGAAATCTGGATTTATTATTCTGGTAATCTTACAATGGGTTTTATTCTGTAAAGAATACAATAATAAAACACATAAATACACATCAATTTTGTAATTAGTGGATATTAATGCTTACCAAAATGGAACTCAGGACCTTACGAAAGACTGATTCTGGTGTTCCTGCTTCCAGGTAGATATCCAAAAGCTGTGAACAAGAAAAGCATGAAGTGTTATTCTCTTTATTTATGCCACTACTTTACCTTTTTACCTGCTTTACAATTATTATCTTAAATTAGATCTATGTTTTAAGAAAACTATCAGACAATTGATTGCATCTAAAAGGAGAATTTACAGAAGCTGGAAGCAATCTTCCTCAACGTGTTATTAACTGAAGGAAAAATAATTCTCAATTACACACAGGTGAAAACTGCATAGAATATGAAAAAGTTATAATAATACATTAAGATAAAGGCTTGCCTCTTTAGCCTTCACAAAGGTACATGAGTACCATTTTTGTATGTTACACAAATCAAGAATTTATCAGGTATCTATAAATCATAAAACGAAGTAAATGAAGATATCTTACCAGCTTGAAATGCAATGACTCTATCAATGATTTATAATTGCAACTAATTTGTGGATTTTGCTGGATTTCTGGTACTTGTAGCATATCATCCCTCAGGTCAAATGTCACTGGATCTGGCAGGTGCATATTCCTTGGATAGGCACATGAGACTAAGTTGCGCATGTCAATGCATTGTGGTGACATTGCACCAGTAAATTCGTAATGATACTCACAGAGAAACTCTGGGAATTCACAAAGCAGGCCTCTTAATATCTTTATTGTATCCTGTGAAAAGATAATATGGTTATTCAGTCATAGTGTATCAGCATGGTCTCGTGAAACCTGATTCAATAAACCTTTAAAATGATTATAAAAACATGAAGGCAATCAATTTGTCCATGATTTTTTAAATGAATTACTTCACAAGATTAAATCTGAGGTAAATCTGGCATTGAAATGAATTATATAGGCAAACTTATCTCTTTCAAAGTTTGAACACCGCCAATAATGCCATCAATATAACTATACTAATTTTTCAAAGAATGAAATGCGACTGACCCATATTTAGCAATGCTTACCTTGCGGAACGCACGACATTTATCACTGTCCAATGCAGACATGGACTTGAAGGAATTAATTAATGTCTGGGCAAGCATCTCTCTCATCTGAAAATGTAAATCACATTATAAGTTATTAAAGGAAATCACTTAATCAAACACATCTCAGATTTATAATGGTTATAAAATAAGTGGAGAAAAAAATCAAGTGGAAACAATTAACTGTAAAAAAACAAAAGAAAAACAAATATTTTTTCTTTCTGTCAATATCTGTCACAGCAGGGATGTCATTATATTTCTGCATTTTGCTTAACTATTTCAACTTTAACAATCCATACTAGATCATTCTATTCTAATGTGCACACACACATATCTCGTCTGAATATTTAGAGCAAATTAAATGGAATAACCTACTCATCTCCTGATGAAATTAATGTTGAAATTGTTTTTTTAACTACTTTAAAATCTCTTAGTCTAAATTTCAGGTTGGCAGAGATGTGAAAGAATGGATGTCTTGGTAAGACATCACTATATCCCTGATGATTTGATAGGAAAAATTTATAATAAAGACATTTTATTTCAGATATATGGAGGCTGATTGAGAATATAGCCCCCTTAGTAGCCATTACCATGATAAATCTAGTCAAATACACTCTGAATATATTTTTGGGAAAATCTGAGTAAAATGGGGCCATACCTCTGGTTTTGGAGCCACAGCATACATTCTGTAATACGTTTCTGGAAAGAAAAGGAGAAACAAGTAGGAAACAAGGTCTAAAAATCCAACAAATATAGGATGAAATTTCTAAAAACAATTAATTGACCATTGAAGAATTTTTAGATCATTAACTTGCATTCATGACAATATCATCTTGTGTACAAGTTTATGACATCTTGTGTACAAGTTTATGACATCTTGTGTACAAGTTTATGACATCTTGTGTACAAGTTCATGACAATATCATCTTGTGTACAAGTTCATGACAATATCATCTTGTGTACAAGTTCATGACAATATCATCTTGTGTACAAGTTCATGACAATATCATCTTGTGTACAAGTTTATGAAAATATCATCTTGTGTACAAGTTTATGACAATATCATCTTGTGTACAAGTTTATGACAATATCATCTTGTGTACAAGTTTATGACAATATCATCTTGTGTACAAGTTTATGTCAATATCATCTTGTGTACAAGTTTATGTCAATATCATCTTGTGTACAAGTTCATGACAATATCATCTTGTGTACAAGTTCATGACAATATCTTGTGTACAAGTTCATGACAATATCTTGTGTACAAGTTCATGACAATATCTTGTGTACAAGTTTATGACAATATCATGCATACAAGTTTATGACAATATCTTGTGTACAAGTTTATGACAATATCATGCATACAAGTTTATGACAATATCTTGCATACAAGTTTATGACAATATCTTGCATACAAGTTTATGAGAATATTTTGTGTACAACTTTTTGTCAATATCTTGTGTACACGTTCATGACAATATCATCTAGTGTACAAATTCATGACAATATCTTGTGTGTGTACAAGTTTATGACAATATCATCTTGTGTACAAGTTTATGACAATATCATCTAGTGTACAAGTTTACCTCAATATCATCTTGTGTACAAGCTGACCACAATATCATCTTGCTTACGAGTTTACCACATATCTTGCCCTTACTCAAAGAGTATTATTATTTAACCAATTAAAAATGATCAAACTTCTGATCCTTACTCAGAAATGACCACTCCTTAGTAATTTTATCCAGAGTAATTGCAGAGACAATGCACCTGTTAACAGTATTTCTATAAGCCTACACATATCTTTAACAGCCAGTAAGATCCAGTGGGAATAAACAAGGCATCCATGCCAATTCCAGAACTTTGAATTACAGCAACATTATTGGCCAGATAAAAAACAACCAATAACATGCAAATTGTAACTGCTGTAATGTATAGAGGCTAAGTAATTAGTACCTGAATCCACAGAAACTCTAAAAAAAATTCAAAATGTAAAATAATATCATCATTCGGTATAATACAAAAGGGTTGAAAACAATTTAAATTAATAAGCACTGATAATGCTCATTATTAAACTAATGGTTTGTATAATTTAAATATATTTCCCAGAAATGTAAAAATAAAATTGATATCCTAGTAAAATAAAAGTCCCGAGAGAAACTGAGTCGCAATTAAATCCAGTATGGAAGACAATGATGTCATTAATATTTAGTGAAGTTATGCAGTGTCTACAGTCTCTTGCAGAATCATAGAAAATATTCCAAATTTGAATTCTTTATAAATTTGGATGTCATAATCACAGAATTTAGAGCACAGTATTTCCAGGAAAATTAAGAAATTGAAAAATCCAATAATTTAAATAAAATAAAATTGTTAGCCCAAACTGGACACAACATAAGTGCACTTTTATTAAAAGTGCAGACCTTTCAAATGTTTCATTGTATAAATATAATATACATTCAAAAGATGAAAAACATTGTGAAAATAAAAAGAAATGATAATGTAATGTTCAGTGGGTGGGGATCTATTTCAAGTATAACTCCTAATCTCTAAAGGAATTTTTGTGTGATTTATAAAGCAAACATTGAAACACTCCACAAAATTAAAATGAAATCAAGGAAAATAAATTTCAAGAAATTGGCTATGTTTTTAAACTTTGACTTTCATTAACAATTCATGGCTGTCTGTTACAATTTTTAGAACTTGACTTTCATTAACAAAAGATGGTAGTCTGATAACAGCATACATATTTTATCAGCCTCAATATTTTCGCCAGTAAGGAATGAATTTTGGAAGGCTGGTGTCAAGAACACGTATATAACCCTATTAATGACCACCATAATTCAAAGCTTCAAGTGAATGATGTATTAAATATTGGTCATAGTGACATACATAATTGATACACAGATAAAGCCACTTGACTGTAAACTTGTAGTTGTATGAAGCACTGCCAAATAATTTCATCTATACCAAAAGAAGTATAAGTTATGGCAACCTAATTAATTACTTGTTTTGAGAGCTTATCTAAACCCCTTGGGGGAAATGGGGAAAATATACAGGATGTCATTGAGAGCTTCTTACTGAGTTCCCCAAGCTAAGAATTTGACAGGTATTGTGCATTAGGGTAAACAGGCAAGAGATCAAACACTCTGACACAAAAGGTATTTTTTCAAATTAGGTGATTTTAATCAAGGTATTTGTGCAAGATATTCCTTAAATGCCATGGACATAAAATATTGAACAAAAATACATTTAATTAGGAAGTCTAAATTGTTTTTGCCTATTTAATAATATTTATTTAATAGGCATGCAGATTTAGTACTAGGAGTAGTAATCCATATTACATACATTTACTTAGATTTACTGTGCACTTAATAAGAATTTAATAAATTGGATATTTTTATAAATAAAAATTTGATTGGCTATTTTGTGAAAACACAAACTTAACACTGCAGACTTAGTTTTAATACCTGCATACAGGAACTTGATAATTGTGTGAATTATAAAGCAAACATTGAAACACTCCACAAAATTAAAATGAAATCAAGGAAAATAAATTGCAAGCAAATGGCTATTTTTATCAACTTGACTTTCATTAACAAAACATGGCAGTCTATTAACATTTTTTTAACTTGACTTTCATTAACAAAACATGGCAGTCTGTTAACAGCATATGTATTATTAGTGTCAACATTTTCACCATTAAGGAATGAATTTTGGAAGGCTGGTGTCAAGAACACATATATAACCCTATAAATGACCACCAGAATTCAAAGCTTCAAGTGAATGATGTATTAAATATTGGTCATAGTGA
Organism: Unio pictorum; assembly: GCA_030141615.1. Classification (NCBI taxonomy): domain Eukaryota; kingdom Metazoa; phylum Mollusca; class Bivalvia; order Unionida; family Unionidae; genus Unio; species Unio pictorum. Next base: position 111,224 of record JARLTB010000075.1, read on the forward strand.
CATACATAATTGATCCACAGATAAAGCCACTTGACTGTAAACTTGTAGTTGTATGAAGCACTGCCAAATATTTTCAAAAATTTTTCCAAGCTGGATCACAATTTTCTATTACCCTTTATAAAATACACCCCTACCATCAACAAAAATAAAATCAAAACACCTACCTTGTAGTGAATGAAATTTCCTTTCCAAATGCTGAATTACACAACTGTATGATACTGAAAAGATGCAATGCCTTTTTATATCCCTGGCCAAATTAATAAACAAAACATAGGATGCCAAGTCTGGCATTGAGTATTAGAGATGGCATATGGAATTAATTACTTGTTTTGAGATCTTATCTAAACCCCTTGGGGAAAATATACAGGATGCCACTGAGACCCTCTTCCTGAGTACTCCAAGCTAAGAATTTGACAGGTATTGTGTCTTTTAATTGCATAATGGTAAACAGGCAGGAGATCAAACACTCTGACACATTGAGTATTAGAGGTGGCATATGGAATTAATTACTTGTTTTGAGAGCTTATCTAAACCCCTTGGGCAAAATATACAGGATGCCACTGAGACCCTCTTCCTGAGTACTCCAAGCTAAGAATTTGACAGGTATTGTGTCTTTTAATTGCATAAAGGTAAACAGGCAGGAGATCAAACACTCTGACACAAAAGGTGTTTTTCCAAATTAGGTGAATTTAATCAAGGTATTTGTGCAAGATTTTGGTTACATGCCAAGGACATAAATATTTAACAAAAAATACATTTAATTAGGAAGTCTAAATTGTTTTTGCCTAGAGAGAAATAATATTTCTTTAATAGGCATGCAGATTTAAAACTATTAGTAGTAATCTATATTACATACATTTACTTATATTTACAATGCACTTAATAAGAATTTAATAATTGGGTATTTTACTCTGTAAATTAAAACTTTTTTTTAAAATAAAAATTTGATTGGCTATTTTGTGAAAACACAAACTTAACACTGCAGACTTAGTCTTAATACCTGCAAATAGGAACTTGGTCACATATAACTTAATGGAACAACTACAGGTTGCTAAAACCTACATGTACACCCAACTGAATTACATAATGAATACAGTGCATTTTATGGAAGCCATGATCATTATTAAAAAAATAAAATACAAAATTGAAAATGAAAATACTGAGTTTTAAATGGAATATTAAATTCCACTATTTAAAGAAAAAAAAACATGCAAACCTAGAGACAAGGGAGGGCTAGGCCTACAAAATCTCAGCATTTAGCAAATAGCTACTAATTTAAACAGGTTTAAATTTTTTAACAATACTTCTAAACTACTTTAAGAAGCAACACACACACATACACACACACACATATATATAAAATGAGGACTTTGTATAGTGCATAATTTATTAGAAGCTCTAAGTGCTTTACAACATCTATAATAATATTACTACGAAATTAGAAAACAAAAAATACAGAAAATATTTATGGTAGGAAATATTATTAGGTCTTTAAGTTTGTTCTGCAGTTGAAAAAGGTGAGTTTTAAGAGCACTCTTGAAAGGGATCGCTACGTCTTTGTGTCTAGTTTCAATGGGCAATTCATTCCACATTGCTGGGCACTGGTATGTAAAAGAACATTGTCCATATGACTTCGTTTTCACAGTGGGAATAATGAGCATACGATTTTTCAGAAGAGGAGTGTACGCATCTTGCTCATGTGTACATATGGTTGAGGCCAGATAGGTATGTTGAACTGAAGTCCGACAGCAAAACATAGCACAAAAAATAAAGTTTGTGTTTGATTCTGGATTGAATGGATAGCCAGTGTAGGGAACAGAGCAGTGGGGAGGTGTACTCTGATATTTGTTGTTTGAAGTATAGGATGTGAATGAGAAAGTCTTTGTGTTGTGATCAAAATGGTCTCAGTTTTATCATCATTCATCTGCAGCTTGTTATATGTCATCCATGATTGCACATCAGAAATGCGCCTCTCTATTCCTTTAATGGTAACATCAACTTCAGTTGTGTGGCTAGACTTATATATTTGAGTGTCATCAGTGTACAATTTTTGAGACACTGAATGATGATCTATGACACTTGAAAGTGGCAGAGTCTATAGAATGACGGTAACAGGTCCAAGAACAGACCCCCATGGAATACTACAACATAGATCAACTGAGCTGGAGTGTATTCCATTGGCAGATACAATTTGTGTCCTGTTGACTAAGTAGGGCTTGAACCACAGTAGGGTTGTATTTTTAATGCCAAATACATGCTGGAGACGGTGAAGTAATATATCATGATCTATTGTGTCAGTGCTGCAGACACTCAAGGAGGGTGAAGACTGTAATCTTTCTGCTATCCAATGCAGAGAGAATGTCATTAACTACTTTCAGAAGAGTAGTTTCAGTACTGTGACAAGAGTGATATGCAGACTGTACATTGCTAAAACAGACTTTGAACTCAGATAAGAAACAAAATGGGTTAGAAATTTTTTTTCTAAGATTTCTGATATGAACAGGAGATTAGAAACTGGGTGGTAGTTTATAAAAATCATTATAGTCAAGTGTTGATTTCTTCAGCAGTGGCTTTACAATGGGAGTTTTGAAAAATAATGGGAATTCCCCAGATGAGAGAGAGGTATTAATAACATCAGTGAAGGCAATATTGGATCTAAGCAATCAAGTTCACATGACTGGTGCACGCTTCATCATGATTGTCCATAGTAAATCAATAGACAGATTCAAATGCTGCTAATGCTTGTTACTGAAATTCTGCATCTCAAATGTATAGTTTTGATGAGTCAATTGAAATGTTGTCAAAGCCCATCTCTAATATATGTGACCACTTTAATGCATTTAACTACTTTAGTACAAAAACTACTTTAATACAACTGACAACTTTTAATACAAATGACTACTTTAATACAAATGACTACTTTAATACAAATGACTACTTTAAATACAAATGATTACTTTAAATAAATATGACCACTTCAATGCAAATAACTATTTTAAATGTATAGTTTTGACGAGTCAATTGAAATGTTGTCAAAGCTCATCTCTAATATATGTTACCACTTTAATGCATTTAACCACTTTAATACAAAAAACTACTTTAATACAACTGACAACTTTTAATACAAATTACTACTTAAAATACATATGACAACTTTAATACAACTGACTACTTTAAATACATATGACTATTTTAATACAAATGACTATTTTAAAACAAATGACTTTTAAATACAAATGACTACTTAAATACAACTGACTACTTTTAATACAAATGACTACTTTAAATACATATGACTACTTTAATACAAATGATTACTTTAATACAAATGATTACTTTAATACAAATGACTACTTTAATACAAATGACTACTTTACATACTAATGACTATTTTAATACAAATGTCTACTTTAAATACAAATAACTACTTTGATAAAAATGACTGCTTTAAATACAAATGACTACTTTGAATACAAATGACTACTTTAAACACATATGTCTAGTTTAATACAAATGACTACTTTGAATACAAATGACTACTTTAAACACATATGACTACTTTAACACAAATGACTACTTTAAATATAAATGACTACAGTAATACAAATGACTACTTGAATACAAATGACTACTTTAAATACACATGACTACCTACATACAAATGACTACTTTAAATACTAATGATTATTTAATACAAATGACTATTTTAAAACAAATGACTATTTTAGATACAAATGACTACTTTAATACAACTGACATCTTTAATACAACTAATTAATTCAAATACATATGACTATTTTCATGCAAATGACTACTTTAATACAACTGATGACTTTAAACACATATGACAACTTTCAATACAAATGACTACTTTAATACTAATGACTACTTTAAACACATATGACTACTTTAAATACATATGACTACTTTAATACAAATGACTACTTTAATACAAATGACTACTTTAATACAAATGACTGCTTTAATATATATGGCTACTTTAAATACATGTGAATACTTGAATACAAATGACTACTTTTAATACAAATGACTACTTTAATACAAATTACTACTTTAATACAAATGACTACTTTAATATATATGACTACTTTAAATACATGTGAATACTTGAATACAAATGACTATTTTAAATACATATGTCTACTTTAATACAAATGACTACTTTAAATACAAAATGACTATATTAATACAAGTGACTTCTTTAATGCAAATGACTTCCTTAATACTAATGACTACCTTAAATACATATGACTACTTTAATACAAATGACTACTTTAATAGAAATGACTACTTTATTACAAATAGCTACTTTAAATACATATGACTATGTTCATACAAATGACTACTTTAAATACAAGTGACTACTTTGAATACACATGACTACTTTAATACAAATGACTACTTTAAATACATATGACTACTTTAATACAAATGACTACCTTAATACAAAGGACTACTTCAATACAAATGACTACTTTCAATACAAATGAATACTTTAAATAAATTTGACTACTTTAATACGAATCACTAATTTAAAAACCAATGAGTAATTTAAACACATATGACTTCTATAATACAAATGACTACTTTGAATACAAATGACTACTTTAATACAAATTTCTCCTTTGATGCATATGACTTCTTTAAATACATATCTCTACTTTAATATAAATGACTGCTTCAAATACAAATGACTACTTTGATCCAAACAACTTCTTTAATGCAAATGCCTACTTTAAAGCAAGTGACTACTTTAAATACATATGACTACTTTAATACAAATGACTACTTTAATAAAACTGAATACTTTAAGATATATGACTACTTTAATACAAATGACTACTTTAATACAAATGACTACTTTAAACACAAATAACTACTTTAATATAAATGATGAATTTAATACAAACGATTACTTTAAATACAAATGACTACTTTAAAATAATTGACTACTTTAATATAAATGACTACTTTAAGATATATGACTACTTTAAATACATATGACTACTTTAATACAAATGACTACTTTAATACAAATGACTACTTTAATGCAAATGATTGCTTTAAATACTAAGAACTATTTTCATACAAATGACTACTTTAAATACAAATGACTACTTTAAATACAAATGACTACTTTAATACAAATGACTACTTTAAATACAAATGACTACTTTAAACACATATGACTACTTTAATACAAATGAGTATTTTAAATACAAATGACTACTTTAAACACGTATGACTACTTTAATACAAATGACTACTTTAAATACATATGATTACTTTAATACAAATGATTGCTTTAAATACTAAGAACTATTTTCATACAAATAAGTACTTAAAATACTAATAACTACTTCAATACAAATGACTACTTTAAATACAAATGACTACTTTAAACACATATGACTACTTTAATACAAATGACTACTTTAAACACATATGACTACTTTAACACAAATGACTACTTTACATATAAATGACTACAGTAATACAAATGACTACTTGAATACAAATGACTACTTTAAATACAAATGACTACTTTAAATACACATGACTACCTCAATACAAATGACTACTTTAAATACTAATGACTATTTAATACAAATCACTATTTTAAAACAAACGACTATTTTAAATACAAATGACTACTTTAATACAACTGACATCTTTAATACAACTAATTAATTCAAATACATATGACTATTTTCATGCAAATGACTACTTTAATACAACTGATGACTTTAAACACATATGACAACTTTCAATACAAATGACTACTTTAATACTAATGACTACTTTAAACACATATGACTACTTTAAATACATATGACTACTTTAATACAAATGACTACTTTAATACAAATGACTACTTTAATACAAATGAATACTTTGATACAAATGACTGCTTTAATATGTATGTGAATACTTGAATACAAATGACTACTTTTAATACAAATGACTACTTTAATACAAATTACTACTTTAATACAAATGACTACTTTAATATATATGACAACTTTAAATACATATGAATACTTGAATACAAATGACTATTTTAAATACATATGTCTACTTTAATACAAATGACTACTTTAAATACAAAATGACTATATTAATACAAGTGACTTCTTTAATGCAAATGACTTCCTTCATACTAATGACTACCTTAAATACATATGACTACTTTAATACAAATGACTACTTTAATAGAAATGACTACTTTATTACAAATAGCTACTTTAAATACATATGACTATGTTCATACAAATGACTACTTTAAATACAAGTGACTACTTTGAATACACATGACTACTTTAATACAAATGACTACTTTAAATACATATGACTACTTTAATACAAATGACTACCTTAATACAAAGGACTACTTCAATACAAATGACTACTTTCAATACAAATGAATACTTTAAATAAATTTGACTACTTTAATACAAATCACTAATTTAAAAACCAATGAGTAATTTAAACACATATGACTTCTATAATACAAATGACTACTTTGAATACAAATGACTACTTTAATACAAATTTCTCCTTTGATGCATATGACTTCTTTAAAAACATATCTCTACTTTAATACAAATGACTGCTTCAAATACAAATGACTACCTTGATCCAAACAACTTCTTTAATGCAAATGCCTACTTTAAAACAAGTGACTACTTTAAACACAGATGACTACTTTAATACAAAATGACTATTTTAAATACATATGATTACTTTAATACAAATGACTACTTAAATACAACTGAAAACTTTAAGATATATGACTATTTTAAAACAAATGACTACTTTAATACAAATGACTACTTTAAACACAAATGACTACTTTAATACAAATGATGAATTTAGTACAAATGATTACTTTAAATACAAATGACTACTTTAAAATAACTGACTACTTTAATACAAATGACTACTTTAAGATATATGACTACTTTAAATACATATGACTACTTTAATACAAATGACTACTTTAATACAAAAGACTACTTTAATGCAAATGACTACTTTAAATACTAATGACTATTTTAATACAAATGTCTATTTTAAATACAAATAATTACTTTAATAAAAATGACTGCTTTAAATACAAATGACTACTTTAAATACATATGACTTCTTTAATACAAATGACTACTTTAGTACAAATGACTACTTAAAATACTAATAACTACTTTAATACAAATGACTACTTTAAATACAAATGACTATTTTTAACACATATGACTACTTTAATACAAATGAGTACTTTAAATACCTATGATTACTTTAATACAAATGACTACTTTGCATACAAATGACTACAGTAATACAAATGACTACTTGAATACAAATGTCTACTTTAAATTCACATGACTACTTAAATAAAACTGACTTCATTAAATACAAATGAATATTTTAAATACATCTGACTATTTTAATGCAAATTACCACTTTTATATAACTGACTACTTTAAACACATATGACAACTTTAAATACATATAATTATTTTAATACAAATGACTACTTTAAATACATATTATTACTTTAATACAAATGACTACTTTAATATATATGACTAGTTTAAATACATGTGAATACTTGAATACAAATGACTACTTTAAATACATATGTCTAATTTAATACAACTGACTACTTTAAATACAAAATGACTACTTTAATACAAATGACTTCTTTAATGCAAATGACTTCCTTAATACTAATGACTACCTTAAATACATATGACTACTTTAATACGAATGACTACTTTAATAGAAATGACTACTTTATTACAAATGACTACTTTAAATGCAAGTGATTACTTTGAATACATATGACTACTTTAATACAAATGACTACTTTAAATACATATGACTACTTTAATACAAATGACTACCTTACTACAAATGACTACTTTATATACATATGACTACTTTAATACAAATAACTACTTTAATAGAAATGACTACTTTATTTCAAATGACTACTTTAAATATATATGACTACTTTAATACAAATGACTACTTTAAATACAATCGACTACTTTGAATACATATGACTACTTTAATACAAATGACTACTTTCAATACAAATGAATACTTTAAATATATTTGACTACTTTAATACAAATCACTAATTTAAATACCAATGACTAATTTAAACACATATGACTTCCATAATACAAATGACTACTTTCAATACAAATGACTACTTTAATAGAAATGACTACTTTATTACAAATGACTACTTTAAATGCAAGTGACTACTTTGAATACATATGACTACTTTAATACAAATGACTACTTTAAATACATATGACTACTTTAATACAAATCACTACTTTAATCCAAATGACTACATTATTTCAAATGACTACTTTAAATACATATGACTACTTTAATACAAATGACTACTTTAAATACTATCGACTACTTTGAATACATATGACTACTTTAATATAAATGACTATTTTCAATGCAAATGAATACTTTAAATATATTTGACTACTTTAATACAAATAACTAATTTAAATACCAATGACTAATTTAAACACATATGACTTCTATAATACAAATGACTACTTTGAATACAAATGACTACTTTAATACAAATTTCTCCTTTGATGCATATGACTTCTTTAAATACATGTCTCTACTTTAATATAAATGACTGCTTCAAATACAAATGACTACTTTGATCCAAACAACTTCTTTCATGCAAATGACTACTTTAATACAAGTGACTACTTTAAATACATATGACTACTTTAATACAAATGACTACTTTAATACAACTGAATACTTTAAGATATATGACTAAATTAATACAAATGACTACTTTAATAAAAATGACTACTTTAAACACAAATGACTACTTTAATATATATGATGAATTTAATACAAACGATTACTTTGAATACAAATGACTATTTTAAAATAACTGACTACTTTAATACAAATGACTACTTTAAGATATATGACTACTTTAAATACATATGACTACTTTAATTCAAATGACTACTTTAAATACAAGTGACTACTTTGAATACATATGACTACTTTAATAAAATGACTACTTTCAATACAAATAAATACTTTAAATAAATTTGACTACTTTAATACAAATCACTAATTTAGAAACCAGTGAGTAATTTAAACACATATGACTTCTATAATACAAATGACTACTTTGAATACAAATGACTACTTTAATACAAATTTCTCCTTTGATGCATATGACTTCTTTAAATACATATCTCTACTTTAATATAAATGACTGCTTCAAATACAAATGACTACTTTGATCCAAACAACTTCTTTAATGCAAATGCCTACTTTAAAGCAAGTGACTACTTTAAATACATATGACTACTTTAATACAAATGACTACTTTAATAAAACTGAATACTTTAAGATATATGACTACTTTAATACAAATGACTACTTTAATACAAATGACTACTTTAAACACAAATAACTACTTTAATATATATGATGAATTTAATACAAACGATTACTTTAAATACAAATGACTACTTTAAAATAATTGACTACTTTAATATAAATGACTACTTTAAGATATATGACTACTTTAAATACATATGACTACTTTAATACAAATGACTACTTTAATACAAATGACTACTTTAATGCAAATGATTGCTTTAAATACTAAGAACTATTTTCATACAAATGACTACTTTAAATACAAATGACTACTTTAAATACAAATGACTACTTTAATACAAATGACTACTTTAAATACAAATGACTACTTTAAACACATATGACTACTTTAATACAAATGAGTATTTTAAATACAAATGACTACTTTAAACACGTATGACTACTTTAATACAAATGACTACTTTAAACACATATGACTACTTTAATACAAATGAGTATTTTAAATACAAATGACTACTTTAAACACGTATGACTACTTTAATACAAATGACTACTTTAAACACATATGACTACTTTAATACAAATGAGTATTTTAAATACAAATGACTACTTTAAATACATATGATTACTTTAATACAAATGATTGCTTTAAATGCTAAGAACTATTTTCATACAAATAAGTACTTAAAATACTAATAACTACTTCAATACAAATGACTACTTTAAATACAAATGACTACTTTAAACACATATGACTACTTTAATACAAATGACTACTTTAAACACATATGACTACTTTAACACAAATGACTACTTTACATATAAATGACTACAGTAATACAAATGACTACTTGAATACAAATGACTACTTTAAATACACATGACTACCTAAATACAAATGACTACTTTAAATACTAATGACTATTTAATAAAAATCACTATTTTAAAACAAATGACTATTTTAAACACAAATGACTACTTTAATACAACTGACATCTTTAATACAACTAATTAATTCAAATACATATGACTATTTTTATGCAAATGACTACTTTAATACAACTGATGACTTTAAACACATATGACAACTTTCAATACAAATGACTACTTTAATACTAATGACTACTTTAAACACATATGACTACTTTAAATACATATGACTACTTTAATACAAATGACTACTTTAATACAAATGACTACTTTAATACAAATGACTACTTTAATACAAATGACTGCTTTAATATGTATGTGAATACTTGAATACAAATGACGACTTTTAATACAAATGACTACTTTAATACAAATTACTACTTTAATACAAATGACTACTTTAATATATATGACTACTTTAAATACATGTGAATACTTGAATACAAATGACTATTTTAAATACATATGTCTACTTTAATACAAATGACTACTTTAAATACAAAATGACTATATTAATACAAGTGACTTCTTTAATGCAAATGACTTCCTTAATACTAATGACTACCTTAAATACATATGACTACTTTAATACAAATGACTACTTTAATAGAAATGACTACTTTATTACAAATGACTACTTTAAATGCAAGTGATTACTTTGAATACACATGACTACTTTAATACAAATGACTACTTTAAATACATATGACTACTTTAATACAAATGACAACCTTAATACAATGGACTACTTTAATACAAATGACTACTTTCAATACAAATGAATACTTTAAATAAATTTGACTACTTTAATACAAATCACTAATTTAAAAACCAATGAGTAATTTAAACACATATGACTTCTATCATACAAATGACTACTTTGAATACAAATGACTACTTTAATACAAATTTCTCCTTTGATGCATATGACTTCTTTAAATACATATCTCTACTTTAATACAAATGACTGCTTCAAATACAAATGACTACCTTGATCCAAACAACTTCTTTAATGCAAATGCCTACTTTAAAACAAGTGACTACTTTAAACACAGATGGCTACTTTAATACAAAATGACTATTTTAAATACATATGATTACTTTAATACAAATGACTACTTAAATACAACTGAAAACTTTAAGATATATGACTGTTTTGAAACAAATGACTACTTTAATACAAATGACTACTTTAAACACAAATGACTACTTTAATACAAATGATGAATTCAGTACAAATGATTACTTTAAATACAAATGACTACTTTAAAATAACTGACTACTTTAATACAAATGACTACTTTAAGATATATGACTACTTTAAATACATATGACTACTTTAATACAAATGACTACTTTAATACAAAAGACTACTTTAATGCAAATGACTACTTTAAATACTAATGACTATTTTAATACAAATGTCTATTTTAAATACAAATAATTACTTTAATAAAAATGACTGCTTTAAATACAAATGACTACTTTAAATACATATGACTTCTTTAATACAAATGACTACTTTAGTACAAATGACTACTTAAAATACTAATAACTACTTTAATACAAATGACTACTTTAAATACAAATGACTATTTTTAACACATATGACTACTTTAATACAAATGAGTACTTTAAATACCTATGATTGCTTGAATACATTCATTCAGTAGTCAGTTATTTTAAAGTAGTCATTTGCATTCAAATGACTACAGTAATACAAATGACTACTTGAATACAAATGTCTACTTTAAATACACATGACTACTTAAATAAAACTGACTTCATTAAATACAAATGAATATTTTAAATACATCTGACTATTTTAATGCAAATTACCACTTTTATATAACTGACTACTTTAAACACATATGACAACTTTAAATACATATAATTATTTTAATACAAATGACTACTTTAAATACATATTATTACTTTAATACAAATGACTACTTTAATATATATGAATAGTTTAAATACATGTGAATACTTGAATACAAATGACTACTTTAAATACATGTCTAATTTAATACAACTGACTACTTTAAATACAAAATGACTACTTTAATACAAATGACTTCTTTAATGCAAATGACTTCCTTAATACTAATGACTACCTTAAATACATATGACTACTTTAATACAAATGACTACTTTAATATAAATTACTACTTTATTACAAATGACTACTTTAAATGCAAGTGATTACTTTGAATACATATGACTACTTGAATACAAATGACTACTTTAAATACACATGACTACTTTAATACAAATGACTACCTTAATACAAATGACTACTTTATATACATATGACTACTTTAATACAAATGGCTACTTTAATAGAAATGACTACTTTATTTCAAATGACTACTTTAAATACATATGACTACTTTAATACAAATGACTACTTTAAATACAATTGACTACTTTGAATACATATGACTACTTTAATACAAATGACTACTTTCAATACAAATGAATACTTTAAATATATTTGACTACTTTAATACAAATCACTAATTTAAATACCAATGACTAATTTAAACACATATGACTTCTATAATACAAATGACTACTTTGAATACAAATGACTACTTTAATAGAAATGACTACTTTATTACAAATGACTACTTTAAATGCAAGTGACTACTTTGAATACATATGACTACTTTAATACAAATGACTACTTTAAATACATATGACTACTTTAATACAAATGACTACTTTAATCCAAATGACTACTTTATTTCAAATGACTACTTTAAATACATATGACTACTTTAATACAAATGACTACTTTAAATACTATCGACTACTTTGAATACATATTTAATAATATAAATGACTATTTTCAATGCAAATGAATACTTTAAATATATTTCACTACTTTAATACAAATCACTAATTTAAATACCAATGACTAATTTAAACACATATGACTTCTATAATACAAATGACTACTTTGAATACAAATGACTACTTTAATACAAATTTCTCCTTTGATGCATATGACTTCTTTAAATACATGTCTCTACTTTAATACAAATGACTGCTTCAAATACAAATGACTACTTTGATCCAAACAACTTCTTTAATGCAAATGACTACTTTAATACAAGTGACTACTTTAAATACATATGACTACTTTAATACAAATGACTACTTTAAAACAACTGAATACTTTAAGATATATGACTACTTTAATACAAATGACTACTTTAATACAAATGACTACTTTAAACACAAATGACTACTTTAATATATATGATGAATTTAATACAAACGATTACTTTAAATACAAATGACTATTTTAAAATAACTGACTACTTTAATACAAATGACTACTTTAAGATAAATGACTACTTTAAATACATATGACTACTTTAATTCAAATGACTACTTTAATAGAAATGACTACTTTATTACAAATGACTACTTTAAATACATATGACTACTTTAATACAAATGACTACTTTAAATACAAGTGACTACTTTGAATACATATGACTACTTTAATAAAATGACTACTTTCAATACAAATAAATACTTTAAATAAATTTGACTACTTTAATACAAATCACTAATTTAGAAACCAATGAGTAATTTAAACACATATGACTTCTATAATACAAATGACTACTTTGAATACAAATGACTACTTTAATACAAATTTCTCCTTTGATGCATATGACTTCTTTAAATACATATCTCTACTTTAATATAAATGACTGCTTCAAATACAAATGACTACTTTGATCCAAACAACTTCTTTAATGCAAATGCCTACTTTAAAGCAAGTGACTACTTTAAATACATATGACTACTTTAATACAAATGACTACTTTAATAAAACTGAATACTTTAAGATATATGACTACTTTAATACAAATGACTACTTTATTACAAATGACTACTTTAAACACAAATAACTACTTTAATATATATGATGAATTTAATACAAACGATTACTTTAAATACAAATGACTACTTTAAAATAATTGACTACTTTAATATAAATGACTACTTTAAGATATATGACTACTTTAAATACATATGACTACTTTAATACAAATGACTACTTTAATACAAATGACTACTTTAATGCAAATGATTGCTTTAAATACTAAGAACTATTTTCATACAAATGACTACTTTAAATACAAATGACTACTTTAAATACAAATGACTACTTTAATACAAATGACTACTTTAAATTCAAATGACTACTTTAAACACATATGACTACTTTAATACAAATGAGTATTTTAAATACAAATGACTACTTTAAACACATATGATTACTTTAATACAAATGATTGCTTTAAATACTAAGAACTATTTTCATACAAATAAGTACTTAAAATACTAATAACTACTTCAATACAAATGACTGCTTTAAATACAAATGACTACTTTAAACACATATGACTACTTTAATACAAATGAGTATTTTAAATACAAATGACTACTTTTATACAAATGACTACTTTAATACAAATGACTACTTTAAATACAAATGACTACTTTAAACACATATGACTACTTTAATACAAATGAGTATTTTAAATACAAATGACTACTTTAAACACATATGACTACTTTAATACAAATGACTACTTTAAATGCATATGATTACTTTAATACAAATGATTGCTTTAAATACTAAGAACTATTTTCATACAAATGACTACTTAAAATACTAATAACTACTTTTATACAAATGACTACTTTAAATACATATGACTACTTTAATGCAAATGATTGCTTTAAATACTAAGAACTATTTTCATACAAATGACTACTTAAAATACTAAAAACTACTTCAGTACAAATGACTACTTAAAATACTAATGACTACTTTAAACACATATGACTGCTTTAATACAAATGAGTATTTTAAATACAAATGACTACTTTAAACACATATGACTACTTTAATACAAATGACTTCTTTAAATACATATGATTACTTTAATAAAAATGACTACTTTACATACAAATGACTACAGTAATACAAATGACAACTTGAATACAAATGTCTACTTTAAATACACATGGTTACTTAAATAAAACTGACTTCTTTAAATACAAATGACTATTTTAAATACATCTGACTATTTTAATGCAAATGACTACTTTTATACAACTGACTACTTTAAACACATATTATTACTTTAATGTAAATGACTACTTTAATATATGTTAATGAAAATGAATGTGAATACTTGAATACAAATGACTACTTTAAATACATATGTCTACTTTAATACAAATGACTACTTTAATAGAAATGACTACTTTATTACAAATGACTACTTTAAATACAAGTGACTACTTTGAATACATATGACTACTTTAATACAAATGACTACTTTAAATACATATGACTACTTTAGTACAAATGACTACTTTAATACAAATGACTACTTTATATACATATGACTACTTTAATACAAATGTCTACTTTAATAGAAATGACTATTTTATTTCAAATGACTACTTTAAATACATATGACTACTTTAATACAAATGACTACTTTAAATACAATTGACTACTTTGAATACATATGACTACTTTAATACAAATGACTACTTTCAATACAAATGAATACTTTAAATATATTTGACTACTTTAATACAAATCACTAATTTAAATACCAATGACTAATTTAAACACATATGACTTCTATAATACAAATGACTACTTTGAATACAAATGACTACTTTAATACAAATTTCTCCTTTGATGCATATGACTTCTTTAAATATATGTCTACTTTCATACAAATGACTGCTTCAAATACAAATGACTACTTTGATCCAAACAACTTCTTTAATGCAAATGCCTACTTTAAAACAACTGACTACTTTAAACACATATGACTACTTTAATACAAAATGACTACTTTAAATACATATGACTACTTTAATACAACTGACTACTTTAAATACAACTGACTACTTTAATACAACTGAATACTTTAAGATATATGACTACTTTAATACAAATGACTACTTTAATACAAATGACTACTTTAAACACAAATGACTACTTTAATACATATGATGAATTTAATACTAATGATGACTTTAAATACAAATGACTACTTTAAAATAACTGACTACTTTAATACAACTGACTACTTTAATGCAAAAGACTACTTTAAATACTAATGACTATTTTAATACAAATGTCTACTTTAATACAAATGACCACTTTAGTACAAATTACTACTTTAAATACTAATAACTACTTTAATACAAATGACTACTTTAATACAAATGATTACTTTAAATACAAATAATTGCTTTAATAAAAATGACTACTTTAATACAAATGACTACTTTAGTACAAATTACTACTTTAAATACTAATAACTACTTTAATACAAATGACTACTTTAATACAAATGATTACTTTAAATACAAATGACTACTTTAAACACATATGACTACTTTAATACAAATGACTACTTTAAATACATATGATTACTTTAATACATATGACTACTTTAATACATATGACTACTTTAAATACAAATGACTACTTTAATACAAATGACTACTTTAAGGCTATTGACTACTTTAATACTGATGATGATTTTAATCTAAATGACTACTCTAATACATATGACTACTTTAAATACATATGACTACTTTAATACAAATGACTGCTTTAAATACAAATGACTACAGTAATACAAGTGACTACTGTAATGCAAATGGTCACTTTAATACATATGACTTCTGTAATGCAAATGACTACTGTAATGCAAATGACATTTGGGGATTCGAGTGTCCGAGTGGTCTTAATTGCTTGCTATTACGGATCACTGCTGTCTCACCTCTGTCTGCATGGGTTCGAGTCTAAGATTTGGCTAATGTAGTTATGTGAGAAAGCTTGTCAGTTGCTTCTTGTGGGTCAGTGGTTCTTTCCGGGGGTTTTCCTGGGTTCTTCCTCCACCAATAATACTGGCTGCCATGTATAGCCTATCGTGTGCTGAAAAATGGCGTTAAACCCAAAAAAGAACCAAAAAAAACCAATAGCAAATTACTACTGTAATGTAAATGACTAAGTGTAATCCACTAGTGCTACTTTAATCTATATTACTACATTTAATTCATATGACAACTTTGTTTGTTTTTTATGGTTTAAGGCCATACTTTGACTACTTTGACTACTGTAATACAAATGACTACTGTAATACAAATCACTACTGTAATGCAAATGACTAGTGTAATACAAATGACTACTTTAATACAAATGACTACTTTGATACAAATGACTACTGTATTTCATATGACTACTTTAATACAAATGACTACTTTAATTCAAATGACTACTGTGATGCAAATGACTAATGCAATTCATATGACTACTTTAAACCATATGACTACTTTAAATGTATATAATTACTTTCAAGGACTATTTTAAATGCATGTCTGAAAACAAAAGCATATACTTGTTGCAAAGACAGCTATACAAAATTTATATTTTGCATTTTGTCATACCTGACCAAGTTTGAGAAATGGATGGATGGTGGTCCACTGTTTGACAATCTACTAATAGTAATTATTCATCTACATAAGTTTGTTTCTTTCTTTTTCTTTTCTTCTGAAAAGCTAATCACAGGTTTTCTGAACTGATACGAAACTAGGTTCTCTGAATTGAGTGTGTGAATTTGATTTTTGATGTACATTTAAAAAAATTCAGTGATGCCACAAACATGTAGTATCATGTCGCACTCAATCACATTTTTCTGACACCAGGCAGATGAGTTCTAACACTAACCTCTTAATGCTAAGCACCCAGTGAGGCAGCTGTTAGTATCCTTTCTAAAAGTCTTTGCTATGACTCGGCTGGAGTTCAAACCCATGACCTCCAACATCCAAGGCAGATGCTCTAACCACTAACAAACCAAAGCAGTCTCTCTGAACTGATACAAAATTAGGTTTTCATAATTGATACAAAAGTTAGGTGATATTAACTGGAACAAAATTTATTTGATCAGAATTGAAACAAAATTAATGTTATCTGTGCTGAAAATAAATGTATGTAATATGAATTGATCGAATCTTTATGATATGTGAACAAAACAAAATTTATGTGACAATTGAAACAAAATTTAGGTAATCTGAAACATAACTGATCTGAATTGACAATAAATTTAAAATTACATTAGAGATTTTGTGTTTGCAGACAAATTAACATCAACAATAGAATTAATTTTTCCTAAATTAGCCCATATACATATCTGCTATTAACAATATAATGAAAATTTCCTACATTTGACTTTTGAAATTAACCCGTATACAAATCTGCTATTAACAATTGAATGAAAATTTACTGCATCTAAATTTTGGAAATAGCCCATATACAATAATAAAAATTAAAATTTCCTGTATTTGACTTTTGGAATGAGCCCATATACAGATCTGCCATTAACAATACAATGAAAATTTCTCGCATATAAATTTTGGAATTAGCTCGTATACAAATCTGCCATTTACAATAAAATGAAAATTTCTAGCATTTAAGTTTTGGAATTAACACAGTGCTACCCTTGGTTGCCTATGTTTCACTTGTGAAACAAAATCTATGAAATATCTGAACACACACACACACACACACACACACACACATATATATATATATATATATATATATATATATATATATATATATATATATATATATATATAATGAAAGGATACTTTAAAAAGTATATCTTCTTGGTATCAAGAAGTGGCTGATGTCTGAGAAAATGCTAGAAAAATGTTTTATGGGTATGTGCAATGATGGAAGTTAAAGTTTTCTTAAAATCATAAATATCTACAATGACTTTTTATGCTAATAATGTATAGGCTTAATATTAAACGTATACTTTAGGGTGAGATATAAATTAAATATATACTTTTATGTGAGATAAAAATGAAACAGAGTTTGCTTACAAGCTAATTATGCCAAACAGGTATTTATGTAAAAAAAAACTGGTAAAGTTCCATACAAATAAGTACAAATGAATACATGTATTCATCCCAATTTGGTGTTTTTACCTTAATTGTGCTACCAGATTCTTGTGTATATATATATATATATATATATATATATATATATATATATATATATATATATATATATATATATATATATATATATATATCCATCATTGGCGACTTAGTCTTGGGAGACCATGCGGATAGTGCCCTTGGGGTGTCGTCTGGCTCTGGGTTGTTGGCATCGTCTGTTGTGGCTGTGCAGGCCTATGCATGAGTGGCAGAGTCCCTTTTGCATTTTGTGCAGACATACTGGGAAGCTTGGGTTACTGTGTTTGCTGCCATGTGGCCCTTTCTTACACGTTTCTTTGCTGCCAAATAGCCTCTCCTCATATCAGCGACAGATATACCCTTACTTACTGTCAGTCTCCAGGTGCCTCAGTCCTTGGCCAGCACTTCTCAGCCATCAGGTGCGATGTCGCATGCCTTCATATCCCTCTTGCACACATCCTTGAAACAGAGTGAGGGGTGGCCAACTCTTCTAATGCCAGTGCCCAGCTGTCTATATAGGATGTCGTTTGGCAGCCTCCCATTCTCCATGCGTCGGACGTGTCCCAGACATCGAAGGTGACGTTTACTCAGCAGGGTGAACATGCTGGGGGTATTTGTATGCTGCAGGATTTCATTGTGAGGGACACGGTCTTGCCAGATGATTTTCAGGATGCTTTTAAGGCACCGTATATGGAAGGAGTTAAGCCGGCGTTCTTGCCTCATGTAGGTACTCAAAGTGTCACTTCCATATAGAAGGGTGCTGAGAATGCAAGGCTGGTAATCTTGGACTTTGGTGTGCTCTGTCAGTGCGTTGTTTTCCCCAAACCATCTTTGTCAGTCGTGACATGATGGTGTTTGCCTTTCCAAGCCTTCTATCTAACTCCTTATCAAGCGAGAGAGTGTTGCTGATGGTTGACCCCAGGTAGGTAAAGTTGTCGACTGCTTCCAAGGTGACACCATTGATTTTGATTGTTGGGGCAGGTGGTATCTTGCACGCTGACCTTTGTCTTTTCCAGGCTGATGGTGAGTCCAAACTGCATGCCGACATCAACAAAACAGTCTCCCAGTCTCTAGAGGGCTTCCTCAGTGTGTGTCACAAGAGCTGCGTCATCTGTAAAAAGCATCTCCCTGATTAGCACAGCCCTCACTTTCGTCTTCGAGCGCAGTCGTGCCAGGTTGAACAGCCTCCCATCGGACTTGGTGTGTAGATATATGCCATCAGTGGATGAGTCAAAGGCGTAGGACAGAAGAAAGGAGAAGAAGATCCCGAATAGGGTTGGTGCCAGAATGCAGCCCTGCTCACGCCGCTGTTAACTGGGAAGCTGGTAGAGGAAGATCCATCATACAGGAATATTCTCTTCATATCGGCACGGAAAGAGATTATCATGCTGCGGAGTTTTGGGGGGCAAACGATCTTACTGAGAACTTCAAAAAGGCCCTTCCTGCCGACTAAGTCAAAGGCCTTGGTGAGGTCGATGAACATCATGTAGAATGGTTGAGCTTGCTCTCTGCTCTTCTCTTGGAGATGTCGCAAGCAGAAGATCATGTCTTATGTCGATCTGCCTGTTCTGAAGCCGCACTGGGATTCTGGGTACACACGGTCTGCCAGCAACTGCGGCCTGTTTAGTATGATGCGGGCATACACTTTACCAACGATGCTCAGAAGCGAGATCCCTCTGTAATCATGACACCAAATGTGTTGATTGATCCATGACGCTGAGGTTCTGGTGTTGATAGAGGCAACTTAATTAAAGCTTGTAGCTTTACTGTGGACTTTGGAAGGAATTGATGAGAATTAACCTGCATAAAGTTTCTGTAGATATTTAATTAAAATAGGATTTGTTTCCACTAGCAAAAATAACTGAAAATTGACGCGAGAAGAAAGATGTGAAAATGCCTGAAAATCAAACTCAAACGTTGTGAGTTCAACAGATTTAAATATGTACATGCCATATGGTCAAAATTGTATAGACAACCAACTCTGACCGACAATCTCTTTATACCTGTGAAATTGTGTTTATTTTACATTTATACCTAGCTGGGTCATCCGACTGAGCAACATTTCATTGAGTGATTGCAGTGTAATAGTAAATTGACATATTTAGCAAACAACCAAGAGGTCACTTAGAAAATGTTGTGATAAATGAGTTACATGTATAACCTTTTCGTATAGCCCTTCACTGTAAACTGCCGATCCTGGTATTATTCATCTCCAGTGATTAACAAACTAGAGCTGTCACATAAATCTACAACTTTCACAGTTTCCTCTGTAATAACAATTTAAATGCCATACCGATCATCCATTCCCTTCGGAGCAATAGGCATTCAATGTTCCATTTAAATTATAAGTCCATTACAGGTCAGTGTTGTCTGTTTTTATTTCAAACAGATATGTTGACCGGTCTTGCTGAACTCCTGCTTGTTTCTTTACCGTTATATTGCTCTGTGAAAAATACGAGAAAGCAATAAAATGAAACTGATAAACGTTATAACCTATCGATATGAGACCCATTAAATCTGAAATCAAAGAAAAAGCACAGAGCAGTAACGGGATGTATATGATCTGAAAGAAGATTTATTAGTTTCCAATTTTTACACAAGCATAAAGAATCATCACTGTCACATGACTTGCCCAGATCCTATAATTTATTTTACGCTCGTTTAGGTTTAATATACTTTGCTTCTGTTTCATTTCTGTTTGTGGTGATGTTTCATTTGGTAAATCTATTTTGGTGTTCAAAACAAACGCAAAGATAAACAAAAAAAAAACAACAACAAAAAAAAGGGCAATAAATCACTCGCCTACCTCACATTTGCAAAATAGCCCAGTTTACATTTTTTACCCCGCTTTCTGGAATATTTTTATTTTGCATTAACATTTTTGGTGGCCATTTTTGAACTTGACTCGCGAAAGAAAATTGAGGAAAATTATCATGGCTGTCTGAATGTGGATATGTTAACCCATCATGGGTTTGTTCTGTCATGTATAACAATATCATAATAAGAAAAGATGGCGTAAAACTACAAGACAAAACTAACGGTATTGCTTATTTGATGACGGGGTCGGGGGAGCGGTTGATATATCTGTAACATAGATATAGAATCCAACGTATATACAAGCGTGGTTTAATTGTTAACTTACGATAGTAAATAAACTCATTCTCTGTTCACAGATGAATTTGAACATGGTCTGCTAACTGACAAAACTTTATCCACCCACAGTATCTTTATGGTTTATATAACTTGTTGCGACTTTCTGCATCCAGTATTCCTATTTCACATGAAAATCACAACAATGTAATGTTTAGTTTTGAAAGTGACATTTTAGGATAAACATGTACTTTAGACCTAATGTGTACCATATATAACAATGTGGCATCACATCGCATTGATAATTCCGTTTTGAAACATAATATTGTCGTTAAAAATGTTCTGTTTATTCGGATGGAAGCTTTGTCATTGATTTATAGTTTGGAAAAAAAGGTAGTCTATTATCACTAATTTATCTTTGTTTGGGATTATATTTTATGCACAACAAACGAAAGTTGCATCGTCTGTCAGAATGAACGAAATTATTCGTTATTCTATCTAAATAATTTCTACTGAAATAAAATCTAAGGCTCGCAAAAGCTGGTTATTATTCAACGTGTTTCCTAAATTCAATATTAAATCATTACCGAATTGAGATCCGCTATGTATGTAATGCCAACTAACCATCAGGTTCGTGCATTGTACATCGGCCGAAAACGGTGGTGGCAATGGACCTAAAAATTATACTTTTTAAGTTTAACATCAAAAGTATAACTATGTACCAGAGGGCAACCATTACAAGAGTGAAATATATTTGTGCAAACACGGACCGACACTGGAAAAGTGACTTTTTATCATTCCATTCAAGTTGTGAGTTCTCATTCTTTCGTAGGAACAGTATTCAAATTTGAACAAGTTAATTTTGATTGGATGCGTTGGCTTGCCAATAAAATTCATATACCCGAAGCAGAGATACATAGATACATATCTGCTCGATATCCCAAGGTGTAGATATGTTTATCATAACCTTAGCTAACGAAGATGCAAGTATCATGGACAGTTAACATTTATTATATATATATAATAATCTTTTCTTATTTACCATACTCGCTTTTTTCCAGACACAGGTATCTGTATTTCATGTATTTCGTAAGGACCGGGGCAGATGTATATAATCATCAGATGTCAATACAAACCTTTGTGGAGGGCAAGTCAAAAGAAGTGCAAGTCAAAAGAAGGGCAAGTCAAAAGGTTTAAATCCGTCGTGATCGTCCATTTGTTAAATATTTTGTACCGATACCAATCAACACACAAAGAATAATTTTAGACAATACTAAACTTACGGTCCTTTCTTTATAGTGAAGGATCTTATTTTTCCTTCTGCTAAAGCATTTTTGTCTTTCTTTCTGTTGAGAAATGTTGCCTTTTTTAAAATTAAAGTATGTTGTCTTCTATTTCTTTAAAGTTTAATGCCCTTTTTTCATTGAAGTATATACATGGCAGCTGATGAGTTAATCTAAATA
The DNA here is from genome assembly GCA_030141615.1 of Unio pictorum. Lineage (NCBI taxonomy): Eukaryota > Metazoa > Mollusca > Bivalvia > Unionida > Unionidae > Unio > Unio pictorum. The sequence continues at coordinate 135,193 of JARLTB010000075.1, forward strand.
CCAATGATATACCGGATATGGAAGTAACAGAACACAAGCTAAAAATATTCGTGGCGGGGTGGGGTGGGGGATTGTTTTATTGTTGTTGCCTAACGGATATCACATAATTTCAATTCAGCGCTGGTGCAAATGTCTCGTGTTACTCAACACCACCCTTTGTATTTTCCTGCAGTTTTGGATGGCACGGTCTTTCTGGAGGAACTCGCAGTGTTGGTGTCCTCAGAACGCCCGTTACTTTCATGGCCACCATGACGAGTAACATCAAGACAGACACCGTTCCATTGTGTATTGTATAAATGGTATAGTTTTGAAACTTTTTCTGCGACTGTTTTGAATATGTACTTTATTCATCCTATGAATGCATACACAAAAACTAATCAATTGATAAATGAAAAATGCTAATAAAACCGAGCCTTTTTACCATCAAGGCACATCACATGATATTTACTTTAAAAATTGAGAACGAATTCTTTAACCGTTAGTAGAGTTTGAAAACAATTTATTTAAAAAGCAACGCTAAGCATTAATGTCTATGTAGCATATATGTACACTGTATAACAGTTAACCGTACCATGGGATTTTTGACTGGTACTCTCGTATCGGGAGGATTTACTCGTGAGAAAACGTTCTGAAACATGGAACTAAACGTTCGATGGAACATATGCACGATTTTAAGTAGTAGCGTGCGTGCGTGCGTGCGCGCGCGTGTGTGTGTGTGTGTATGTCAACACTTCGAGATTTATCAAGCTATTTTTGCAATGCCCAAAATCACATGTACATAATGTACATAATTCACAAACCGAAACGTTTTTTTTTTCTACACTGTATTACATACATTATGACGATGCAGCAATAAGTGAATACAAATCGATAATATCTTGCAGTAGTGTACTGTTTATCGCTCGCCAAAATTAAGTATTGCACATAATTATTTACATCACTAGCACAAGTCGTCTTCTGGTACTTTCGTCTCCAATCTGGTGTAGGCAAAATTTATTGTTGCTGTTATGCGCAGTTAAAAGAGTCATGTGTATTTCAAAAAACATTCCGTTATTATCTTTATTTTCAAAGGGCTTTACTCCTTTGCCATGGTGTAAGAATTATTAGGGCATCACTCAACTAAGTGACGGATCCCTAAGTAACAACGCTGTGGGGTGTTGATCCTCGTGATTCTCCCCAGCACATACAGCTGGTTTGAATCGGTAAGAGGAACACCGTCTATAATGAAAATGTAGTAAAAGGTGTAGTTGATCCCTGTCCACCCGTGAGTGCATTAATAGTGTATATTTTGTGTTTAAATTTTTACAACAATGCTGTGCGACTTTCCGTACATATCCGTCCAGCATACGAATGTCGTCAATGTGGCATCAGCGAAGTAAGTTTATTGAGAAGAGTTTTCCAATGATGGGTCTCAGAAGAGTACGATTTCAGGTCTTCTGTGTTGCTTTCTATAGGAGTTACGGCTTCATATCTTTAATTATTTCTTAACTTTTATTTCTGCAGTTTATCTTTAACAATTAATGCTGTATTTCAACCAGACGTGACGTCCTTTTTTATACTGATCAAAACGAGTATAGCGAATTCATTTGTCAGAATTTCAAGACATAGGAGTTACTGTCCCTGTGCATATTTCACTTTCAACCGAGTTATTCCTCTGATGACAAAATATGCCATTTTATTTCTTTGAGTCAGATAGTTGAAACTATTGTGTCAAGACACCAGGGCCACCCTACTTTATATTTTACAGAACATCATCTGAGTATTATTACAATAGCTTCGAATGCAAATAACTAATTGTTTTATGAAAATATGGACACAAACAATTTGCTTTGTGAATAAACAATTTGTGTCCTTTATTATTATCGGAGAAAGTTAGCTCTTTCCGTACAATGCATCCAGCTTTTAATTGGTAATCAATAATTCCTCAGTAATGATAAAGAATTAAAAATAAGAAATGGAGATTTAGTTTGGTATTTGTTCCTTTATTGTTTAATGCAAACCTAATAATTGGTTGAGACAATCATTCTGCACTTTCCTTAATTTAATAATTATGTATTTATCAATAAAAGCTGTTGAAAGTTCTGTAAGCTATTAATAAAAAAGTCCCCACTGAAAATAAGATACGCAAAGAATGATGATAAAGATGATCTGAAACTACAATAGTACAGATTGATATAACTCATTTTTCCATTTCTATCTTTTAACATGCAATTAATATATTCCCTAGAAGCTAATCACTAAATGTTGTGGCATCTTATTTCAATATAATTCAGGTCTAAGTCTCATTAACACGAATCGAACTTTTACAATCGTTCTAAAACCAATCTCTACATAGCCATGAATTCTGTGGTTTTTTTTCGCACTATATTTTATCAAATGTTATTCTAGTTTAAATTTACAGCAATCTAAGGTATATTTGAATGATTTTGTTTTTGCTTCCAAACTAACTGGAAACAATGGAGAGGTGTCTACTTGTCTACGTGTCGTTTCTCAAATGAATTGGATAAATTTTCCTATCTGTTAGCATTGTGCTGATTGTGTAGGAAAAACGAAAATTTCTTTCAATTTTTCCAACACTCGATGATTCGTGTTACAGTCAGGTAAGGTATCAATCCCATCTATCACATGAAGCTCGAAATACATGAATTGCTCCTTTTCGTAGATAATTTGCGATTCATAGCAAGTGTCTTCGTGGTCTTTGGTCGCTGAATTTGATTGAAGTTTTAGGGACATACCATTTGTCTCCGGATCTTTTCTTGTTGGACTTTGATCCCCCTTCTGTTCAGCATCTGTTTCCATGGTTTTCTGTAGGTCTTGACGGATCAGCTTTTCACTCTTGTCGCAGACAGAAATGAACAGTGTGAATCGAGCTAAACAATAAACAAAGAACATATTAGTTCACTTCCTTTCAATCTAAATATAGATTTCTAGATTTAAAACTTGTTTCATTTCGCCACCTCGTGCTCCCCACAATAAATATAATTACTTAAAAGCAGTCAGCCATAACAACTGAATTCGTTTGATGAAGTGGTAATTTTGGCGAAATCAATGGTAACTTTATCAAAAACAAAACATAACTAACATTTTCATGTATTACAGACTTTCCTTGACCGTAAAATATAGGAAAAAAATGGAATCTTTCTGAATAATATCCTACTTAAACTTCCATGTCATACTGACCTAAATATGGTTTCCATGGCGATGATACTCTTAATGACACAATTATTACTTGAGATTGTTTCAGTAGACTCTCAGACGTTTAAACCATTTTTGAACAAATAGGCCTAACAATGGAGTTTAAAAAAATCCACATGTGTGTTTTTCCTTAATATCATCGTACCTGTTTTGAAGTTATAAGTAAAAGTATTATTATTATTATTATTATTATTATTATTATTATTATTATTATTATTATTATTATTATTATTATTATTATTATTATCTGGAAGGGAGTTCTTTGCTTTTCTATCCCTGGATCATCGTTTGACTAGGAAATACACATATAATGTAAGCATGCACTTTTAGGCCGACATGTATGTGCATGTGTATGGGTGTGTATGTGAATGTACCAGGATAACATTCCTTGCATGTATACATGTGCATGTGCTTATATATATATATATATATATATATATATATATATATATATATATATATATATATATATATATATATATAAAGAAAAAAAGAAAGAAAGAAAGAAAGAAACAAAGAAACAAAGAAAGAAACAAAGAAAGAAAGAAACAAAGAGTGTATAGACGTACCATAAAACAAAAGTTCATATTTGCATGGATACATTAATTAACTCATTTAATTAACTGAAACTTGAGATAATTCAAGTTATCTTTTGACAAACAAAACAAACGTAAAGGCTATGTATTAATTAATATACCGTGTGCCACTTTCTTCTCCAATCGGATCATTTCTTCTGGACGAGGAATTTGTCCGGGTAACAGTATAAGTAAATTCCAGTCTTTACCCTTCCTGCCCACCGTTGTCAACCAGCTTTTGCGTCGGATCTTTAGGTGGAGTTCTCGGCATAGTAAAGATCGCCTGCCTTTCAGAGATTCGTTGTAGCATACGCCTACCACTACATAAAAATGACGAGGAGAGACAAAAAAGAAAGATACACCGTATAGACAAATTGAGACAATTATTACCAGACCCAATCAAAGGAATATAGAATTAGATGTGTTTGAACCAGTTGCAAGAAACAAAATAAGACGCATTCTGCTATCAAATGTCAAATCGAGAAAAAATATAGATGTAGTAAGGACAGCTATCTCAACTCAGTGCAAGGAGGAAGGTGTGACAGTAACATTCGTCCGCCTGATAAAGGAACGACCCCATTGGGATGGATGAAATATATATATATACATTTCGACTAAATGTACTGGATAAAGACTTTGAACTGATGGTGAATAATGAATCATTTTGGAGTGCTGGAATAAAATGTAGGGAATGGATAACAAACAGAAAATGGAGAGAAGGCTACTCATTTGATAAAACGCACGAGAATTACAAAATATATTCCTAATGAGTATAGCCATATGACTAGTAATTGCTTGTTAATTATAATTATGCTCATTATTTCAACATGGAATGTTCGTGGTATAATGTCTAGCACACAGAAACTAATTGAATTGTTACCAGACACAGATATATTTGTTATCACTGAACATTGGCTTGGTATAAATAATCTAACGTATTTAGATAAATTACATGATGATTTCAAAGTAGTTGCGCTACCTACTTAAGAGATACAACAATGCTACAGAGGTAGTGGCAGGGTTGCCATATTTTATAGATCATCACTATGCAAAGTAAGCACCTTACAAAATGAGTTCCCAAATAGTATGGCGGTGAAAATCTTAGTGAGAGACTTGGAACCTATAATTTTGATTGCAACCTACTTTCCCTCGACAACTAGAACTGATGATGCATATGACAAATTTTGTGAAAATTTTTTTGATATGTCTGATAGATATTCTGCTGAAAATATATGCATAATTATAGGCAACATGAATGCAGATATTGTGTGTAAAAATCCATCAAGAAGAGATCTTGTTCTCATAAAAAGAATAGAACAGAGAAACATAGTTGCTACGCTGGTGATAAAACCACATGAACATTACATCACGTATAGATCAAAAGACATGTCACGAACGTCCACACTTGATTATATATTAATACCTGAAATAATTAGAGGTGCTGTAAAAAGACACATAGTAAATGACAAAATTGATTTCTCAATATCGGATCACCTACCTATTACAGCGGTACTTGTAAAAGATATATTGAAGGAAAATTAAAAAAAACGTGTATCTTCAAGAATGAAATGGAACTTGGCAAATCCATTAGAAATGAGCATGTATAAATCTGATGTTAGTGCATTCTTGAATTTCAACTATGAGTGTAAAAAGGTAGAAGATATAGAGAAGTATAATGAATAGATAACTAAGAGTGTAATAACTGCATCAGACCGATATATTCCAAAGTCCGAATTCAAATCGCACTTGAAACCATATTGGAAGAAAAGTGGGCTTGAAAAATTACATCAGAATATGAGAAAAGCGCACGGAGAATGGATCAAAGATGGAAAAAATAGAAGCACAGAGTGTAACATCGAAAAAAGATACAATGACGTAAAAAGAATGTTTAGAAAGAAACATAGGCTAGAGAAAAAGGTATATAAAGAGTATATATTTGAAGAGATAGAAAAGAGTACAGAAATTGGAATAGACGAATTCTATGCAGTCATACGGGAAAATAGAAAAGATAAATTGGACATTGGTAATATTGCATTTCGAGGAATAGAATCTAATACTTTAGATGAATGTGTCAATCTATGGAAACTATATTTTCTGAATTAAGTGGTACAACAGACATGGAACATGATGATTGTGTCAAAATGAAGAATATGTACGAAGATAGCAAACTAGAGACTGATAATATAAAATGTAATAATATTACAGAAGAAGTGTTGCAGCATATCAAGTCTCTAAAAACAAAAAAAAAATCACAAGGCAATGATTGCATATCGAATGAAAACACTTAAAGTATGGTGGAAAATATTTAATCAGACATTTATCTACCCTTTTTAATTACATGATCCAGTATGATTATTTACCTAATGTATATAGATGTGGGATGATTACATTGACATCTTGTCTGGGAAAATTGTTTGAAAAAATATTGATGACCAGAATTCAGAAGTATTTAGACAAAATAAGCTTTCCACATCCTTATCAAATTGGATTTCGTAAGGAGGCTGGAGCTATCTCCGCTGCATTTACTCTTCAAGAATGTTTGATGTAATTTAATAATCATAACTCTAATGTATATGCTGTTTATCTAGATAACGAAAAGGCATTCGATAGACTCTGGCATTAATGGACTACTAAAAGAAACCTAAAAATATTAGGAATTAATGCAAAAATATGGATAACAATTGCCCATTCCTAAACACAGTCAAATGCCTGTGTAGCATGTAGAGGATGTATATCGAACACATTTCCATGAAGGAGAGGCGTTGGACAAGGGCGTGTAATGTCGGCCTTTTTATTTCTCGTGTACATAAATGAACTATTGAATTAATTAGCAATGACTAATTGCGGGATAACAGTGAGTCAGATGAACATACCTGGCATGCTTTTGGCAGACGACACTACTCTACTAAGCTCTACGCTGAATGGATTGCAAATACTCGTGAATACAGTTTATCAGTATGCACAGAAGTGGAAATTTAAATTTAACTCTAACAAGAGTAATTGGATGATATTTAGTAATAAAAAAGGAAGTGTACTCATCAAATGGAATTACTCTGGGATCACATAATATTCCTAGAGCAAAAAAAGTGAAATATGCAGGAGTTACCTTTTCACAGTCAATGAAAACTAATGATCGTATAGTCTATTTCTACGATAAAGCTAAACGTGTAACAAACTCACAATACTCAATTGGATTAAATGCAAATGGGATGAATCCTATAGTTTCTGTGAAAGTATGGGAAAGGGTTATATTGCCGTCTGCTTTGTATGGCTCAGAACTCTGGTTTAATATGTCATATCAGGACATTGAATCAATGGAGAAAATACAACGATATTTCGCCCGGAGAGTACAAGGTTTACCTCAAAGATTGCCTATTGGATCTACGACATCATGCTTGGGGATGATATCAATGGAAGCTCGCATAGATAAGCAAAAACTCATATTCCTTGGTCGCATGTGTAGAACATCAGCAAACTTAACTGCTAAAAAGGTTTTCCTCTGGGCTGTTGGAAATTTGATTTTTGACCCCCAACAGAGCTACAACTCTTTTATATATGATATAACTACTGTACTCAAAACGTATGATTTAGAAAACTATCTCAACGACTTTATTTTCACTGGAAAATTTCCAAACAAAATAACATGGAAAAACTTAATTTGGGACAAGAATATAGATATTTAAGGAGAGAAAACATGAAATGAGTATCAGAAATCCATCAGAGGGATTCGGTAGATTTTTAAAAATTAATCCAGGACTAAAAATGCTTCATGTATGGAAAATAGACTACACTAACTCAAGCAGAAAAATGGAATATGGGACATTAATTCGTATTGGAGGAATGCAAGCAAGACCTGGACTGTGTCCCCTATGTGGCAAAATGAGTTATGACCGTATTTTGCACATTTCGATGAATTGTTCCTTAACCTCAGAAGTCAAAAACCACTTGATGGAAAGTAAATTTTCGTATATGCCTCCAGTGATTTACCGTGATTTCTGTGATCAGATCGATGATGTTATACTGATTATACTACTTGGTGGTTTAAATGATATATCGGAACGTTTATAATTCGAGGCATGGATAAATATGATCAGACTATCTACCAAGTATTTCATTAAGATAAAGGATATTATATATTCGATTCAATAGAGAACTCACTCAGAATATAAGGAAAGAAATACTTGTACTGGATTGCAAAGCGTTTAGGAATCTAACTATTTTGGTTGTGAGGATACATTTTCAAATGTTCTATCACACACATATATATATATATATATATATATATATATATATATATATATATATATATATATATATATATATATATATATATATATAGTTTAGTAATGATTTTTATTTATTTATTCGTTTGCTATTGGAAATAATTCAATAAGTAACGAATCCACTATTTCTTGTGATTCTATGTATATAAATGCATTTCTTTTTTGTCTTAAAATCTTCAGAAAATGGAGGAATAAAACAATATCATCATCATCATGCTCTCTCTCTCTCTCTCTCTCTCTCTCTCTCTCTCTCTCTCTCTCTCTCTCAACAGCGCGATAAAAAAACGATTGTAATATAAAGTCGGTTCGTGTTTGAATGAAAACTTGTTCATATGTCCATGTTTTTTCCTCTAAGTGGAATCAAACAATTAAGAAATCTATAACCAAGCCTATGATTTGAAAAAGAAATAAATTGCAATCAGATGCAAAATGACAATGTTTTCTCTTCACTTATTGTTTTAAAATGTGTCCTAGTACGCTTAAAACAATTAAATTGGTAAATTCCTCTAGTCTATTAAGCCAAAACAACATTTCCCCTAAATCGTTTTAGCAACGTAAGGAATATTGTACATTGATCAATCCTATAAATATAGAATCTTATACTTTAATGTATTTGCTCAGACAATTAAAGGTTATTAAAATGTGTGACATTTATAATATCATCCTTTGACGTTAAAGTTACCGTTTTCTGTGAACAATCTGGAAATTCTAATAACCAACTATTAAAATAATAATTAAATAATCTGATACATCCATTCCTTATACTTAATCATTACATGAATATCCGTTTGTTATAATGAAACATGGGCATAAACACATATAAAAGGAATAAAAACAAAGTAATACACCGATTCAAAACCGCCTCTGAGAATTTAAAGAAAAGGAGAAAATAATTTTTATGTAATCCGTTGTATTGAAATGTTCCTTCTAATATTTTTCCTGAGTGCACAAAACTTTGAAACTGCTGCGCTGCATTTTCTATTTGCTACGAAGGCTTGTGCGCGGAATTTTGAAACTGCTGCGTGTTTTAGAGGGAACATTGATGAAGACTGACATAAAGAAACTTAGGAATGAGATATATAAATGACTTACCCTCGTCGGCTTTGATCCGAAAGGTCTTCTGAAAGCAAAAATAATCAATCAGTTTTCTGAACAGCTCTGCTACTTTTTTCACACGCATGTTCTTTACAGATTTGTTTCTGTATATGACATTATTATTACATGCAATCCCTCTCTCGCTGTCAATTATATCCCTGTGTTTTTTCCCATTTACATAGAATGTATAGTCCATAATATTTATTTCTTTTAAACACGCAAAGTTTCTTCTGTGTTTTGTTTTTACTAACGTGGACAATAATGGTTAGTAATCAACATTCTCACAATTATAACTCATATTACTAGAATTAGGTCAACTTTGTAAAGAATAAGGTCGACCTCGTCAAGATATATGCCTGGCATTTTTTTCCGTCCCTCAACGTTTTATATGTTTAGCCTAAATCTTTATTTTAGAGTAATATGGAGTTTTATGTGTTCGTTCCAGACGTTCTGTATTCTTTGATGATTACAAGAATTAATCAATATTGCTTCAAACGAAGATCGCATACTTTACGCAAACCACGAGTTCCGAATTTTTTGAAAAAGGTAATTTTGTCTATGGTGAACAGTTAACTTCTAATGCTTTGTACCAATATGTTGATACTTCAGAACAATCATCCGAAAAAAGGATGGACGTCCCTGATGCTCTTTTATTTCTATAATTCACTTACGTGTAATGATGGAACCCTGAACATGCTTTGCAAAGCATGAATGGTTGAAATGTTCATCTGACATGGAGGGATGATTACGTCATTCTGGAACCCTCTCAGAACATGAATCTCTAAGTAAGTAAACTGCTTATGGTCAACACGAATGGAAGAGTGTTTACTTTTGCAAATCTGTATGTGCTCTCCTTTCTCCTTGGATATCTTTTCTTGTCGTGTCAAAGGATTGCTTACGGTAGAAGAGCTTTGATTCCACGCAAGATTCGATCCTTGTGATATCTCACTCCCATATCTTCTCTGACTGGGTCGGTGATTGAACGTTTTCATTTCTGAGACGTTGCTTTCACCACGAGGCGACAGCCATGTATGAGATGTCTTTTCTTTGTCAATCGGTCTTTGATTTAGCGGTACTGTTGATTTTCCCTCCTTACTATTCGAGAGTGGCGAAATACGGTGAACATCACCCTTTACACACGCAGAAATAATTATGGTGTACTGTGCTAAAAAATATAATAAATTAATGGCAATAATAATAATAATAATAATAATAATAATAATAATAATAATAATAATAATAACACAAAAATGTTAACAAGTTAAAGTTGTAACCACCTTCCATATTTTCATATTTTATTTGATTCGTTATGATCTATATCGATGCATACTTTAGCCGCTCCATCATCACTTTATACTCTTTACATAAATTTAGCTAATTTGAGATCAAAAATACTATACGAAGATCACCCCCACCCCCATCATAAACTATATTGGTAAATGACATTGCTTCACCTGTTAAAGTCCTGGAAAAAATTTAATGTATTCTTCCAGATATTAAATTTGTCTGTCAGGAAGTACAAAATAGACAGTAACATTACTTAGCAAGGAAAACAATACAACAACAACAGAGAAGAAAGTTCGATAAAAACTGCTAAAATTACAGAGTTTTATAGCATCCAGATAATATAAAGATAATACAATTATGACAATAATTTGCAAAAAAAAAGGTTATGCTTCAAGTAGTTAGTCCATTATTGCATGAAATTTGAATTAACGGCAAATAATAGAAATAGAAACTCATAATTTCACCAGCTACTCTTTTCACTGAAAATGCGAAATCACCTGCAGTGCAACTGCTCTCTTGTAGAGTTTTTTTGGGGTGGTTGGGTTGGAGGGAGATGTTAGCATCTGTTACCGTTCTGACTCTTTCCATCACCGGAAATTAGATTAAAAATCAAGTCTTGATAGATAAAACTTTAATTCTTATACTATTTACAATCACGTGATTTTAATATAAAAAAGGATAAATAAGTAAAACAAAGCGTCACATGTTGATCGCAAGCATGTTGGAAGGAGCTGCATAGCCGTGTGCATCAACATACGGATGGATGGAACTTCGATTCGCATGCGTCGTTAAAATAATCCGTCAGGACTGATATAATTAAACAGCGAGTACAGCACGTCAAGAAAGAATGATGCTATGTTTAACATAGGCCGGTAAATCAGCCCCACACCTATAAAGATATTGATTGGCAATTTAGGGGATGATATCTCATATTCATCAAAAACAATCTGCAGTCAATTTTTTCTGCACACATCGGTGTACATTTTATGCACTTCCATTTATTTCTTGATGCTGTTGAGCTACCATCGGCTGAAGGGGTATTTTGGCGATATTTTCATAATATTTCAGGATAAAATCCCATGTTTTGCGACTTATAAATTCGCGTGGAATAGCATAACTCTCTACCCTGTAGCCATGATGAATTTCGCGCTAGATATGGCTATTGCCTAATACTGGAAGTGTCTAAATTGCATGCAGGTGTGTTCCAGAAAGATTTATATGGATCAAAATTGCACATTTGAATGGACAGCTGACACCAGACCCACATAATGTCCAAGAGTAGTAACAGATTTGGGGCGGTTGATTTATCGGGCGATGTTGAGGCTAGAGACGGGAAGACATGGGCAAGTAACAACGGGCGTAAGCTTGAGGAGAATAGGCCAATGCCTAGTTAAGAAGACAGAGAAAGATATAAGGAGAACACAACACCATCTGCACGCGTCTAGCACTAGTAACGTACGGGCATATCGCTCATATTCGTGAAGTCAAAAATTAAAGGTGGTAGAAAACATATACATTCGCTAGAGGTACCTAACCCATACCTAAACACAGAAAGGACATATGAGACGGAATTTAAGACATTCTTACCTTCAGGTAATCGTTTTTCAATAATTTTTCTTTGCTCTGAGGTTGGCATTTGACCAGACCTGCCAAAACACAATCATACAGTGTTAATATTGGCGTTCACTTCAGATCAGTAAACAATCATACAGTGTATAAGATTGGCGTTCATTTCAGATCTATAGTTGCTGACTGTTTACTGAGCAATTGAAACTTACCTATTTTATGGAGAGTTAAAAATACACAAATCAGTAAAAGATATAAATTCCATTTTCACTAATTAATTGCCACCGGCTCTTAATTGTGATATTAAATATAAAGTCGCTAATTGGAAATAAACTTGCAAAAATTACTGGACGTTATTGATTTGGAGCTAATTTGTTGAATCCAACGACTGTAAACTTCGCATCAGCTCTTTATATACAGTTTCAAACAGTGTGGCGAAATTATAGAATCTAAGAAGTCGTACAAATCTCATTTAAGTTTAATGTATACAAATGTGTTCATAAGTTCCACTAATAATTAGCCAGTATAAAAATTGTTGTGGGGGGGGGGGGGGGAGTGTGTGTGGGTGGGTGGGTGGGGGTGTGAGTGTGTGATTTTGGATTCTTAATTTGCTTTAAACAAATTTCAGTTATATCGCTACGATGTCTGCAGTGTGGCAGTTTATAGTGATGTCTAAGCACTGGGGCATATGCCGCAGACATGTATGCATCCAGTCACATTGTTGCCGGATCTGGCTCTGTGCAGTTTGCAAGGAATAGTCAGTAGAACAAACAACATAGACCCTGAACTACAGGCGCATGACGTTAGGATCTATTTTGCATGTGGTTGGACTCGACTTGTAAACGAATACAAACGGTAATACTTGTTGGCATCGTCATCGTAGACTTCGACTCAGTATATCTTTCATCTAGTTTTGTCAAACTACAAATGTTTTTCTTAATCCGAAACTGTCGCAAAATTATGCATCACAGTTTTTACCTCTTCTGACTTTTCGTGACTTTGACGAATTATTTCATGGGTTTTAGGGATGATTGCGCAGAGAGAGAGAGAGAGAGAGAGAGAGAGAGAGAGAGAGAGAGAGAGAGAGAATTCATATAAGTCACCTTTGAGGACAAAAACGGGTCCAATGAAAAAGTCGCAGTTTAAATTTCGATATCGTATGTCGAGTAATCCAATATTAAATTGGATCAAATTGTATGTCCTTAAAGTTCCATTTTCTAGCTCGAGATTTTAGAATGTTATGTTGAATTATACAGTGGTGGTTTAAAGTTATATTTCCTATGTCTACGTTTTACAGTGTATATTTTGATTTACTCAGCAGTGGTTGAAATTTCAATATCATATGTCGAGAATCTATAATTCACACGTTGAATGTAAGTGTTTGTGATGAAAGTCTCATTTCATATTGCGAGTATTTAGATTTCATCTGTTGAATTTCAAATTAACCAGAAGCAGCCTCTTTGTTTAAAAATAATGCCGTCAGTTCACCAAGAGCGACATCTAGCAAAGAATTTCATAGTAATTCTGGACCTGTGAATGGTAACTTTCAAACTCCAAATACATGAAATGTAATGGCGCTTCACAATTGAATGATTCATTTTAATATCTGATATTATTTTGAATTGTCAAAATGGACCTTGTACAATGCTAATTTTAACACGAACATATTTTTTTTACCGTAAAAGGAATCAATTTGACCAGCCCAATAAAATGTCCAATCATCACTGTGTAATTCAACACATACGACCTAAAAACTCAACATACGATACATAACTTTCAGTACAATCAGTATGATTCAACATGTTAAATCGAAACAAACGACATATGGCATAAATATTACAACAAACACCGTGTAATTCAGAAAATACAATCTAAAAATGCGGTGTTGGTCATCGAATTTTCAACCAGCACTGTGTAATTCAACAGATGAAATATAAATACTCAACATATGAAATCGAACTTTCAACGTAAACTCTTTGAACCGATAAGTAAATTAGGAATTCTCGACATATGACACTGCAATTTTAACCACCGCCGTGTAATTCAAACGACACAATCTAACACCTCGACATACAAAACATAACTTTCAACCACTACTGTTTAATTCAATAGCTATTTAATTCAACAGATAAAATCTAAAATCTCGACCGAGATATTGAATATAACGCGTGATGTTGGAAGTCTGGACATCTGACATTAACATTTCACTGTCAACGTTCGGATTAGACCAGCTTTAGTCCGCTACGGCGCCTCATAAGTTTAGTTATATATATATATATATATATATATATATATATATATATATATATATATATATATATATACTACCTCACGAGTAGGAGGAAAGCATTCTTCCCGTACTTCCCAACTATAACATCATACCAGGATCCACATTTTAAATGTCGACCCATTGATCGGAAGAGAGTCGAACGTACGTTCCTTAATCGTTCATCCACACAGATGCATCTCACTGAAAATTTAAGAAGCAAAATATGTTTCCCATTAATTCATCAATAATTAGCTCACATAAAACCTACACTAGCTTATGTTAATAAATGAAGACATGACGGTTTAAATTGTTTTCAATTAGATCACTAACTTATCATTATCTTATAAACGGAATGCATGGACAAATTGAGCATAAACTGTGTACTAGTACAGTCTTTAGATCTGATCCTAAAACCATGTTGCCTCGTTATTACCGCAACATTATTACTCGGACAGTCTTTATTTTTGTCCTTAACAATGAGTTACCTGGTTGTACTGACATAATCTATGCTTGTGTATAGTATTTATTAATGTTCTTAAGACTACGTTGTCTGGTGTTTATGATAATTATGATATAATTTGTACTCGTACAATACGTATTACTATTCTTTATATTGAGTTGACTAGGTGTTATTTGATTATTTGTACTCGTACATTATGTATTCCTATTCTTTATATTGAGTTGACTAGGTGTTATTTGATTATTTGTACTCGTACAATACGTATTCCTATTCTTTATATTGAGTTGACTAGGTGTTATTTGATTATTTGTACTCGTACAATACGTATTCCTATTCTTTATATTGAGTTGACTAGGTGTTATTTGATTATTTGTACTCGTACATTATGTTTTCCTATTCTTTATATTGAGTTGACTAGGTGTTATTTGATTATTTGTACTCGTACAATACGTATTCCTATTCATTATATTGAGTTGACTAGGTGTTATTTGATTATTTGTACTAGTACATTATGTTTTCCTATTCTTTATATTGAGTTGACTAGGTGTTATTTGATTATTTGTACCGTACAATACGTATTCCTATTCATTATATTGAGTTGACTAGGTGTTATTTGATTATTTGTACTCGTACAATACGTATTCCTATTCTTTATATTGAGTTGACTAGGTGTTATTTGATTATTTGTACTAGTACATTATGTTTTCCTATTCTTTATATTGAGTTGACTAGGTGTTTTTTGATTATTTGTACTCGTACAATACGTATTCCTATTCTTTATATTGAGTTGACTAGGTGTTATTTGATTATTTGTACTCGTACATTATGTTTTCCTATTCTTTATATTGAGTTGACTAGGTGTTATTTGATTATTTGTACTCGTACAATACGTATTCCTATTCATTATACTGAGTTGACTAGGTGTTATTTGATTATTTGTACTCGTACATTATGTATTCCTATTCTTTATATTGAGCTGACTAGGTGTTATTTCATTGTTATACGCGCAAAATATTTATTCATATTCTTATTATTGAGTTGACTGATGTTTGTTCGATATTGTACGCGCACAATATGTATTCATATTCTTAATATTGAGTTGACTAGGTGTTTGTTCCATACTGTACGCGCATAATATTTATTCCTTTTCTTAATACCGAGTTAGTTGACAAGATGTTTTTATCATTATTTGTACGCGTCATATTTATTCCTATTCATTATATTGAGTTGACTAGGTGTTTGTTCGATATTGTACGCGCACAATATTTATTCCTTTTCTTAATATCGAGTTAGTTGACAAGATGTTTTTATCATTATTTGTACGCGTCCTATTTATTCCTATTCTTTATACTGAGTTGACTAGGTGTTTGTTCGATATTGTACGTGTACAGTATTAATTCCTGTTATTAACACTGAGCTTTTTTAAAAATATTAAACCATTATGCACAAATATGTGCACAATCAAACGGTGTATTTATGGCTCGCTTGCTTCGTTTAACATATTTGTTATAACCAGGAATCTATCTATCTATCTATCTATCTATCTATCTATCTATCTATCTATCTATCTATCTATCTATCTATCTATCTATCTATCTATCTGTCTGTCTGTCTGTCTGTCTGTCTGTCTTTTTATTTATCTTTTTATTTATCTGTCTGTCTGTCTATCTATCTATCTGTCGGTGTGTCTGTATGTCTGTCTGTATGTCTACCTGTCTATCTATCTATCAATATTTCTATCTAGTCATCTAGTTTTCTTATCTCCTTTACTTACCATACTTAGTTATGAAACTATTAACACGAACTAAAGTCAAACGTGTGAGAAATTATTTCACACAACTTAATTTAGCTCTAGGATGCGGTGCCTAAATGAGCACTTACCTCTGTCTGAGTTGATGTAGAATTTTCTCTGAAACAAAGTCATTTAAAACTGGGGTTTAATAGGTTTATCAACAAATATATAGTTAATGGATATCAAAATCACTGTCAAATGGACAAAAAAATCACCGTCACACTAAGCAAAAATTGGGACTTTTGATTCAACAAACATTGGCTGCAAAGTCCAACGATTCGAAAACATTCCAGATGTCAATTTTATCAATGTTTTCAATTTGGAGAAAAAAAGATTATTTAATTTCATGATTCATAAAATATTGTCGCACTGACCGGAATAAAACTAATCTCGTCCCCCTTCCCATGAGTATATGCAACATTTATTGTTTTAAATCGCATAAACTACTTGGCATCACTTCTAGATTATTGCTGTTTTTCGGGGATCAGTGATACTTTATGAGAGATTGTGCATTCGAATACTTCCTTAATGTTCTCTTGAAAATACAAAAGGGGTACTAATTATATTTATCTTCCACATAGAAACTAATAGCCTTGTACACTTCTTAGTTTGAGAGTAGACTTACGAGAGTTGCCTTGCCACTTGATTAAAATAGGGATAGACTTAAGCGTTCCA
This sequence comes from Unio pictorum, assembly GCA_030141615.1. NCBI lineage: Eukaryota > Metazoa > Mollusca > Bivalvia > Unionida > Unionidae > Unio > Unio pictorum. The sequence goes on from JARLTB010000075.1 coordinate 152,390, forward strand.
GGTTGGCGTATTTCCAGTGTATTGTCTGTGTATTGACAATATATTGGCAGTGCATTGCCAGTGTATCGCCGGTGTACTGCCTGGGTATTGCCAGTGTATTGTCAGTGTATTCCCAGTATGGCAACGAGAATAATAAGTTCAGAGAGTAACCTTAATTTTTCAAGCTTTTAAAGATTGTTTCATATCAATATAAATTTATCACAGGAAAAGACGATAATAAAGATGAGCACGATAATGACCGCGGCGATGATGACAAAAATTATATTAAAAAACAACAAAGATCATGATGATGAAAGCGATAATGATGATTGATTATGATGATAAAAGTGGCGATAAGGAAAAGTGGCAATGGGATAATTGAGAAAAAGGAATATTCCAGTAAGAGCCAAAAATAAACAACAAAAGTGTGCAAGAGAAGAAAAGGACCCACATAAAAACGAAATAAATGGTGAGAACAAAACTGAAAGAAAAAACGAAGAAGGAAAGGATGTAAGGCTGGAAGAGGCTGGAGGTAAGATGATTAAAAGGAATAAAAAATATATTTGAGGAGTCAAATTGACAGTCAATTTTCAAATCTTACTTCTGCGCCTGGAGTTTTGAATCTCAGCCAAAAGGTGTGTAGTTTAGTCAAAATATTAGCTGTACAATTATGTGCATCCCAAGTGAACGGTAAAACATGAAATTCAAACAGGAGGAATCCGTCCTTACTGTAAACTCTCTCCATTTTGCAAGTTTCGTCGTGTTCAAAGATGTCCTCGTCTGTACAGACGGACACAATCGCAGTCCTTTTAGCTGAAATATAAAATGTTTATCCTATTAGCAACTAGCATCTCTTTAGTCTTATCCAAGGTAAACACACACACACACACACACACACACACACAACAGCAGAAAACACGATAGAAACACGCAATGATACAGGAATATAACTAACTGTCATGTACCAATTGTGGGTGGTGGATCCATAGTGTGAAAAAATATAACGTATTTAATTATGATAATAATACAACTTTTGTCATATCACACAACCTATTTGATATAAATCAACTGAAAGATATTTGCGAATGGAGCTGATGCGTCTCAGTTCAAGATATGAAGCCTTGCATATGTTCATGACATGTTGGTGCAATGTGAGAGTACTGACCAGAGTAATACCTAGGTTTCGTACTGACTGTGAGAATTTAATGTAGGTGCTGCTGATATTTTTTGTCTGAGGTAAAGGATGTGAATGAGAAAGTCTTTGTGTTGTGATCAGATTAGCCTCATTTTTATCATCATTCATCTGCAGCTTGTTACATGTCATCCATGATTTCACATCAGAAATGAACCTCTCTACTCCAATGATGGTAGCATTAACTTCAGTTGGGTGGCAAGACTTTTATATTTGGGTGTCATCAGCGTACATTTGGTGAGACACTGGGTGATGATATATGACACTTGAGAGCAGATTAGTGTATAGAATGAAGGGAACATGTCTAGACCCTTGTGGAACACCACAACATAGATCAACTGGGCTGGAATGTATTATATTTGCAGATACAATTTGTGTATTGTGACTATGTAGGAGTTGAACCATTGTAAGGCTATATTCTGAATGCCAAATACATGCTGGAGACGGTGAAGAAATATATAATGGTCTATTGTGTCACATGCTGCAGACAAATCAAGGAGGGTGACGACTATAATCTTTTCACCATCCAACTATAGTATATAATAAAAGCGACTTCACTTTTTGACCATATCTTTCTGAACCACTAATCGAAGGGAACATACCTTCTATCACTGAGTAACATTTGTTTCTAACAATTGAAATTTTAATTTAAAAACTGGTAAAAAAAAAATTATATTCAAAATAACAATGAGAGCGATACCTCCACAGTTGTTAGGGTAAGCAGAATATTACTTTTGTAAAATGGGCAAATAACCCCTTCTCCCCAATGTTTAAAGAAGTGCCCAGTTTAAAATATTTTGTTACGTAATCGGATTATATACAATATCCCTGAGGTCGTGCCATTTATTATTTCGGCTGCTATTGCCCACGACCAATCCGATTTCAGATACTTTTCAAAATTAGGAATTTAAAATATATCATCTTTAGTTTTTCATTCATATAATCAAAATTATTACTTTTATAATCATCATAGTACTATAACGACCTTAATTATTCGTACCATTGATATCCTGCTGTTACTGCAGATTGGTACCATTGATATCCTGCTGTTACTGCAGATTCATACCATTGATATCCTGCTGTTACTGCAGATTCGTACCATTGATATCCTGCTGTTACTGCAGATTCATACCATTTATATAATGCTGTTACTGCAGATTCGTACCATTGCTTACATATCATGTTGTTACTGCATATTCGTACCATTGATATCCTGCTGTTACTGCTGATTCGTACCATTTATATCCTGCTGTTACTGTAGATTCGTACCATTGATATCCTGCTGTTACTGCAGATTCGTACCATTGATATCCTGCTGTTACTGCAGATTCGTGCCATTGATATCCTGCTGTTATTGCAAATTCGTACCATTGCTTACATATCATGTTGTTACTGCAGATTCGTACCATTTATTATATCATATCCTGTTGTTACTGCAGATTCGTACCATGGATTACATCATATCCTGTTGTTACAGCAGATTCGTACCATGGATAACATCATATCCTGTTGTTGATGCATATTCGTACCATGGATTACATGATATCCTGGTGTTACTGCATATTCGTACCATTGATTACACGATATCCTGTTGTTACTGCATATTCGTACCATTGATGATATCATGTTGTTACTACAGATTCGTATCATTGATTACATAATATCATGCTGTTACAGCATTTTTATACCTGAGATTACATGATATCCTGTCATTACTGCATATTCGTACCAGAGATTACATGATATCCTGCTCTTACTTCATGCCGTGGGTACACGTTTGGTTAATCAGCTTTCAAAACTTGAAACATATGACTTTGTTTATACGCTTCTTTATTCATGCGAGTCACATTTTGGTAATCTTTTTCACTTATTTTATGATCAATAACATTGTTCGTAGATGTATCAAAGCTACATTTGGAGAGAGAAACCATATTTTGCTCTTTCAGGCGATGCCTGCGATGACATTTAGAACTTATCGTGGAATTATTGATAATCACCACGCAAGAAGAGCATGTTTTGTTTTTGTATTAAATAATGTCATTTTATTAAACCAAACTACATGATAATGTTTAAACTGTACTATTCTATACCTTAATTGTTAACGAATCTAATGCAATCAACAGAGAGAGAGAGAGAGAGAGAGAGAGAGAGAGAGAGAGAGAGAGAGAGAGAGAGAGAGAGAGAGAGAGAGAGAGAGAGAGAGAGAGAGAGAGAGATGGCGTTTACCATGTAACAGACTTTCTCGGACAAAGGAAATTTCCTCGTATACTCTATCCGAGTACAGTTGTCCATGTTGAAATACTATAAGATGATCGATTCCAACAGCTCGTGTATCCATTATACGGGACCATGGCCATTTACTGCAGTTTAAACTTAGCTTCTCCACGAAATAGTTCGCTACTTCTTTCAGAGTCTCGTGCCTGCATGTGTATATGTTACCTACAAAAATAGTGGAATCTTATCACGACTTTGTTTAGTATCAGTCTTTGACACTGATTTAAATTGTTTTCCGATGGAATGTATGTATCCATAACGGGATAGATGGATGGTTCGATAAATGAATGAATGGACGAATGGATAGAGTAATGAATGGTTGTAAATGAATACGTACATACCCCTCTCATATTTCCAAGCTACGTTTCTAATAGAACATTTGAGCCAATATCAACTTGCTTATCAAAAGAGGTGTCCGTTTCTATTCGATATATAGTGATGCATTCATCCACCCACCCACCCACCCACCTACCTACCTACCAACCAACGGATGTATGTATGTATGTATGTATGTATGTATGTATGTATGTATGTATGTATGTATGTATGTATGTATGTATGTATGTATGTATGTATGTATGTATGTATGTATGTATGTATGTATCTACTCATATATCTATCAACAATACATAAAAATACTAACGTGTTGGAATATCGAGGCGTCCCCCGAAGAAGGCCATATCCAGAAGTACACAACTTATACTGAGAAGGTATTCGAAATCGTATGTCGTGTCATAAAGTCATTATACTTTCCCTGTATACATCAGAGCTAGGAAATTTCTCTGTAACGCTTGTATATACATAAACTGCTTAAGTAAAGACAGTTGAAAAGAACAATCACAAAAGTATTGTTTAATTGCAATATAGTTGGTGTCTGTAGAGCTGTACTGAATTGTACTATTCTTTTCCAAAGAAAGAAGCAGACAAAGCAACAATAATTAGTGTGTTGTTAAACTTCGCGCTTAGCACTTTCTGGTATTTATAGGTATTACAAACACATTATTATACACGATCTTAATATTGTTAAATGAAAATACGATAATAATATACAAATACTGAAATAGGGTAAATAGCTATAAATTAAGGTAAGAGTTACATATATTTTGTAAAGGGATGCAAATTTTAGATACATATATAAATTTGATATTAAACTGGTGAGTACACATTATCAAAACATTCTGAAAATCTACGTCTGCATTTTTGATCACAAGCTGCAATATTTATACTATTTCTAGATGAGGGGTCATAAGTCAAAGCATGTCTTTTTTTTTTTTTTAAAATAATAATTGCCAATTCTTATATACACAATCGTCGCATTTTTACATGAAGGATATGTTGTAATAAACTTCAAGGTCATTGTAAGGGAGGGAGTACTTCTTATGTCCGTTGGTGGGGAGATGAGGTAAAAGAAATAAACATAGTCACTTATTAATAATGATCCTGATATTAAGGCCTTACATAGAGAATAGTTTATCTATGTATTAGTTGTTTATAGAATACAAGAAACAAATCAAGTCAGGTCAAGCAGAAATGAGCTAATTTTTGGACAAAGTTAACATACAACATAGGAAAGTAAATTTTAAAAAATAACAATTGTAACGTCACCAACTATGGCATCTTTTTAAGTGTTACGTGTTTAGGTTCTAATAAACAGTAAAATAGAAAAAGTAAAAATAACTAGCCTTGTAAAATAGAAATGTATTTCCCTTTAAAGAGATAGTAAAAATGGAAATATAACTTAATTTTAAGAATCAAATAAAAATAGTCCATGAATAATTCACGAATTAAATAAAAAAGTCCTAGTAATGAAATGTTTTAATACATTCAAGTTCGAGTCCTGTTGTAAAATCCAAGATGGAAAACGATGACGTAGGCTGAAATCTGATTTTTGCTTATCTACAGTTCCTTGTAGAAAGACAATATTCAACACTCCGGTGTTGGGAACCCGAATAATATTTTGATAAACTGTGTTTGTCCAGAAATACGAATAAGATCAAAGTGAACTGCAGAAATGTTAACATGGATTCGAAACCTGGCTACAGCAAAAGAAAATGACTTTATGTGATCGCTTTTTTCACGTACTCCTAACATGACCCTGAGCCAATCACTTTTACTTTGAGAATAAAAAGTTGTTTACTTCGTAATTCATTAGTCCAATCTTGACCATGACAACAACCAATCATATTAAAATAAACATAAAACCTGTTTTCGTGGTTGCCACTAACAATTTTCTGAGAAACATCATCTCTAGTGAATAAATTTACATTAAAATAGTATATAAGGGGAAGAAAAAAGAATTTTAAACTGACAAACAAACAATTAAATATATGTTAAATCAGTTATACGTAATAGAAGAAATATAATTTACGGAATCCCTGCATTACATACATTTACAATTCATATCATATTTTTTATCAACTCCATTAGCATTTGTTGTTAATAATGTAATTTCAAGAGCAAGATTTTATTTTTAAAAATTCGATCAAGCATTTGGAAAACAAATTCTGGAAGAAATTTAATAGGGAGAAAATCTCGTAGATCACATATGGAAGAAGAACACACAGGTAACATAATTGTATCCTGTATTTATATATGATATTGCTGCATATTTCAGTACACAATTGAATATTATTTATCCATATCCTCTAGCCAAATATTTTTAAAGTTACGTTAAACATCCAAATCTTTCTCTCACATCCGCCCACCCACCCACCCCACGCACACATACGCCAGTTATGGTTCAATGAAGGATTTGAGAGGACATTTTGTTCGAAAATGTATATACCGTATTTTCTCCAGTCTAGAATAGCACACCACAGTGTGAAGAGGAAACGCCAAAATCTGCTGTCGCGCCACGTGCTAGCGAATTAACGTGTATATGTATGATGCTAGTTTTACTTCATGGAAATATAATACACCTGGATCTCCACTGACGTTATATGCCCGTGTTTATGATTTTCAAGTCTAAATGATAAAATACTAAGAATATTCCTGTAGGTAACAATTAAATGTAATAAATGTGTCATTCCATTATATATCATTTAACACAGAATAAACATTTTATACTATACACATTTTCCATGCATTTTCACTTTGTTTTAATTTCATACTTTTTGTGGACATTAAGAGCACTATGGTTGATATTTTTACTATCTTGTTAATAATTTCAGTATGCACATGAGCGCGCGATCACGCACGCACGCACATGCACACACATTATAAGCACTGCATATGACTATTTACATGTATATCACTTCTAGTCAACTTCTAGTACCTTAGTCGCCAATCTGCATGTAAGAAATTTCTCGTTTCTTCTAAATGACGATATAGCTTACATGTGTATTTGAAAACTACCTGCGTTGTTTGTTTGTTTGTTTTTTTTTTTTGTTTTTGTTTTCTTGTTTTTTGTTTTTGCTTTTTGTTTTGTCTTTAAAGGTCAAACTTCATTGCCATCGAGCATTTACTATTAGGATTCGCTCGATGACATCCAATGATCCTTTCAGGAACAAAATTTTCAATCCGTCCGTCACCAGTGCTTCTAGCTATACATAAAAAAGATGGGTTTCCGTAAAATAACTTTAATGATAACAGTTTCATTTAAGCAAACATTATTCGCAGCAATAGCATTATAGAAACGCAAACGAGTTCGAATTTCTGTTCTCTGTGCTATCGATCGACTTAGTAGTTATGGTTCTTGATTGTCCGTCCACTAACTTCCATTTCTGCGGCTTATCGTTAACAATGAATGTTGGATTTCAACCATATTTAACGTACGGCTTTACACTGATAATACCTGGAATGACTTCGATTTACATAGTTACATGGCGTGATTTTCAGGCAGTCTACTAGTTACAGGAATCACTGGAAGTGTTACATTTTCCTTCATAAAGACAACGACATTTTCTCTTTGGAGTCAAATAAATAAAAAAATCAAACTTTTCAAACATTCTGCTAGTTATAGGAATCACTGTAAGTGTTAATTTTCCTTCATAAAGACAACAAAATCTTCTCTCTTGAGTCAAATAAATCAATAAATCTAACTATTGTTGCAAGACACCACCTTCATCCGACTCAGTACCTTACGGGGAACACCATCTGAATATCATTACCATTGTTACCAGTGCAAATAATAAAATCTTTTCTCAAAATATGGACACAAATTGTTCTAAAGCAGAGAGAGAGAGAGAGAGAGAGAGAGAGAGAGAGAGAGAGAGAGAGAGAGAGAGAGAGTTCTTTTTTTAAGTAGCACAGAAAATAAAATTTTGTCAAAAGCTACAACCAATTGGTAAATGACAATATATATAGTTCCAATAAATAAATAAAAATATAAATTAATACATTATAATATAAAAAGATTAATAAGGAAATAAATTTATAGATAAAGAAAGAAACGGCAGCATGGTGAAGAAAATATTGAAGAAGAAAAATAAGAAGATTTTAGTTAATACAAGTCATTACTTGGTTCAAGAGATCATTTAGCAGTTTTCTCTACATTTAATCATTATATATCTTGCACTGATATTTTTAAGAAAGGGATGAAAATTAACTTCAGTAAAATAGTAATATAACGGTAATTCACATAATTAAATCGGTTAGAAATGAGAATAGTCTGAAACTACAGTTGTGAAGTAAAAAGAAAACAAATTTTCCAAATTCTTTCTTTTAAAATGAAAACTAAACATTCCCTTCTGTATAATCACTTTCTAACGGGCAAGCTATTGTGAAAATGTGTTTCAATAAGAACATATTCTAAGGATCTGCAACATGCATAATTATTTTACAATTATTTAAAACGAATCGCTTCTTGTTTTGGATCTATATTTCTTCATTTTACTAAGGCAAATACTATTTTCCATGTAAAAGTTTGCCACGGTAAAATTTTAGTTTGAACTTTTTATGATATAATTAATTTGAGAAAGTATTTTTGAAATCTACAACATTCCACCATTGTACATTTAAACTACTTTGTTTGTCTCCGATGGGTTTACAACACTGTCCACATATCTATTCTCAAATGAATTGGTTTTATTTTCCGCATGTGCGTTTTGTACTGCTTGTGTAGGTGAAACAAATATTTCTTTCAATTTTTTCAACACTCGATGATTCGTGTTACAGTCAGGTAAGGTATCAACCCCATCTATCACATGAAGCTCGAAATACATGAATTGCTCCTTTTCGTAGATAATTTGCGATTCATCGCAAGTGTCTTCGTGGTCTTTGAATGCTGAATTCAACTGCTGTTCTAAGGACAGAACATCTATAGTTCTCTCTAGGTCTTTTCTGATCAAATTTCCACTCTTGTCGCAGACAAAAATGAACACTGTTAAATGAGCTGAAAAATAGAAAAAGATCCGTTTAGTTAAATTTATTCTTGTCTTCTAATATATCGCGATGTATTGCAACACCCCAAATGGACAATACATATAGAATATAATAAGTTACATGCGGTGTGCCAAAAATAACTGAATTGTGCTGATGTAATTCTTCAAGTAGTGTATACTTCACATTGATTAAAATCTACTTTTCCAGAAATTTGCCGTTTTTTGCAACGTACAAGCATAATCTTTACAGCACACCCACCCCTAAACACCCTATGGAATGAAATCCTTTTGTTTTACAGGTTTTGCTCTGGCCTATATAGCAGAGAAAACAAGAACCATGTTTATTCACGTAAATTAATTATAAAGTTAATTACAGTAATTACCATAGACTTTAATTGTTGAAAATATTGACGATATTAGATGCAAGACTGTATATTAAATAGTTCTAAATAGCAACAACATCTGTGATAGAGTTCCAAAGGAAATATCGATTTTAAACTTGAACTTTATATTTTGTTGTAGAGGTTGGAAGTGAGCGTAAGTCTGATTGGAGACGTAGTAATAATTTACAGTTTAACACATCATGTTTTATATAAATCATTATTAAAGGTTTAGATTAATATAGGAAACACTGATTAATATATCAAATACACTCAATAAAGGTAGAGCATACAGACGGAGGCAAACACAGGTGGGGTGGGGGGATTGAAACTGAAAGTGATCACGATTAATATAGGTTGTGCAATTGTTGCTGTGCCTGCTAATTTCACATGTAGCTGCCACGATTACGACATCAATAACACATTTCTAATTTAGTTCTTACAAAATCGGAACTGTTTCTTTTATCCAAGAAACAACAAAAAAGATGCATGCACTTCTATCTTTACTATAACAAATACCTGTACATACATTCTTACTTATGTAGTATACACTTACCGTATTGCAAATATAAGGAGTCGGTTAGATAAATTAATTGATTTGCTTACCTGAAATATTTTTGATTATTGAAAATATCTTTGGAAAAACAAAACTAAGCTAGACGGCGCAAGGTGACATACCATTTGCCACCCTCTTTTCCAATCGGCTCATTTCATCTGGACGTGGAATTTGCCCGGGCAACAGTATAAGCAAATTCCAGTCCCTTCCCCTCCTGCCCACAGTCGTCAACCAGGTTCTGCGTCTTTCCTGTATGTGGAGCTCGCGGCATAGCAAAGACAGCGTCCCTTTCAGTGAGTCGTTGTAACATACGCTTCGCACTATGCAGAAATACAAAGTAAAATGTAAAATATATATGGCAATTACATAGTGGTTTTAAAGCGCCGATTGTACTCTCTCTCTCTCTCTCTCTCTCTCTCTCTCTCTCTCTCTCTCTCTCTCTCTCTCTCTCTCTCTCTCTCATCGCAATACAAAAATTGATATACAATCGATCCGTGCCTCCTCAAACGCTTGTCCATATGTCCATTTGTTCTTCCTCAATGTTTTAAGTGATATGAAGTAATTAACAAATCAACAACTATGTTTCTCAGAAAGAAAAAATAAACAAGCAGAAAAATATATAAACAACAACAATCAGTTACAAAATTTATAATGTATATTTATATTTGATCTGTTGTTTTAAAATGACGTGTCATTCCACGTTCAAGACAGTTTTCTACTGGGAGGGTGAACACAGTACTAATATGAGTCTTCCCCATCCCACCCTTGACTCATTCGATACTCTTTTCGCCCTATATGAGCGTTTCCAAAACTATCTGATCGACCGGCCAAGATCTCACAAGAAGTGGGTCAACAGGAGCAGGAAAATTATATTAAGAGATATGTTGCGCTGTATATACCGAAAAGATGAGGACAAACAATACGTTTGTGTGGCAGTTGCTGAGAAGAACATAGCGAAGCGGAATGTATCATAAAATACGCAATGTGAACTTGCAAAGGCAGAGAAAAGGCATTCGCTACCATTTTCTTGCCGTTCATATGTTCATATATGAGATATGTTGCATGGAGCATACCGCATATTGGTCAAAATATGTTACCTACACAACGGAAGAGCACAGCGCGAATCTAATATGAAGTATTAACAGGCCTCCGGTATCTTTAACCCAGGAGCCGCGAAGCACTCAAGTGGAAGCTCGTATTGGTATCACGGTACCAATTGTTTTTCCATAGACCTCAATGCCAAATACTTGGAGAGATAAATATATTTTCTATCCTAATTGAGCGTGCATCTCACACACTGTTATAGAGAACAATGTTAGATTGTCAATTTGATGATGACAAAACCAGGTACTCCATTGCATTTAAGAGAGATAACTCTGCTGGAACTAGACAGTGGTATGAGTTATCTAGTCACAACATACCTATTTTCAGTCATGTCTATGACATTTTCAAAAAAGCATAAAAAATACAAAATATGATCTGTATAGGAATTAACATCAATTCACATATTGCCAAGAGGCTAAACTATTTTTTAAGCCTAACAAAAAGTACAACTCTTACATAATCCACCAATCATAGCTTGTGTTGTTATTTATTTCTGATTGGTATGGACCCTACACCTTAAGCCACACCCACATGGACTTGCGCAATTGGTACCGTTATACCTATAGGATGGGTGGGATGTTGGTGGTGGTGAGTTCGGAGTCATAATAACCAGTAAAACAAGGTCTGGGATTCTCACAAGAATTGACTGAACCTACTACAAAAACACCTGTTCGGTGGCATCCACGTTATACGACCTTTTCTAGATGTGGGACGGAGCCCCTAAACACTTTGCCCATCCTCTGGGATTATGTATGTAACCGTATCGTACAGCAGGTAAAGGAACACCTGCGAACGCCACCAGGATATACCACCTAGCAGTGGCAAGAAATTGAATATGTGGGTTGGAAATTAGTTCTGTGAAACTGTACAAATGTTGACGACGTGGCCGTCATGTCAACAAAGTGTCTGTTGCGAGCTACCAATCAAAGAGATAGCATGAACCGTGACATGCACATCCGCGTGACTACCGGTCAAGGTCACGGGATGTTAAAGTCATTTACCACAATGGGCACTTCAGGCCATAAACCTTCCACTTCGTGGCGGTGCGCAAGATAGAATTCTACGATGGCGACATATTGCAGGTTATACGGCTCCCTGCGCAGGCCGACCCAACGACCGTGCGGGTTCTTGACGGTGGAAAAGATGAAAAGGTGGCGCCAAGCTCGTGAAGCAGTTTCTTTAAGTAGAAGGCCGATACAGAGCCTAATAAAAGCATACACTGCTTGCCATGGTCTTCAGCCTTGCACGAAGCGGATGAGGAGCTTTGCGCCACAGTCTTTAGCGATGTCTCTACAATGACCAGCACTGCAAAAGAACAAAACGGTCAGAAACCCACTCCCACGACCATTCGCGAAAACGTTTATCAGGCATGTGTCGAGTTTGGGCATTGCAATCTCTAAAAACAAACGGTGGTTATAATGTGTCAGAGTTGTTTAGTCTCAATATGGGCACATGTTATCAAGGCGGGTTCTACATGCACATCTATTAGTGTGTATTACGTTTTAAACGGTTAGTCACTGGTGTAGTGAGATTTACCATGTGACTATTAAGAGAACGTTTGCTGAAGATATCACCTGATTTGCAAAGTTGCGTTATTAGGTCTTTCCCCAGGCTATCACCCAGTTATTCCCGCCTGGTTTGGCCGTAAGAGTTAGCATGTTTGGGAAATGCGAGGTCGTTCGCGACGACCACAGCTAGTCACCTCTCACTCTGATGCAGTTTATGTTGAGGCAAGCGTGCTCATACCGTTTGAAGTGGCTCATGCCATCGTCTCCAACTCATTAGTCAGTTATGCCAATGCATCAATGGGGCACACCATAAATACTAGGACGACTGACATTCCCTACATACATATCTACGGGCATCCATGCTAGAATATCTGGGATAAAGCCTGATCACCATTCTGCAGAAACTCCACACCGAGAAATTGCGTGTTGTCATGTCCGTGAAATCCGAGCATTTGGTCTAACTGGAGGGCAGCAAGGCCTAGAGTGCATGGACGCCGTTTTGTTCCCGACTGCGCCTCCTTTGACTATTAGGCCTGAAACATTACCACCCTCTCAAACGAACGGCTGCGGACAGTGACGTGTAAAATAGGAAAAGCTTATGGTCGTGAAGTAGTGAACCACATATATGCCGAAGCCCGGCACTGAACATGCTACAAGACCAGATTGCCAGACTTGATAGTCCCAATGCTATTGACACGCCTTGCGTTTTCTACTTCAACGGTTGTAGACGTTCAGACAGGACCACACGCGCAATCACCCTTTCTCGTAGCTGAAATCTGCCAGTCTTCACACACACACACACACACACACACACACACACACACACACACACACACACACACACACACACACAGAGAGAATTGTGCAAAAGAGATGTGCGACAAACATTTACAGCTTCTTCTGCAATATCGGCTAAATGTGGATGCCAAAATGCACGGGGCTGAAATTAATTCCACATTTAATCATTTGAAACTAAATATGACTAGTCTCCGATCCACATTCTTGATATCTAAATCAGGTGAGCTGAGGAAAAGCATGTTGTCTGCTGTGGCGAATAAGATCGCCAGGGATTTTCCTCATGTTGGTTTCTTGACTCTTGAACAGCTGATATGCACCGATTAAAGCAAGCGCGTGGCGCTGCTGCAGATTTCGTACATATCTCGATGGTTCACTGTTTCAGCCGAGCCTGGCAAACACCAGTTTCTTGTGATCTTATAAAAAGGATCTATAAGAATCCAATTTACTAGTACGGCTCCTGATTGGTAATATTATTTCAAAAGCTTCAGACTGACTCAAGAGCGAACCATGCGGCAGCAAAATGACATTGAACACGACTGACTTGTAACATCCGACGACCCTGATATCGATGACGGAGAATTAAAGCAGCTCGCATAATACGTTGACATCGAAAGGAAATACAAGTCGCTGGTGGAAGTATATATGTGAAAACATAGGGCTGACACGTAACGTTCACATTCGGATGAAACGAGGATGCAAAGCAGAAGCACACTGAAGACTGGGGTTACACAGAGCACCATAAGCCTGACAACAATCAGCTACATATAACTCAGCTTTTGCTTTAGTTAGAAACAAAACACAAAAGTATCTTTCTCTGGGGACCACGGATAAGATTGCTACTATAACTATAATGAGGTATTTGGTGATACGTCTTTCACAAATACCGTATTGCAAAAACCTATCTGTCCGGGCACATAACATATTCTATCAAAACAAAACCACTATGTGAAGTTTGAAAACGAAATGTTTTGTCACATTTCAGTGATCGGTGAACAAAGCAAGAAGCGATGAGGATAAACAGCGCGCAAACAGAGTCACGTTGGGTATGACTCTTAGCGAGCGAGTTATAGGTCCTGTCATATTATTAAGAACGCTGACATATTCTACGCCTCATTACCGCCTTTCCTGTGTGTGACAAGAATGCGTTGAAGGCACGTGTACGCCTGACAGCTACCTCCCCCATTCCATTCCACTCCAGACCAATCCAACGTTTATGTTATGCTCATCACAGTAGAAGTATCAGTTCGCTATACCCCAAATTCCAATAGCCACAATATTTTCATCTGAAAACAAATCAGAGGTTGAAAATTCTCAACGCATAGGGGTTGAGCAGCGGTGTGGTCTTTAAAGAATGCAAGGGCGTTCAGTAAGGACACCACACTGACTGCCGTGCCACTGACAACTGGTGTGGCGGGTACTAGGATTCTGTAAAGCATTATTGCAATCACCCTTGCGATTATGTTTCATTTGCGATCTAGTTTCCAATGCCGGTTTTTTTTATTAGCCGCCGCTTTACTATGAAAGCCAAAGAGCGCAGAGGAATCTTCGTCTAGGCCGAAGCCATGTTTAATGCGATAGCGGACCGACCATCAAAGACTGACAGCTAACACCATCTCCACTTAGAAATTGAAATCTTATTCTCGATGATTATGAAAAATATATGGCGATCGGAAACGAATTTCGATCTAGCACACACTAGGCCTACACTTCGGTTGTCATTGACAACGTGTTAAAGAAAACGAATTTGCTTGCCTCGGAGGAGGAAAGGCTTCCGAGTACAGATCATAAAAGGTCGTACAGGAACATCGTAATAAGCTAGGTGTTAGCTGTCCAACACACACAAATCGCAAAAGCAACCAAACCATTGGAACAACATCAACCACCAGAATTCAGGTCCATCAAGAACTCATCACTTCGGCACGATGTGGACTTACAATAACGGGTACTAAAAACGCAACGCCAATGTGGTCCACTTTTGCGCTTGTATTGTTATGTCATTTGAAACAACTGTGGTCAGCTCTTGCGCTATTACACTTATTCAATATAGTCTTCATGTTTGCAGTAGAATGTCGTGAAATATTAGTGATGTTAACATCTGCGTTCTAATGAGCTTTGTATAAGACAACACCACGTGAACGAATGCTGCTGAAAGCAAATTTTAAGGCACGATAGCATATATAAAACAGCTGCCGAGTACACATTTTAGCTGATGGACCTACTAAAACATCTGTAAAAGAAAGCACCGACTAAACCAATTAAATCTTATAATGGACATAATGTGATCTGATCTACTAACCAATATATGTCAGTCATATGGCTCACTTCCTCTGATTGATGCACTCAAACCGACATGGACTGAATTTATCTCGCTTTCTTTGGTCCAGAGTACTCGGCTAATTACATGCGTATTTTAATTAAATCCTATGAACGTTTTAGAGCAAAAGGAACATAGAATGGTCTACTTCATTCAAAACAGTACGCACGAAAGAGTGTTTGAATTGAAGCCCTCAATGGAAGTCTTAGTGTGACAAGAAACGTTAGGAATTCCGGGAGTAATTCGAACTCGGTTGCACATTCCCTTAAAGGATGTAGTAGAGTTAACTGCTTATGTATATTTGATTATGTAAACATACCAGGTCTCAATCAAGTTTCTTAGTAGAGAACGAATTAATAACATAACAAAAATTGCTGGCATAGAGATTCGACCGTACAGTTGGTTGTCCTCCCCCGATCCACTTTTTTTTATTCACATTTGACTATTAAAAGTAATTGTAATGCTTCTAAGTTTTAACGAGAAACAGTCTTAGCTGGACCCAAAATTTACCTGGAATTTTGTTTCTTTTATATTAAAAAAGCTCGTATGTTTACACTGTCTTCTGTCATAATGAGGAAAATATCTAATTTCAACAAATACGTTGTCAACACTTGGAGATTATCCAGTTTCGTTACAGTGGATTTCAGTACAGACAGGGAATTACTCTATGCACTCTAGATCCCGACATGAACTGATTGATATACGCCGTTGACAGACCAGATTAAACATGCAGTGCTAAATTTAGTACGTTCCTTGAAAACTGATTGCATTACCGGTACATAGATGGCTAAAATATTATTGGCTTATTGAACTATAACCTAAATGTTAGTTTTAAAATTAAATTAAGCAATGGACTTAAATATTTGTCTATATTTTATCATTTACCAGACAGCCTAATTATACAATATTTAAACCTTATGCTTTTAGCCAAAGGAGCTACAATGTTTGCTTATCGATCGATTTTTGTAATATGGTTTACAAAAAAATAA
The DNA here is from genome assembly GCA_030141615.1 of Unio pictorum. Lineage (NCBI taxonomy): Eukaryota > Metazoa > Mollusca > Bivalvia > Unionida > Unionidae > Unio > Unio pictorum. The sequence goes on from JARLTB010000075.1 coordinate 168,805, forward strand.
AAAGCACCTAACCAATGTATACTCATTATGACCATACTGGGATGATTGTGATAACAAGAGAATCAAAGGCATCACTTAGAATGAGCGTTTCTGCCAGCCGAACAAACACGTTTTTGGACTGGCAAACGGGAAATCCGGTTTGGGAGCTTAGACTCATAATGGTATCCTGTTCGCCATCATTACTGCTCAGTTACATTTCTAAATTTTAACAGCCTGTATAATATTAAAGGTTGTGCCCAAGTTCTTGGTAGTGATATTACAAATATCGCGCAGTCAAAATATGTGGTAAATATAAAATCAAATAATGCGTACTGTACTGTATACACTCAGACAATTGCAAATCATAAAGATGTGATTTTTAAATCAATGTTTAACTTAAAGATAACTATGTTTTCAGAAAACTGAAGGAACAAATTGGGAAAATTCTAATAACAATATATATATATATATATATATATATATATATATATATATATATATATATATATGCAAGAAATCGGATGCATGAATATTTTTATATTTTTACTTTAATCCACGCGTGAATTGCTTTGTCTTTGAATTGTACATAACACATATACACACATATATTGATGCGAAACAGTCTCTGAGGACTAAAGCAAAGAACAAAACAATTATATATATGTTAAGTTAATTTACTAGGAGCGATATCAGAATAAATATCCGTGAGAAATAAAGTTTACATACCGTTGTCTCCTCTCATGAAAAAGTTCCTCTGAAAACAGAAACAATCGGATATTTATTTCTAAACAGCACTCTTAGTTTCCTCAAGTCAAGTTCGTTACATAATTCCTCTGCATATAAAATGATTATTCTACAGCAACTCTTCTCGAGCTATTAAACTCTCATCCATATGCTTATTACTTTTTTCATGGAATGTTCAAATATTTTCAAATTGCATGCATTCAATGCGTAGCAGCTCTTTTCTGTTACTGATACGGCCAATACAAATAAGGACAATTTTGTCAAAATAGCGGTCAATACAAATAAGGACAATTTTGTCAAAATAACGGCCAATATAAATAAGGACAATTTTGTCAAAATAGCGGCCAATACAAATAAGGACAATTTTGTCAAAATAGCGGTCAATACAAATAAGGACAATTTTGTAAAAATAACGGCCAATACAAATAAGGACAATTTTGTCAAAATAGCGGCCAATACAAATAAGGACAATTTTGTCAAAATAGCGGTCAATATATAAATAAGGACAATTTTGTCAAAATAGCGGTCAATATAAATAAGGACAATTTTGTCAAAATAGCGGCCAATATAAATAAGGACAATTTTGTCAAAATAGCGGTCAATACAAATAAGGACAATTTTGTCAAAATAACGGCCAATATAAATAAGGACAATTTTGTCAAAATAGCGGTCAATACAAATAAGGACAATTTTGTCAAAATAGCGGTCAATACAAATAAGGACAATTTTGTCAAAATAGCGGCCAATACAAATAAGGACAATTTTGTCAAAATAGCGGTCAATATATAAATAAGGACAATTTTGTCAAAATAGCGGCCAATATAAATAAGGACAATTTTGTCAAAATAGCGGTCATTACAAATAAGGACAATTTTGTCAAAATAATGGCCAATATAAATAAGGACAATTTTGTCAAAATAACGGTCAATACAAATAAGGACAATTTTGTCAAAATAACGGCCAATATAAATAAGGACAATTTTGTCAAAATAGCGGTCAATACAAATAAGAACAATTTTGTCAAAATAACGGCCAATACAAATAAGGACAATTTTGTCAAAATAACGGCCAATACAAATAAGGACAATTTTGTCAAAATAACGGCCAATACAAATAAGGACAATTTTGTCAAAATAACGGCCAATACAAATAAGGACAATTTTGTCAAAATAGCGGTCAATACAAATAAGGACAATTTTGTCAAAATAACGGCCAATATAAATAAGGACAATTTTGTCAAAATAACGGCCAATACAAATAAGGACAATTTTGTCAAAATAACGGCCAATGCAAATAAGGACAATTTTGTCAAAATAACGGCCAAGACTTGCCTGGCTTTTTTCCTTCTATTCCTTAAAGTTCCTAGGCTTGACCTAAATATTCTATCAAAGGTATGTGGCATTGTATATGTTCTTTTTAGGCGTTCTGTGGTAAATAAGTGCTTCATTTCCATGATTCTGCTCCTGTTGGAGATTGATACCAATCATCAATAGCAAATTGTTTCAAACTTATTAACTTCTGATAAATTATGACAAAACAAGAACAATGTTATTTATTTATTTTATATATTCACTAAGAAACTCCTAAAGTTCTCTGACAATATTTTATGCGTCTTAATGAAAGACGTCCCTGGTGTTCTTTAATTTCTATAATTCACTTACTTGTACTAATGTTACCCCAAACATGCCTTGCAGGGCGTGAATGGTTGCAATGTTCGTCTTACAGAGAGGGATGATTACGTCATTCTGGAATCCTCTCAGAATGTGAATCTCAAAGTAAGTAAACCACTCGTGGTCAACACGAATGGAAGAGTGTTTGCATGTCTCTATGTGCTCTTCTGTCCCATCTGACGTCCTGCGATATCGTGTCAACGGATTCTTTACGGTAGCGAAGTAATGATTCGATCCACGAGTGGATGATTGTAACGTCTCTGTCCCCAACGTTTTCTTGGATCTGTCATTGAACGTTTTCAACTCTGGTACATAGCTTTCTTCACTGGCTGAGAGACGTGTCTTTTCCTTGACAATCGGTCTTTGAGAAATAGGGTCTGTTGACGTATTCTCTATACTATCCGAATATGCCGGAATACGGTGAAGATCACCCTTTACACACGCAGAGATAAGTATGGTGTATTGCGCTGGAAAAAAAATTAATAATAACAAAACGAGCATCAAGACTTTAAAAATTTGTTCAACTGAGTATAGATCAAAAATGTATACCGCCTGTCATATTTTCATTTCATTCAATGTGATATATAATCGATGAATAGTTCAAAATCGGTGCAGTCTATTCATCGTAACTTTATTATACTGAAATATTTCCAGTTCGTATGTGATAGGTATTCACACAAGCCTTACTACCTCCACCAAAGATTGCATTGGTAAATCGCATAAACGTTGCTTTAAACTTGTTACAATGCAAGAATAAATGAAATTCATTGTTGCAGAAGTCATTTATGTGATAAAAAGTTGAGTAGAAAATAACATTTTTTAATACAGAAAAAAGAAACGGTGAATCAAAACTGCTAAAATTATATACATAAATTTGGTTTATACCATCAAGGCCATATACAATAACGTAATTTTGAAAAGAAAAAGAAAATATTTTCTTCAAGGTAGCGGCAGAATAAATGCACGCTAACAACAACATTGATATTTCCCTTCCTTCAAAGAAAAACATGCAATCCACGTTGAAAGTCAGTAGTGTTTTGGGTAGCCATGATTCTTTTAAAAGCAGACGTAAACGTTGAACGCTTTGGTGGCGCATTTGTTTTCGTGAATAAAGCAGCATTCTATAGCTCGGAATATGTATTATATATTCCTTCCTGATACCAACTTATTTTACGAGCTGATCTAACACACATTTACTGATCTCAGGATTTGAAGGCGACGCCATTGATTCGTGTTCTTGTTTATGTCTGGTTGCTCCGTCATGGCTAACTTGCCAAGATGAACGCTTGCCGAGGCTGTTGCTGCTTTTCTTGCTAGCCACGTGAGTTCTAATTGTTGTTGTTCTTGCACAGTATAAAAATAGTTGTTGAACACTTCGTCGGTTGTACATTGACGTTGACACCTTTGCACCTAATGGTGTCGTTGTCACCAATCATAAACACAAAGCTAGCTGAAAGTATTTCGTGTTAGGTGCCATAACGCAATGGCTACCATTATGCGGCAAAAGGATTTAATTTACACGGAATAAATGCACACTTCCCGTCACCGCAAATCCTGTGGAGGTTAATGGAGGAAACACCGGTGTACGGAATTATGATAGCATCGTTGTTGTTTCTGAGTTTGAAACCACCAACGCTTGAGACGTCTTGTGTGGATTGCCATTGATATAAACTGGAGGCATTTATTTCCATAATGCCTCAAACTGACACGATTTTGCAAACATTTAAGCACACGGTCTTCATACTGGAGATTCCATTCTTTGGTGGGAAAATGCGATCAAGGCGACTGCAGCGAGGCCACTAAATAAGCAAGGACCACATAAACTCATGTACACCATGTAAACTCATGTACGGTCATGCGAGCACTAATGCTTACTTTCATGGAAGGTTAATAGAATCCATCATATGCATCGATTTAAGGTAGAAGAATTCTACAAAAGGAAGGGCTGTTCAGAGTGTCGAAAGCAAAATTGTGATCCCGTGGGTGGATGTTTCCTATTCTATACAGAAGCATACTGACGGATTCATTTCTCACAAATCCTGAACGAAATGATGTCCAAAATAAACGACGCGTACTGTGAAGACTGCTGTTACGTTCAAACCGTTGAACAGACATGGACAATTTCCATACCTTACGATAGAACGTTGGTTTATACCAAACCATTCAGAGTAAACTTTCAATCATATCAATGTCCTTAAACTAGTATCAGCCTATTTATTGCGAACTCCGTTTTTAATTTCTTTCAGAATATCTCCGCGAATGGTGTTCATGCGTTTTTCCAATTCAATTATTACTTGTTGGGCAACTTTGGAGCAAGGTTCAATTATTTTAGTTATCTATATTGTCGACAACGACATTTGTTTCTAGAGTTGGACGAGCAACAAATATCATGCCTGTAGTCCCTCTGTCTTTCCTAAAGCTTCACTGACTCTCAGGTATGAACCCTGGATGAATGTGATGCGCATGGAGATTTATCCGAATTCTGGCCCGGACTTTGACACCTCTTGACAGCAAGGGGATGACTAAACGGTTGTCTCATTATGTCCTATTGCATTTTAACATGTACAAACGGACAATGGTTGCATTCTTGTACTCCTGAGGCATAGTTCCTTGATTCCACATTGACTGAAAGAGTTCAGTCAGTTTCTGAGCCATGTGTGGGCTTGCGGCATTTGTAGACGTCTGATGGTATGGCATATATTTCAGGTGGTTTGCCTTTGCTAGCAGGTCAACTGTTTTCAGTTTCAGCCAGCGTTGGAGGGTCAACATGCTATATGTCCATTTCCACTTGCGGAAGTCGATCCATTACATCCTAACTAATAAATGACTATTGATTGAGGGTGTTGTTGAAATGTTCTGTTCATCTTTGAAGCATCATCTCTTTGCCAGTGAGCAGTATGGTTCTGCCAGCACTCACTATTTTTGATGATCCTGATGAATGCCGCCCCTAGATTGTCATATACATTTCTTCATGTCATTTCTGCCTGAGCAGGACTGAATCTTGTCTGCCTTTTTGATCATACATGGTTCTTGCAACTCTCTGAGTTTGTATTGGGTGCTCTTTTGATGTTGTTGAAATGTGACATCTTAGATGAAGTACTGTATTTTAAACAGGTCTTTTGTAGCCAGCATTTCTAGCGTCTTAATGGCAAAAGACTAACTATCCACAAAACGGTGAGGGGGCCAAATACTAGTCGAAACAAAACCTTACAGGATTAATTTCCCCTCAAATTCTATGGGGAATAGTTATGGTCGGAAAAGATGAAACACTTGGAGGGCTAACATTTCATCAAATGGTGATGGACGGGATAATTAAGCCAGGAGTGCATTAGAAAACCATCGACAACGAACAACCAACTGTAGCTTGTTCTCGTCGGGAAGAAACTATTCACCAATGATTAAAGGTCCAAAATACTCGTCGGAAAACAGTTAGCAACAGCATTTATAGACCCCCATCTCCTGATTCAAAACAGTAGTACAGTCACCCTCCCTGCTGTTGAAATTTTGATCAGCTGCCCAGCCGATCGGAAATGTAAAAACTCTTGCATGACATAATGTTTCAAATTTTGTTTTGTTTACAGAGATGTTAGCAACATCGGCATCTGTGTCCATTCTCACTCATTCCACCCCAAGATAGAAGATTAAAATTATGAAGATTATATAGATAACATTTTATTCAAATATTACTTTCATTAAACTAACCAAGAAGTAACACGTAGTTTCACATCGTGATCGCAAACAGTGTAGATGGAATTGCGTTACCTTCTGCATTTAAAGCGGATGGATAGAACAATCACACGGATCTCGTGTTTGCGTAAACAGCGTTAAGATTGACATAATATAGCAATGAGTACGAGAATAACAAGAAGCAAACTGCAAATTTCGACCTAGAGAAGGGAAAATATGAGATTTTAAAAAAGGGCAGGTGCGAGAGATAAGAGACTTAAAATGTCTAGATAAGAAAGGAGATTTAATATAAGTAGAATACATGTCTAATTACAAGCTTCCAACACGGGCTACATATGACGGTAGCAGCAATTCTTGTTAAGTTCACTTTATTGTCTGACAAATAAAGTATAAAATAACGATCGTAGAAAAATATACACATATGCTGAAATCCATACGCTCACCCAATGAGAAAGAAAAACCATACGAAACTGTTGCTAGTACAATTTTACCTTCAGGTAATCGTTTTTCAATAACTTTTCTTTGCTCTGCAGATGGCATGGTACCAAACCTGCAATAATAATAATACATACAGTGTATAAAAGTACTGTTTACTCCTGGTTATCGCGAATTAGTGGTTACTAATAGATGTTTACTAATGAAATGTTAAATGGGGACTCGACTATTTCATTTCGATTTATTCTAAAAAAAAATGTTAACGCCTCCTAATTTAGATTTCAAAATGCAGACTGGCTAATTTGAAAGAAAAACAGAAATTTACGGTCGTGTATACATTTTGATCCAATCGTTGCATCGAGCTGTAAATGTCGCATTAGGTACGATTATCCAGGGTTGTCATACTATGCAATATCTGTCTAATATGTCATTTAAATACGGGGCATAGTTGTGCATGTGTGTCATTGGTATTGTGTTAGCTCGGCAAGTTATAGCAGGAAATTAAGTAACATAAATTTCGCTAGTTTAAGGTCACGTTTTACCGTTACCCAGCAAAACGAAGAAACAGAGAATCCGTTCTTGAAAAATAAAGAAATGATGACATGTTTATATCCTGGACAGCTCCCTCTGGAAAATCATTTTGTTATGTATCACGTGGCCGAGCAGATATGCTAATTTCCCGGCTGTGAAGAAATATTACAAGAGCTGTGTGGAGTGCGCAGGGCCCCAGTTCGGGTGGAGTAGGAATTGATGATCATCCACTGCATCTGCACTCGTCCACAGACCATTTGACAATCGTCGTGGTACTGGATTCAGACATGCCTGGACAAGAGAGTGGGAGTTATTCTGTACATCTTCCCGTCCCTGAAATGTAACTCACGCCCAAGTCTTGAAATTAATTCACTCCCCCGACTAGATGCTTTCAATTAAAAGCGGCGATGGGCAAGCATAAAGGCGGCAGCTGTAGCTCAAAGACTTTTAATGGCATAGTGTAGCTTTTCACTAGACCAAAGCAGCAGTTGAACTCGGCAGACTCGTGGCTGACTGTGCAACTCTTTCTAGGATCATACTGTTCTTCCGTTGTATGAGAAAGGGGCATAAATAGTGCCCTGAATATTGCCAGATTCTCCTTTACCCACGTCGGCATATCGTTGGGTGGGTGAAATTTTACCTTAGCGGTCGAAAACCTAATAAGACAAAGTTGACGATACTCACAAACAGTGCCTGGAATTAACGCATACTAATGAATATTATATCAGCAGAACTACCAGAGAGAAGAACAGCTTTTGTTTGTAGAGAACTGGCCAGATTCAACATCCTGATTGGAAGCCCTAAGTGAAACTCGCCTAGATGGCGAAGGACAATTCACCAAAGTAGCAGTCGGCTATACCTTCATTCCACTTTGACGTTTCTTACATTTATATTAAACCCGTGCTTTGACTATAGGAAATTCTATACATTTGCATGAGTCTACAGTCTGCGAACGAAGAGAGAGAGAGAGAGAGAGAGAGAGAGAGAGAGAGAGAGAGAGAGAGAGAGGTTTTAGGTATGTGTAGTACCTCAAAATTAGGCGATACGTGTCGTTGCCGTACTTTCCAACTATAACATTATGCCAGGATCCACATTTTAGTTTTTGACCAAGTGATTTGAAAAGAGCTGAACGTACGTCGTTTAATCCCTCCTCCGCACAGATGCATCGAACTGTTGAAATTTGAAAACACGTTTTCCAATTAATTATTAACAGAGATATTTACAGAAACTTTACATAATATTAGGTTGAAAACTGAAGCATTGGCCGCAAGCCATTACTGTATAAATTAGTTTAAATTAGATAAGTAACTTATCGATATCATATAAACAGAAATACGGACAAAATCAGGTTAATTTATACTCTGACAGTACGTATTCCTATCCTCAACATTGAGTTTGACTGGCTACAGTGCTATACTGTGTACTCTGACAGTATTTAGTCCGGTTCTATACACTGAGTTTCTTAGTTGTATAGTGTATTTTCATGACTTGGAAATGTTTAAATATATTCATCTATCCATCGACTATCTTATCTCCTTTACATAAATCGTTGGCCACGAAACTGGTAAAAGGATCTACAGTTTTTTTTCCGAAAATGTACCCGTGAAACTCAATTCACCGACCACTACCAATATTAATAATAATAATAATAATAATAATAATAATAATAATAATAATAATAATAATAAATATAATAATAATAATATCATCACATGACATCAAACCTCGTGATATTTAGAAAGCTTAAGATGAGGTGTTTAGACTAATACGTACCTCTCTCTGGATTGATGTGGAATTTTCGCTGAAAAAAATATCAATCAATAAGAGTATTAATATAAGGTTTGTCAACAACAATATAATTATATAATTATTAAATATGAAATGTATAGCAACAAAAATATATCAAAATCATTGTATATTAGGCAAAATAGCACCGTCACATTTTAACAGTGAGCGCACTAAGTAAAGGACTCACGGTACTAATTCAACTCCCGTAGTAAACATATGGAAACACCATCATATTCAAAATTCAATAACTTAAAAGGAGCTAATGATCAAACCTGTATTTCTCCATGCACAACTATTCTTATGAGCCGCAGCATTTGTTTTATCTACATGTGCATGAAACACATGTTATTGACTCTGCACCAAATGAATCAGGTGCTTCTTTCATTATTGAGTATTCCTAAGTCAAGCCTGTACAAATACTAAAATTGCGTCAATAGAATATTGTCTATATTTTTTAAAATTTCAGATAGGATAAGCTCGGGAGACATTTTTACTAAAATTTTACTTTTAATTATTAACCAATAATGGATCACCAGACCCGTAATACTCGATTATTTCTTCACCCATTTCTAGACTGGTTCACAGTTCTTCCATATATTTAGTACCGTGTGTCCTAAAGACTTAAACGGGGGAAACGACATAAAGAGCTACATGGAAACGATATCAGAACAATATACTGTAATTTGTAGGGTAAATAGTACAAACAAGAATGAAAATATTAATCACAGTTTATGATTTTTGCGATTCTCAAATTGTTTTTGCTGATTTTTGATAAATTTTCTCATAACATAATCTGAAACAAATGTTGTTTTTTTTATAAAAAAACAAATTCAGCCGATTTATGAGGAAAAAATGAGGACAATGTCAAATAATGTTCAAAAACAATCAGAGAAACGCTTGAGTTTTGATCCTTCGAAAATGTGCAAATCGACTGATTTTCTGCTGACAAATTGACAAAATCAGTAAACAAACCGAGTGATTTTGATTTTAAAAAATCAGATTTTCTGAGAAAAAAGTATTATTATTCTATTAAAGTATTATATTATTAATAATATTTCAGATTTTCTATTTTAAATTTGGATTATTGTCAAATTCAAGACAGAAAAATATATTTATTCTGATTCAAGGCTTCTACTCTTAAGTTCACTGATCAATATTTATTTTGATTCAGGGCTGCTATTTTCACTTTCACTAATGAACTATTTTCGTTTTCGCGATCTGATAAATCAATTTTAGTTGTCTTACACGTGGTTTTTTTGTTTCGTATTCGTGAAACAATTTTGATCTAATTTTGTCGATCGCTAGTGAAGAAAGAGACGATTTTTTTTACCTCCGTATCTTGAACCGTTCCCAAAGATTGTAATATCACTTGCTGGATAGTCTTTCTTAATATTACACTCTGATGGCAGTGTATATGCACCTTCAAGTATTCTTTGTAAGGATTCAAAATCGCAAAATTTCAGGATGAAGTTGAATTTTAATACCGTCATGTTTAATTTTTAATGCAAAAATACGTTTTTCATTATATAATAAATACGTATTAAAATAAAGAAAAAAGCAGCAATGTTATCATTCCAATGGGTCTGTTTATTGACCTTTGTGCCGTTCCATAATGGTATCTCCTCATACAAGGCGTTTCTTATGGCCCGACATTCGTTGTCATTGGTTATTTTTCTGAATGTTGTGTGCTGCATCCTTCACGAGCTTTTTGTTATTGGCTGATATTCTTTCTGATTTTTTTTTGTTTAAGTATACAATTTAATGAGATTGAGAGCTCATCATTGCTATCGTTTATTTTTTAAGCTCATAAATTCATGGACACACCCCATATCAATGCCCGGGAGAGTGCAAAAACTCACTCACAGACAATGATCGACATGGTGAGAATTCAACACGAAATCCTTTCGGGCTGGCGCCATCAATTATTAATGAACAATTGCGATTATTGGAACCGTCTAAGTTGCCAGTCATGGAGATTCGAACGCCGATCGTCAGTTTGAGAATCAGCCGCGTTAGCAATGCACTATGTTCCAAAGACATATGTTCAAAAACTTTATATGAAGTTACCTGTGCTGGACTGCCACATATGATTTTTAAACTGAGTAAAATTACGGCGTGGATTGATTTTAAACACTGTATAATATATAAAATAAATTTGCAACTTAACTGATACATGTGTGTATAACAGAACTAAAAATAGCTTAGCTGTATTGTACATGTATCGTTTTCTGCATTGATTTCGTTTGTAAGTTAGAAACCATAAATATCCTTCTACTAATTCGAACTACTATACAATTATATTACTTCACTGATATTAATTATCACACAGATGGTAAATTAATTAATTAATTAATTACGATGACAAAACGAACTAAGGTCCACATTGCACAAGTCCTTAAATGGTCCGGAGAAAGATATGCTACAGAGCTATTTCACTTCTTTGAGGTCATTCGCATTAGCAAGCGAAGTAACTACTGAAGAGAGACAGTTATGTCCCTTCAATAATACTGACATTTAATACTTGTTACACACGTATCTGAATAAACAAATAATTACTTCCAAAAAGTATTAAATAAATAAATGGTATTACTCTACCTGCGATAGCTAGCTTGACAGTTATCTCTCTTAACAATAATGGAAAGTTATGTTTTGTTTAAACTTCTTTGAAAACGCCGATTTAGCAATATTTTCTCTGGGTTACTATCAAAATGTATGCCTGCTGTATTAATTGATAGAAATATTATTACGTCAACAGTCTCTCTATTTACTGATTTAACGAACTTAGAAATCTTATTTTATTTCCCAGTTCCACCACATGCAGAATTCTGACAGCGTGATAACTCGTAAATTACAGAAATCATTTTTAAGTTTTGGCCATGAATATGATCAATCAAAAGACCCGTTTCGATTGGTCCGTGGAAAAAATTCGAATATAAATCAGTGACATAGATGCGTATCATTCTCCCTACATTAAATCTGAGATAACCAATATTGTTAACATTACCAACTGTTTTCTTTAGTCGACAGTGTCTAATGATACCATGACGAAATACTTTATAATTTTCGATAATATGAAGATTAACAAATTCATTTTGCTCCATTTATATAATAATATAATTTGTCTAAATCAAATATTTTGACAATCTTGCAATATAATCTTAAGCGTTTCGTATGATCTTATCATTGTCCATATTATTTGCCTTGTCTTAATATCGCTTGATGTCTCTGTATTTCTTTTTACCACCACATTGCACACACAACTGCGTTTCTCCCCTAACCCATACACAACACACCGTAAACACGGGTTTGGGCCATAACACCCTCTTCGTACACTTTCTGAATCATATCCGCATAATTCGTTTACGCAGGGTTTGTTGCAAGGAGTTATAGAGTCTATCATTAGCCACCTACATTTGTTCTTTGTTTGAATCATTATATATACAATTATACTCCAATTAAAAATAGGTTTACCTTGATTATAATATGGATGAGTTAGAGAGATTATCTACAATCGAACCAGGAATATTGACTGCTATTGATAAAACCGTATAATGAGCGAGCTTATCCCGTAACCGAATTGAATTATGTCGTCTTTCCGATAAATAATAAACCCAGCGTTAATAAATATAAAACCAATGAAATTTTCGAAAATAAATTGTGTAGACGAACTAGTCACGGAACACTTCACAAATGCGATACGTGTAAATAAACTAAAAAATCTAAGACAACAAAAATATACAAATGGGCTGAATCAGTCAAGAATAAACGAGCTACAATAACTGACGTCGCTAAATTATGAGAAAACACTAAAATTCCCAATAACAGTAACAGCAAATGACAGGAGAAGTATTATACGAGCCAAAATATTTATCGAAACGAGCTCCGATAAATATCGTTGATCATAATGCGCATGCTTGGACATCTGTAGTGACAATATTTCCACAAAATCGAACCGTCAAGTTAAATAACGGCAATAAATTTGATTTTATTATAAAAATAAATTTTAAAAAAATGTATCAGTACGATTCTTTTAAAGTTTATCTCGCAGTGCCACGAGTTAGAAGAATATCTCAAGTTGCTTAGGGGTATCATAGACTTCACCAAAAATAATATTCAAACTTCTGCTGTCAATGGTTATGATATAGTAAGAAAAAGATTAGTTATAAATATTGTGATAGAAAAAATAAGCGCGACTTTGATCTCGACGCTGAATTTTTCATGACACCAAAACAACGACAGAATAATCATTGTGCGAGCTGTACCACATTAATGTTGTGGCATTATTCAAATAATAATCCAAGACAATTTACCGTAGATATAATTAATAGTAGTCTTGGTCACACACGTGAAAATTTGATGCTGACCTAACTTGAATGTCATCGAAGTCGAGATGCTAGTTTACAAATGTGAACGCGGCAGTAATTGTGAATCTTTAAGAATTACGTGCAACTGCTCACGTACAAATCCACGTTGAGGAGCAATTGAATCTAATCTGTAAATTTCAGGTCTACCCATGGATCTTACTACGATGGAAATTTGATGTGTAGTTAGACTCCAAATAGGATCAGTCGCTCTTTCTTTAACCACCTTCAAGTTTACCTGGTTCATCTAAATATCTTACTGTGACATTATCTAATACTGGTTGTAATCTTGCAACCTATTCGCGCGATATTGTTCTTTCTGAATTATTTCAATCAGGTATTGATATCCAAATAACCGATCAGTAAGTGTTCGATTAAATCGCTCAACAATTGCTTGATCACAATGTATTGCAGTATGTCCTCGTTTTATTTCGACATTATGTTTTTATCATCAACCACTATACTGCACCAAAACATTACTTGCCTGTAGTAAATGTGGTCATCTCAAGGGTCCTCGTTGATAAAAATCGTTCAATAGCAGATACAACTTCAGTTGCTGTCTTTAATGATAGCGGCTCTGCTTCTTTACTTTTGCTTACAACGTCAACGACAGTCAACGCGTATTTGTATGCTGATTGACGTCTACCAATTTTGATAGTATCATGTGGTAAAAACAAATTATCAGCTTCATGAACTTCATTAGAAGTGATAACATCAAATAGTGCGTACTCGATTTATTTAGGTGGCTGTAGAAAAATTGGCCATATTGCCTGTCGTGCTAACGACGAAGCAGGAACATACCGTGTGACATTTGATGCATCAGCGAGTTTACTAACCGCTACTCTACCTTTCCAAAATCCTCTTGTACTATAATAAATCGATTCCATTATTTTAATAATCGGTTGATTAATTACCAGCCCCTAATGATAGTTTACTTTTCATCGCGGATCTTACTAACCAATTAGCTAATGATTCTCTGATAGTTTTAATTTTATGGAATTTAACGAGTGTATCAACTTCACATCTGCAATATGTCGTTGTTGTAAATCTTTATTTTTATATGCTACATCATGAACGTGATATGCTTCATAAATCGCATTTACTGGATACTCTCCAGGTTTTGGTTGATCTCGTACGTCATGTCGATATCAAGTCGGGTCCCATGACCACAATAAATATACCAATGAAGATGTTTTTCTCCTGGGTATTTAGCCCATGGAGTTCCTGGAAGTTTCGACATTAATGTAGCCATATCACCACAGGTAGTAAATTTACTGGTAGAAATAATTTTTTTTTAAACTACATTACATCGCACACATTAACCGTAAGTGCACCTTTTCATTGTTTGTTATCGTTGTTGTTAATCCACTTGTGGGATGGATGCTCTGCATTTGACACATTGTAGATCCATTTTATTTATTATATTTCTACAACATTGATGACATTGATTTCTCAGCGATATGAATACAAAAACCAGTAAAACATCATCCACGTTACCAAGTTCTATCAGAGCTTCTATTATTCGTCCATCTTGGTCTGGTAGGACACAATTACTGCATCATTTGATAATGAGATGGTTCAAGTGGGATAAGTTGTATTTAGTAGGTCCATCAGTTAATGATCAGCGATGCTACGAAGTCCTTACAGATTTTTATGAAAACGCTAAATTGTTGGACGCGGGCGGCACTTATGTTGTGCATTTATCACCGATATTGATGATGCTCCATCTGCAGATGACCTTGATGGAATTATTAATAATTTAGTAGTATATGATGTCATGTTGGACAAACAATCAAATCCAGCAAGGATATTTTTCCTGAGGAAGACATACAATCACAGACTTTATGTTACTCAGCGGCACACACAACTACCTACAGTGATCAGAGATAAATGTAATATTTTAGTTGTATTTAATGGTGTTGATACGCAGACGCATCAGACTTGGTGTTCTGGGGACAAAGATATAATTAAATTAAAAAACTTCTTTTCACATGTATAATTTACCACACACAGATTTATAGCAAGAAATTTAAATGTTCCTCGATCGCGATATCGTGTAGGTCTTGATAACAGTTTTGGTTGACGCTGATATAATAAAGATTTAATTACAGCAGCCGGGGAGGGGGGGGGGGGACATTACGACCAACGTGAAACGTTCTATCGGTAAACAGAACAAACATACGGAATGTGAACTGAAAACGGACAAAATATAAAGTAACAAAACGAACTAACTCATTTATAGAAACTGTCAGTTTGAGGCTACGGTTTTACGTTATTGACCTTATTGTTTTCAATTTAATAGGAAGCTTTAATTTTCAAACAAAAAGACTTGCTCCAAAGTTGGTTTGTTCGCCCCCCCCCCCCCCGCTACAGATGTGGATATGTATTATTTGCAGTTTGACGAAACTTATAGCGAGTTTATACGGTATGCAGCTTTCAACGTAGAAAATCTAGTAGCTATTGGACATCTGACGAGTGTCAATGAGACTTTAGATGGACTCTGTATATTTGAATATATTTGCTCTCTTGAAAATTCTAAAAGGGGTAAAATAATATTTATCTTCAAAACAATAATCGAAAATATCAGCCTTGCAAGCATGGCAGGTTGTGAGTAGACAAAACGGAGATGCCTTGCAAACTAATTAAATTGCGACAGACTTAAATTTTCCAGGTGGGTGTATTGCCAGTATGGCAAGGAGAATAAGTTCAAAGATACAAAATAAATAGATTTTCAAGGTTTAAAAGATTACTGTTTTTAATTTCAATATATAATACATATAGATCTAAAAAAGTTTCTCAACGAAAGTGATGAAAATGAGAACGATTAAATCGGCTATGATAATGATGACAATAATTACGACGATGATGACAAAAAAGAGAAAGAAGAACAACAACAAGAAGAAGAAGATGATGATGATAATGACGACGACGACGACGACGACGATGATGATGATGATGATGATGATGATGATGATGATGATGATGATGATGATGATGATGATGATGATAGCAATAATGATATACAATTGTGATGATGACGGAGGCATAGTATGGGGGCATATCTAGAAAGTGTGAAAAGAAAAAAGAATGCAATAGAGAAAAAATAGATTCAAATAAATGTAGAATCAAGATAGAAAGAAAACAGAAATAATAAAAAGGAAGAAATGAGGCAAAGCTGCAATAAAGATGTAGATGAGACGGAGAAAAAGGAATAAAGTATATAATTGTGGACAGATACGGTCAGTCATCAGGGCTTACTTTTGCTCCGGGACTTTTGAGCCGCAACCAAACCGTATGTAGTTTAGTTAGATTATTGGCTGTACATCGATGTGCTTCCCAGGTCAACGGTAAAACATGAAACTCAAACAGGAAGATCTTCTCCTTACAGTAAACTCTCTCCGTTTTACAAGCTTCGTAATGTTCAGTGATGCTCTCGTCTGAGCAGACAGACACAATCACCATCCTTTTAGCTGCAACATAGAATTTTCGTTCTATAAGTAGTGAGCAAATACAGTATTATCAGAGATCTGAGCACAACATCATTTCTAAATAGAGACTTGAAAAGAAGCGGACTTAACACGCAAGCTTGTCCAGTATCGATACAATTTTTGAAACATCAGTTTATTATCCTTTCATCTGGACACATGCATATTAAATCTTGTACATCGAGGCTGAACTTTAAACAACTTTCCATCGACACAACTTAGCTAAGCAATTCAGTAAATTTGCATGATCCACAGAGTTAAAAGTCTTGAAAAAGTCAATGAATAAAAAATAATAAATGCGACTTCATTTTTTCCGGGTATTTATGAACCATTGTTTAAAGCAGAACATATTATATATTGATGTGTAGTCTGTGCAGAAACCCTTCAGTTTTGTTATCAACTTTGAACGGCATAAATTATTTACTGAAAATGCAAATGACGAAATTCCTCCACAAGTTTTACAGTTACCAGAAAAGCTTCTTTTTTTGTAAAATGGACAGATAATGATTCGCCCTTTGTTTAGAGAAATGCCCGAAGTCGAATATATTGTCAAGTGATCTGACTTAATGAGGTCATGTACGAATCATATATTAAATATATAGAAGGGATACTCCGTGATACATTTTTAATAACTGCATCGATGTATGCTTGTCATGGCGAGAGTTTAGACATTCCAAGTTAGTTTCATGGTACAGCTGTGCAGGGAATGCATTTTTTTTGCACTTGTTATCTTTCTTATCGCCTCGACATTTATTTGTTATAGAATTTTTCTCTCCTTCATTTGTCCTGAATATAGTCAAAAACGAAACTTGGTAACATTTCAGATTTGTACAGATTTACGAAAGACATTCAATCCAGTCTGAATTTAAAAGGTTTATTCATTTTAATCTATCTCATGTTTTATCAGATATATTTAATATGCGTGTACTAAGTGACAATACTGTCTAAGAAAATGCTCAAAGATTTGTTATGAGTAACCTTTAATAGGTTTAATACGTTTGCTTTCTCTTTTGTCATTTTCAGTACTTTTTAAATTCGATTTATCGATCTGAATTTTCATTTTCAAATTACCTTAGCATGATGATAAAATCTGCTGATTTGGAATTATATAAAAAATATAATGTTGCCTTATGTTTTATACAAATATAGTCACTTTTAAACATGCTCTTTCACCTTCTTTCTATCGACCTTTGTTAAAAGGCTATATCTTCTTACATGTCCGCGTACAAATTCAGAGGGTTTTCCTTTACGTCCGTATACCTAATTTAAGTTTTGTTATGATGTGCTAGTATGTTTGTCAATTTCATTTCCCATCGTTTAGAACATATTCTTTCCATTGCATAGTAAGTGTGAGGATTTTAGACACTACAGAAGGTGTATCGGAAAGTATGAATGGGATATTGGATGTTAGCCAAAATGTTTGTGTTGGATAGCAATCAATTAGAGGGTGACTGATAGTTGTGATGTGTGTTCAATTTTAATCAGAAACAGTGGCTAATTGATAGTGTATCAAAATGTATGTGTTGCATAGTATGTTTGTGTCATTTTTTCCCCTTATTTTACATCATATCGTTTTCGTTGATTAGTATGTGAGTATTATTTAGACACTACACAAGGTATTTTGGAGAGAGAGAGAGAGAGAGAGAGAGAGAGAGAGACAGACAGACAGACAGACAGACAGAGAGACAGAGACAGAGAGAGAGAGACAGACAGAGACAGACAGACAGACAGAGAAAGAAAAGGAAGGGTAATTAATATATGTATGTATGCATGGATATACCATGTAGCAGATCGTCTTTAGCACGGGATATTTCCTCGTATACTCTATCTGAATACAGTTCTCCATGTTGAAATACTATAAGATGATCGATTCCAAGAGCTCGTGTATCCATTACACGGGACCATGGCCATTTACTGCAGCTTAAACTTAGCTTCTCCACAAAAAGGTTCGCTGCCTCATGCAGGGTCTCGTGCCTGCATGTGTATATGTTGCCTACGAAAATACTAGAATGATAT
>JARLTB010000075.1:190000-337500 GCA_030141615.1 Unio pictorum
ATGTACGTACGTATGTATCCATTTGTCTATCTACAATACTTAGAGTAAAAATACTAACGTTTTGGAATGTTCCGAGGTCCTCCGAAGAAGGTCATACTCACATGTACACAATAGTAATAAACTAATTATATTTCATCTTATAATTATCAGAGTTTAAATTCCAAATATACTCTCCATTATATAAATCTTGTGAATATATGTACCGCTGTAGAAAAGGAAATAGCAATATGCATATTATTGGTTCATTGCAAAGGCCTATATATTTCGTGGTGGTGTAGTTGCTATGGACCATTTCCTATTCCTATCGTGAATCTATTCAAAACTATTTGCATGCGTCAGAGACGTCCAACAACAATCTGATTTTGCTTTAAGGTGAATACTTTGTTTGGTAGAGAGTGAAAATTGACTTGTCTAATGAAACAATACGGCAGCCGACAATAACAGTAGAGTATATAGAAAATGTACTTGATACAATATTATTTGATCACCGTTAGTCAGTGGAGAAGAAAGTTATACAAATGCTTATATTTCTTCCGAATTCCATGTGATATTAACTGGTCTCCATGAACTCGGATAGTTTATGTCTACTTTTAATTGGGAATGTTATGCGGACCAGATTTTTCGAACCATATGGAACACTGAGTAACTAAAAAAATAGGCTAAAAACTAAACAAATAAACAAGACATAAAGAAAGAAGAAAAAAAAAATAAGAGGAAAATAATAGTGAATTTTTAAAAACCCGCTCAGAATACCGATATTGCTCAAAGACAACTATTGTATTAGGTTTTCTTTATCATTCTGCTTGAATTAACTTAGTTGTATTTCTTAACTGTCGAGTATCAGTTACGTTCCGGTTCAACGTCATTGCGTATCCCATTTCTTTTATTTGCGTCCTATTATAACCATACCTCACTACAAAATAGTGAGAACTTTGCATACATACAGTGTCAAGAACTTGTCAACTTGTCGGGGAAGTTGTTAACTATTTTGTCCTTGAATATCAGCTTGATTGTGATAAGTGAGCCATTTAAGAAATGAATTACTTTTCCTTAAGGTAAATCAAAACTGAACACTTAAAACGTCATAATTAATTAAGACATCTCGGAAATGCTGAGTGCGCTATTAATTATAAATATTTGAAGACCGTGTCATTTTAAGCCAAGCGCGCATTATAATGATGTGGTTCTCGGTTTCAGATTTATATATATATATATACTCAAACTTTACATTGAATCAGATCGGCGTTGCTGATAGAAACTCCGCAAATGCGGGTTGATATATTAATTATTAAAATTATATGATATATTAATTATTAAAAAATTATATGATATATTAATTATTAAAAAATATTTTAACGTTGCGGGTTGATATATTAATTATTAAAAAATATTTTAACGTATATTTTAATCTGTCTTCATGCATAAGATATTACAGTAACTGTTCTTTATAATTATTGCTCTCTAAAATTATATATGAAGTAAAACGTACACACGTAAATAGATACATAAAATGTAATAACAACGGGGTACATTTATGTAAGTAAGACTACACTAAATATGAATATATATATATATATATATATATATATATATATATATATATATATATATATAAGAGAGAGAGAGAGAGAGAGAGAGAGATAAGCATTTATGGATGGATGGATGCAAGTATCTACTATCTATCTATCAGATATATGTTTGTCTATTTGATCGACTGTTTGTCTAAAAGTACGTTGAATGGGCTCTGTATAACTATATATATATATATATATATATATATATATATATATATATATATATATATATATATATGTGTGTGTGTGTGTGTGTGTGGTACGAGTTCCAGAGGGTCACGTGACCCACCTTTAAACATGCAGCGGGCGCCAGTGCCTTATACGACATGTAAGAGGGATTATTTCACATCGCCGAATCTGCCATCTTATGAAGTTGTTGCATATGTTATTTAAAATAAAATCATTCTCTCATTCTTCATTTAGAAATTTTCACGTTAAGATACACCTCAAATGTTTGCTTGTAAATAAGCAATGGTTTCTTCGGGACTTAAATACATTGCTGCTATCCATGAACTTCGCGGGCAACTGCGTCCCACTTCTGGTGTTCATCAGTTTAGGCCGGGTATCAGCGAATCTCTGTACTTGACATAACACGAGACCGCTGTCATTTTGTCATTACTTTACCTTGTTCGGTATAGTGTCAGGAAATTGTAAAAAATAAGTACTATCAGCTATTAATACACATAATTTGTTACGTGTATTCACACGGTGGCTCAAATTACTGATAATAGGTACACGGTAGACAAACTTGACAATGCTATAACATTACTAATCGTGATCGTTATTGTTTTAAACATTTCTTCCGCATACGGTAAACTGAACTGAAGATCTCCGTTCAGAGCTTGTTCAACGCCCCAAGGTCCAGTTTAGATTAGTGTTCTTTCTTCCACATATATTCAATATCCCTTGTATTCTTTCATTCGGAATAATTCATGTATTCATTCGGAATAATACAAAACTTAACCTAATGCATTCTGTGCGATTGTTTCTAAGTAGAAATTGAGAATGACTGTTTCAATAAAAGCCTCGAGAGTGCGGAAAAGTTTGGCCAGTCGGATGATAAAGGAAACTTTTAATATAGGTTTATACTGGCTCCTAATCAAACTAGTTTGTGATCGTCATTAATTTGACTTATATGCTTATATGCGGAGTTTGATCAGAATCTGCTGAAAAAATACCCGTAGAACTCCATCAAACCACAGGAGTCTGACGTTTTATCAATAAAGTACGGCGAAATCTCTGACACCAACGTGAAATCACCTTATCGGAAATATAAATGAACACAAGGAGTGCAAGCGGGACCAAAATCCTCTACTCGATTCGACTTTTCTCATTCGTCTTGTATCTCTTGATTATCGCAAGAAGACTGAAGAACTAAACAGATCCATTCAAAAGACAGTAAGGTACCAACGAATAGCTCTCGGATGACAATCACACAAATCCAATTCAGCGAATTAACCTTTATTTTCACCATTAAGGTCACAACCCCCACCCCCCACTTATAAAATTCAAAAGACGAAAATCGACCATTGTACCAGTTTCTACCCTGCAGTAAACATGCGTTAAGGTCCAATAATCGTATCGAACCTGCCTTATGTTTTAATACTAGGGATTTAATAATGCGGTATCAATTGATTAATTGGATTTGCTCAGAATAATGAATATATCATGAAAATGTTATTTACAGCAATATTATATTACTGCTATTTTCAAAAGTTGTAAATAAAAAACTCTCACTTTGCACATACATACATACATACATACATACATACATACATACATACATACATACATACATACATACATACATACATACATACATACATACATACATACATAATAAGAATAATAATAAGGAATTTGTATAGCGCCTAATCTTTAGTAGCTCTAAGCGCTTTATAACATCTATAATAACATGACTTCATTACAGAAAAACAAATAAAAAAAACCATGAAATTGGAAAACATAAAACATGCTGAAAACATATAAGATACAAAACATTTTTAGGTCTCTAAGTTTGTTCCTGTGTCTACTGTTTACGTTCGACTTCATCAACCCCTGCATCGAGGGAAAGTGGTGAAAACGGCAGGTGAAAGATGTCACTCGAATTCGCAGTCCCGATTCTACATGCAGGTGACTCAGGCCTTTGGCCGTCTGGTGTTGATTCGGAGACAATACCTTCACCCGACAGCAGCATTAGTGACCAAACAGCTTTATTTAGGGAAGCACTGTTTGCTCGGCATGGAGACGGGCCAAGTAAAGGTGGTCTAACCAAAACTCGTCTTCTTACACCCAGCCATCTGGCATCTTCCAACGCGGTCGAAACATAACGGGAAAAAAAACAAGGTATGCCCCACCTGCCTCACATCGTGGGAAAAGGCTAAAACTGGCTTGTTGAAAGATCAGAACAATGCTAGAGGCAACTGATAGCAACAGACCAAAACGACGCTCTGCATTAATCGCACACGAACTCTCTCGCCTTGGTATTGACATTGCTGTATTTGGCAAAGTCCGCCTTTCAGTGGAGGGAAGTCTGAGAGAACTCGGCCCTGAATACACCCTGTACTGGTCAGGAATGAAGACTGAAAAAATACTTTGAGGAGTAGGTTTCATGATCAAGGACTCAATCGTCACCAAGTTAACAAACCTTCCAACTGGTCACACCGACCGCATCATTTCCATGCGTCTTCCGTTAAGGAACCAGCAACATGCCACACTCTTCAGTGTATATGCTTCAACACTCCAGGCAAATCCTTCTTATAAGGATAAATTCTACGCTGACCTGCGCAGACTTCTCAAGAGTGTTCCAGAGAGAGAAAAATCATCCTCGGAGATTTCAATGCTAGATTGGTCAGAGACTCAAACGCTATAAACTCGTTCTTGGAAAACACGGTGTGGGATGCTGCAATGACATTGGCGCATGCTTCTTAAATTTTGCGCAGAATTACAGCTCACCATCATAAACATCGTATTCCAGCAGAACGAAAACCTGAAAACTACCTGGATGCACCCTAGATTAAAACACTGGCACCTAATACATTACATCATAGTACGCAGGATTGACTTTAAAGATGACCTTCATACCAGATTGATGCCCAGTGAAGAGTGCCACACAGATCATAGTCTTGTCAGATGTAAAGTCTACTTCCACTTCAAACCCAGGCCCAGTCAACAAAGAAGTACCCAGAGAAGGAAGCTCCAAGTCAAAAACCTTTTGTGTGCGACGTCAATGCAGATTTTCAAGAGAGACTGCAGTATAGACTGAACCAAATTTTCCGTCAGATCTACCTCCGGAAGAGATGTGGAATCACATCAAGGCTGCCATTCTGCAAACCTTTAAAGAATTCCTCGGATTCACCACTAAGAAAAACAAAGAATGGTTTGATGAAAGCAACCAGGAAATCCAATAACTGCTTGCCAAATAAAGATCAGTGTACCAAGCTCACCTCGCTCAACAATCCTGTCCACAGAAGAAAGCAGCCTTCCGCCTTATTTACAACTCCCTCCAGTGCAGGCTCTGAGACTTACAAAATGAATGGTGGACAAAGCTTGCAGAAAGAATACAGCTGTACGCTGACAATGGTGACTGCAAGAGGTTCTATGAAGAGCTGAAAGCAGTGCATGGCCCTTTCTTCCAAATACAACGTCCCCTGCGGAGTGCAGATGGCCAAGAGCTACTCACTGACAGGGAATCTATACTAATCCGCTAATCAGAGCACTTTCACGCCCTCTTCAGCACAAGCCTTACAGTCCAGGAGGTAGATATTGATCGCATCAAACAACATCCACCAAGCATGGAACTCGATGAAGCACCTTCATTGCAAGAGACTCTAAAAGCCATACAACAGCTAACGACTGGAAAGGCTGCAGTAAAAGACGGTATCCTACCAGAGATATGCAAGAGTGTAGGCCCAGCATTACACACCAAGCCACAGGAGTTCTTCATTTGCTGCTGGTAGCAAGGAAAACTTCCACAAGACCACCCGGATGCAGTCATCATCACCTTGTTCAAAAACGAGGGGAAATGTCTGACTGCTCAAACTACTGTCACAGTGGCATAACTCTGCTCTCCATTGCAAGCAAAATCCTTGCTAGAGTTTTGCTGAACATCCAGGTGCCCACCATGGTAGAAGAACATGCTCCAGAGAGTCAATGTGGTTTCAGAGTCAATAGGGGCACAACTGATATGGTGTTTGTCCTGAGACAGAACCATTATAAATGTGAAAAACAAAACAAAGGACATGACGAAAGCATTTGGCACGGCTAGCATAAATGGACTGTGGAAAATCCTTTTAAAGCTCGGCTGTCCTCCCAAGTTCCTTATCATGGTCATCCAACTTCATGAAAACCAGCTTGGTCAGGTCAGAAACAATAACGACCTGTCACCGACCTTTCTATTGTAAATGGAGAGAAACAGGGCTGCGTTTTAGCCCCTACACTGTTCTCAATCTTCTTCAGCATGATGCTCCAAAAAGCATTAAAATACCTGAAGAACTAAAATGGCATCTATTTTCGATTTTTTACTGATTGCAACCTCTTTAACTTAAGACTACTTCAGGCCCACACATAGACCTGTGAAAAACTGATTAGAGAACTTATCTTTGCAGATGATACTGACATTGTTACCCACACTTAAGCTGCCTTACAGCAAGCAACATCATATTTTTTCAGAAGCTTGCCAGCTCTTTTATCTTGAGGTCAGCCTAAAGAAAACAGGTATTTCACCAGCCTGCTCCCCAAGGAAGAGTAGCAGCCACCACGCATCTTCATTGACCAGACAGAGCTGAATGTTTAGTTGTGCTGACCATCAGCCTACATAAAACAAATCTAATGACTCAGAAAGCGGACTCACACCAAGACTCATCATTAATAACGACGAACTTGGGGTAGTCAGCCAGTTTACGAGCCTCGGTTCTATTATCACCAACAACCTATTGCTCGATGCTGAGCTCAAGAAGCGGATTAGAATGGCATTAACAACTCTCTCTAGGTTGTCAAAGAGAGTGTGGAACAACAGTATGCTGACCCTGAAAACTAAGATCTCCGTGTACCGTGCCTTCGTGATAAGCACTCTCTTGTATGCCAGTGAAACCAGGACTCTGTAGCCTCACAAAAGACAAAACTGAACGCCTTTCACATGCAATGTCTCCGACACGTACTCTGGATCACCTGGAGTGATAGAGTAACAAACAACGAGGTGTTTGAACGTGCTAAGATTCCCAGCATGGTCACACTCCTCCGCCAACGTCTCATCAGATTTCTGGGACATGTTCGTCGGATGGATGACGGGCGTATCCACAAAGACCTTCTTGATTCGGAACTTGCCTCTGACAAAAGGTCGATCGGACAATGGGCATCACACGAGATTACTGTAGACAGGCTCAGCTCGCGATACGATCTGATCACTGGTTTTAAAGCCGGCGAGGACAAGCTACGTTTGCTAGCTGGTGAAAAGTGATCTCGGAGTTAGAAGAAGCAGCTCCAACAAACACTAAACTCAATTTTCAAGTGCAGCAAGGAATGCTACTCCCGTTTTGGGCAACAATGCCACTTCAGACGCTGCACAACCACCAACCGAGACATCTATCATGGGCGCAATTCCATCGTCTCTCGAGACTAACGGATGCCAACAAAAAATCCTTTATGCCGAGATAAATATTTTAGTGTGAATGTTCATAGGATAAACATGCGTCATGGACAGAAATTGTTAATTTTATCAACGACCAGAATATCCACGTCTTCTTCCTGACAGAAACATGGTTACGATCGTCAGATGATGAACCCAACTGTGCGGATTTAACACCCAGCGATTACTCCAGCAAGTCGTTCCCCCGCAACTCTCGCGGAGGTGGAATTGCTGTAATTACAAAGAATTCCATGATCAAATGCCTTAACTACAACACAACCTTCAATTTCTGCCACACATCGTTTGAATTAGTCCAAACAACACTCACACTGGAACAAAGGTCAGTCCATTTTTTCTGTCTATACCGCCCTCCTCCTAGTTGAAAAAACACGCTGACTGAATCTCTCTTTTTGGAGCAGTTTCCAAATCTTCTGGAGTATGGAAATTTGATAGGTGGTAACCTAATTGTTCTTGGAGATTTCAACTTTCACTTTGACTGTCCTGGTAAACCATTCACGTCAAAACTCCTAGATTCCATTGATGTTTTCAATCTTAAACAGTTAACCAACCCACCCATAAACTTGATCACATTTTAGACTGGTTTCTTTATAGACCTGATGATAATATTCTGCAATCCACCCTTGTATCCCACGAACTTGCATCGGATCACCTCTGCATTGTATGCCATCTCGACGTATCAGTCCCTAACCCTCCACCTCTGTTTGCTACTAAGAGAAACCTCCGTATGATAAATATAACCAAATTCATGCATGACATCCAAGAAAACCTAACAATTTTTTTTACATCCAACAGAGGAACAACTTAATAACTGCCTGCGTTCATTGCTTGAAAAACATGCCCCA
This sequence comes from Unio pictorum, assembly GCA_030141615.1. NCBI lineage: Eukaryota > Metazoa > Mollusca > Bivalvia > Unionida > Unionidae > Unio > Unio pictorum. The sequence continues at coordinate 198,064 of JARLTB010000075.1, forward strand.
GCCACTAAATGCAGAGTATCGATAAAAAAGTGTTCTCCATGGTATAGCTGTGTTAGGGACCAGATTCACACTGCTAAAAGACATCGCCGAAAAGTAGAGAGGCTTTGGCTTTCCACCAGACTCACTGTTCATAAACAAATCTATGAAACCGCTAAGAAGAACGTCACAAACATAGTCCATTTAGCCAAATTATCCCACTACAGTACTAAGATCATGGAGAGTTCCAGCTGCAAAGAGCTCTTCCAGATACCTAACAAACTAATGTCAAGGAACAAATGTACACCACTTCCAACAACCTTCTCTCCAGTAGACCTTCCGGACCAATTTGCAAATTTCTTCCGTGACAAAGTAAAAACCATTACAGATTCGCTTGACAGCACAATTTCAACTGACTCGTCAACATACCGTTATGATGCAGAATTTCAGCGACAACCATTAGGAGCAATTGAACCCGTTTCTATTGATTTAGTATGGACAATCGTGATGAAAAGTGCACCAAAGTCTTGTGAACTTGATCCAATTCCGACATCAATGCTGCTTGAGTGCTTAGACCCAATATTGCCTTCACTAACTGATGTTATTAATATCTCTCTCTCATCGGGGGAATTCCCATTATTTTTCAAAACTGCCATCGTAAAGTCACTGTTGAAGAAACCAACACTTGACCATAACGATTTAAAGTACTAATCTCCCATTCATATAAAAAAAATCTTAGCAAAGGTTGTTCTAACCCAATTTGTATCTCATTTAAAATCAAACAGTCTTTTTAGCAATGTACAGTCTGCATATCGCCCTTGCCACAGTACGGAAACTACTCTTCTGAAAGTGTTTAATGACATTCTCTCTGCTTTGGATAGTGGGAATATTACAATCCTCACTCTCCTGGATATATCTGCAGCATTTGACACAATAGAACATGATATATTACTTCAACATCTCCAGCATGTATATGTCATTCAGAATATAGCTTTACAGTGGTTGAAGTCCTACTTAGTGAAAAGGACGCAGATTATATCTGTAAATGGAATACACTCCAGCCGAGTCGACGTATGTTGTGGTGTTCCACAGGGATGTGTTCTTGGACCTGTTATCTTCATTCTGTACACTCAGTCGCTCTCACGTGTCATAGATCATCACCCAGTGTCGCACCATTTGTATGCTGATGACACCCAAATATACAAGTCTTGACAACCAATTGAAGTTGATGCTACGATCCATGTAGCAGAGAGGTGCATTTCTGATGTAAAATCATGGATGACATGTAACAAGCTGCAGATGAATGATGATAAAACTGAGGCTATTCTGATCACAACACAAAGACTTTCTCATTCACATCCTTTACCTCAGACAATAAATATCAGCAACACCAACATTAACTTCTCACAGTCAGTATGAAACCCAGGTGTTACTCTAGACAGTATTCTTACATTGCACCAACATGTCATGAACATATGCAAGGCTGCATATCTTGAGCTGAGCCGCATCAGCTCCATTCGCAAATATCTTTAAGTTAATGACACTAAAACACTTGTGTGTTCATTAGTACTTTCAAGACTGGACTATTGTAACTCAATTCTGTCTGGTTCGTCACAATATTTACTCCAGAAACTTCAAAAAGTTCAAAACACAGCTGCACGGATCATCTTTAGAGTACCTCGATCAGAGCACACCTCACCACTGCTCTGTACCCTACACTAGCTATCGATTCGATACAGAATCAAACACAAAATTTGTTCTCTGTGCTATTTTTCAATGACAGATTCCAGTACAACATACCTATCCAGCCTCACCCATGTGTACACACCAGCTAGATACTTACGCTCTTCTTCTGATAATCGTATACTCATTGTTCCCAAGGTCAAAAAACAAAGTCATATGGACAACGTTTTTTTGCATATCAGGGCCCGGCGACGTGGAACGAATTAAAATTAGACACAAAGACACAGTGGTCCCTTTTAAGAGTGCTCTTAAAACTCACCTGTTTCGACTGCAGGGACAAACTTAGAGACCTAATCGTGTTTTGTATCTTATATGTTTTCAGCATGTTTTTATGTTTTCCAATTTCGTTGTTTTTGTAATTTGTTTTTTCTGTAGTGTAGTCATATCATTATTGATGGTGTAAAGCGCTTAGAGCTTCAAAAGATTAGGCGCTATACAAAGTCCTCGTTATTATTAATATGCACCTAACTGACTCGGCGTAACAGACTTGTTTCTCGGTATACCGGTATAAAGTAACGTCCATTAGTTGTGTTTACCCTATGTTTTAAAAGCCTGTGCGTTATGTTGTCTTTATCATTCTTCAGACTTACCCAAGTTAAGGCAATTATGACGAAAATAGAATTTATGGAATTCCTGGCAATATATCCAATTACAAACTATGGACACGGTTTTCTGGGCTACAGAGGGGTAATAGATATTTTTTTTTGTTTGATTAGGAATTTAAACGTAGCTTTAACAATTTTTCAGTCATATCGCTACGATGTCCGCAGTAAGGCAGTTTACAGTGATGTCTAGCACTGGGGCATCATACTGCAGAAATGTAGTATGATGTCCCACTCAGTCACATTATCCTGACACCAGGCCGACCAGTCCTAACACTAACCTCTTAATGCTGAGCGTCAAGCGAGGCAGCTGTTAGTACCATTTTTGTAAGTCTTTGGTATGACTCTGCCGGGGATCGAACCCACGACCTTCCGCTTCCGCGGCGGACGCTCTAACCACTAGGCCACCGGAGCGGTTTGGTAATAGATAATAGAATTCTGTATCGACTAGCTTTATAATCAACAATTTACACAGCGCAAAGTTGATTTACCATTCAAAAAAGCTTAGGATGGAGAGGAAATACATCAAAGAAAGCCTAATCATATATCATTTGTCAAGAACGAATTATTCATAAAAAGTATTTATAAATGGACACCATGACATGGACTTGTACAAAACTTTCCGATTGGCGGAAAAGAAAGTATGAAACAATCACTGTTCGCAGACAACGATACAGATTTGTCAAGGCTGAAAAACCAACGAATCAGCTGAGCATAGGCGTTAAAGGGTTGGATACAGACACACACACTGGAATCAGATGACAAATTGGTTAAATATCCTATGTATTATATCAGTTGGATACGGACACAAACACACTAGAATATTAAGACAAATTGGTTAAATATCCTATGTATTATATCAGTTAGATACGGACACACACACACACACACACTAGAATCATAAGACAAATTGGTTAAATATCCTATGTATTATATCAGTTGGATACGGACACACACACACACACACACACACGAATATTAAGACAAATTGGTTAAATATCCTATGTATTATATCAGATACGGACACACACACACACACTAGAATCATAAGAAAATTGGTTAAATATCCTATGTATTATATCAGTTTGATACGGACACACACACACACACACTAGAATCAGACGACAAATTGGTTAAATATCCTATGTATTATACCAGTTGGATACGGACACACACACACACACTAGAATATTAAGACAAATTGGTTAAATATCCAATGTATTATATCAGTTAGATACGGACACACACACACTAGAATATTAAGGCAAATTGGTTAAATATCCTATATATTGTATCAGCATGTCGGCAAAAATTACAAACTTATGCCATATAAGGGCAATTCAATCATTAACAAAACCTGGACCAAGAGATGCTGTATTTTGGACAGAATTTAAAAGGAGGAAATCTTGTTGTTCACACAGGGAAAGAAGAGCATGCAGATAACAGCTTTGTATACCATGTTTATAAATGCGAATGATTCATATTTCAGTCCATAATTGGTTATTAGTTGTCTTTAATCAAAAGCCAGATATAGTTCAATGAAAAATAGTCTCTGTCGAGATTTTAGATGACAAAAAATCTGGGGGGTTGGGGGGTTGTACACAGTGTTTTCTCTTGAATAACACACAATAAAGTGAGAACAGGTAAAACGAAAATCGGATGTTGCATCACATGCTGGTAAAACAAGATATATAGATTAGAACAGATCTATTTAAACTTTAGATCTCATATGTTTAACATTGTGGAGCGCAAGTCCAAAGGTTTAAATCAACCACAATATTCCATTATTCACTTTTTTATACCGAGACAAACTCAACTCACATATTATTTTTCTAACTGACATGAAACATGCTGCCTTTTCTGTTGAAGAATGTTGTACACGATGACTTCATTTGAATAACACTGGTAACGGATGTTGTCGAGAAAAAAAACGAAAGCCGAGAATACTGAGAAATGTTTTATAAATATAATAAGGTGATCATGCGTCGTATAACACTTTAGTGTATGGTTATCAATGTTATGTTGTACTATGTAGACATGGGGTAGTTTTGAAATCTGTTTTATTACTATTTTATTTAGTCTCTTCCTCGTGCAATCATGCCACTGTCCGTATCTATATTTCCTTTTCACGATTTCCCTTTCATGGCTACAAAATAAGCCATTGTCTTCGAGTCTTTTAGTTCAAACGGTTGTTTAAAGACTTAAATGTTTCAAGCTACTAAATACTTAACATTCCACCATTCTGAATAACGTAACGATAGTTTCCAATCCAAATAATTAACTACTTTATCAAAATATGACGACAAAATTTGCTTTGTGAAAAGTCTTTTTTTAAATTAAAAACAATTTGTCACATATGGTTACTTCCATATATATTTCCCATTAACAACAACAACAACAACAACAACAATAATAATAATAATAATAATAATAATAATAATAATAATAATAATAATAATAATACAAAGAAGAAGACACAGACGTTTATGGTGGTAATAGTTCATCTGTTTTAAAGTAAATAATTGGTACAAAGAATCATTCGACATAATCGCTGTATTTAATTATTATATTTATTACACTGATAGTTGTTATGAAGTTAAATCTAAATTAATTTCTGTAAATATTGATGCAAAGCCATCCGTTGATTTAATAAAGTTTAGAGATGAGCATAAACTGAAACAACAATTAAAATACAAAATTTACTTTTGTTCCAGTTTCATTATTTTATCATGCTAACCAAATATTTAGTCCAAAATATTCATAATGTTTGAGCCCAGTTATTGAGAAAATGTGTTTCAGTTTTACTTAGTTCAGGGGCTCATTAATACTGTTCGGAACCACCGGAGATACTTTTACTACAGTGTCTACGTAGTTTCCCTTATGTTCGTTTTGAACTTGTTGTTTAGGAACTACGAATATATGTTTCATTTTTTCCAACGCTCGATGATTGGCTTTACAGTCTGGCAAGGCATCAATGCCGTCTATTGCGTGAAGTTCGAAATACATGAATTGATCCTTTGCGTAACTGACTAAAGATTCAGAGCAGGAGTCCTCGTGGTCTTTGACTGCTGAATTTAACTGTTCTTCTAAAGACAGAAAACTTGTAGCTCTCTCTATATCTTTATTGATCAACTTCCCACTCTTGTCGCAGACATAAATGAATACAGCACAGCGAGCTACAAATACAAAGAAAGAAAAGATTCGTTCAACATATTCAGATCTTAAAAAAAATTCAAGGTAGAAAAAAAAGAGTTCATACGGTACCTTTAACACTTACGAAGTAAATATAATACGTCATATGCAGTCTGACAAAATAACTGAATTGTTTTCAAGCATTTCTAATTCAACTTTGATCCAGAAATATTTCGGCATCCAAAATGCAATATCACGTAAGCATTCATATATCCAAAAGCATACACATGTACATCAGGGACATCATTTCAATTTTATTCAGGGTGAGTGGTGGGTGGGTAGATGGTCAAAATTTTACGGGGTTGTTAATTTTCGTATATATTCTGCAGCAAATTCATGTTGTGGGGCGAATGCCACTCCCCTGCCCCCCCCCCTCTCCCGCATGACGTCCCTGATATACATACACTGTTTTAAACAAAGAACGCACGCACCGTAAAACAAACAGTTACCTGCATGGATACATCAATCCACTTTCTTACCTGAAAAAAGACATTTGAGAGCATTGAAATTATCTTGCGAAAAAACAAAACTAAACCGAAAGGCGTCAGGTAACATATCAGGTAACATACCGTATATAACCTTTTTCTCCAATCGACTCATTTCATCAGCACGAGGAATTTGTCCGGGCAACATTATAAGCAAATTCCAATCCTTTCCCCTCCTGCCCACCGTTGTCAACCAGCTTCTGCGTTTTTCCTCTATGTGAAGGTTTTGGCACAGTAACGACAGCGCCCCTTTTAAAGTCTCGTTGTAGCATACACTTCGCACTATGTAGAAATATAAAGCAAATTTGAAAAGTAAATAATATGTCCGTAGGCGATTTGAAGTGTATGCCGAATATTCCCTCTCTCCTGATAATGTGATAATGCTATAAAACAATATACGGTTAATCCGTGCTTACCTGAACGCTTGTCTATGAAACCATTTTTTCTTAGATAAGATCAAATAAATAACCAATCAATAACGATATGCATGAAAGAAAGAAAAAAAACAAGCCAAGATAGATACAAAATGAAAATGTATACTTGAAATGTCGTTTTTAAAAGTCTAATAGTAATGTATTTCGAAAAATTCTGTCAACCCTGTTTGGCCGTGAGATTAGAAATATTGTGCAATACAATATTTTAGAGTTATTAATTATATAATTGCTGTATTTACTCAGACAAATAAATATGATACATGAAATGCGATTTCATAATATTTTAACCTTGAAATTTTCATGCTTTATAAAACTGAGAAGAAAAAAAGAAGTTATAGATTTGGTTGAAAACATAATATAATTGACCTTAAATTAAAATCTAAGACACATTGTAAGAACCAGGATGGAGGTAATTTTCTCGTCAAATTCTTTCCAGAATATTCCAAGTTGTAAACAGGGTCAGGTGTCTTAATAATTGTTTAGCAAATAATATGTAAATCAGCAGGTACACCTTGAATTTTCAATGGGAACAGCACCGATGTCGTGAATGCAAACTCACGTTATAACGATCATATAGAAATATTTCATGTTTACAAAATAAATGTCTCTAATCAGGTAGGACCTTAACTCGATTACTGACCAAGGTCAATCACACAATATAGATGACATACATAATATACATAACATATAAACATGAAGGGCAGTAAATAATACAAATTAAATATTCATAACTATATATTGGGGACTTCCGGAAAGATGACCGCTATCGCTTAACCGGCGTGTCGCATCCCTTCCGTATTTTTACTGTTTTTCATGATATATGTGTTCGTTGTCTATCTTCTTCTACATTATTGTGTTTCATCTTGCACTGGCTGTTCAGTTCGTATGTGTTTCTTTATCTTATTGTTTTGGAAACGAGAACAATTATAATTTTTCTCAACTGTCTTGTTCAATTGTTAAGACGTTCTTTGTTTATGAATAAACCGCCATCACGGGATCGCCAGTCAACCCGTTTATGCCATGACGGATTCTCATTAATTGCTTTTAAATGACTACTCCTTAACCTTTCATACTACATTGTGCTCAAGACAAAACGAACTGGGACTACATTCATCGTTACTTAAATGTAAACGGAAGCGAAAAGGAAACGATGTCTTAACGCTGGCCAGCGTAGAACAGGAAGAAAAATTTCAGTCATCTCCCTTTTGCCTTTCCCAGCTAAACAATTTGATAACCTGGTGCAAATTCATCTTAAATCATTAACCGTTGTGTCAACTGCCCCAGAGATACCACTGCGTATTGCATTATTCAACGCCCAATCGATAGGACCAAAGGAAAAAAAAACCCACAGAAATAGTTCATTTTATCAACGCCCAGAATACTAACGTCTTTTTCCTGACAGAAACATAGCTAAAACATCAGGCAATGAGCCCAAGTGTAACACCCACCGCTTACTCCATCAAGCCACTCTTGCGGAGGTGGAATGAATTGCTGTCATCACAAAGAATTCCATGATAAAATGTCTTAACTACAACACAGCCTTTAATTTCTGCCACACATCGTTTGAACTAGTCCAAACAACATTCACACTGGAACAAAGGTCAGTCTATTTATTCGGTCTCTACCGCCCTCCTCCTAGTAGATAAAACAAGTTGACTGAATCTCTCTATTTCAAGCAGTTTCCGAATCTTCTGGAGTATGGAAATTTGATAGGCGGCAACCTATTTATTTTTGGAGATTTCAACGTTCAATTTGACCGTCTTCGAAATCCATACATTCCATTCATGTTTTCAACCGTAAATATTCCGTTAACTAACCCGTAAACATGGTCACAATTTAGACTGGAGTCTTCATAGACCTGATGATAATATTCTGCCATCCACCCTTGTATCCCACGAACTTGCATCAGTGGTATAACAGTGTTAGGGACAGGCTTCGCACTGCTAACAGACACCGCGGTAAAGACGAGAGTCTTTGGCTTTCCACCAAACTCACTACTCATAAACAAATCTATGAAGCTGCTAAGAAGAACGTCACAAACATAGTCCATTTAGCCAAATTATCCCACTACAGAACTAAGATCACGGAGAGTTTCAGCTGCAAGAGCTCTTCGAGATAACTAACAAACTAATGTCAAGGAACAAATGTACACCACTTCCAACTACCTTCTCTCCAGTAGACCTTTCGGACCTATTTGCAAATTTCTTCCGTGACAAAGTACACACCATTAGAGATACGCTTGATAATACAATTTCAATTGACTCGTCGTCACCATACAGTTACGATACAGACTTTCAGAGACAATCATTAGGAACATTTGAACCCGTCTCTATGGATTTAGTACAGAAAATCGTGATCAAGAGTATACCAACGTCATATAAACTTGCATCCATTCCAACATCACTGCTGCTTGAATACTTAGACCCAATATTGCCTTCACCAACTGATGTTATTCATCTCTCTCTCTCTCTCTCTCTCTCTCTCTCTCTCTCTCTCTCTCTCTCTCTCTCTCTTTCTCTCTCTCTCTCTCTCTCTCTTTCTCTCTCTCTCTCTCTCTCTCTCTCTCTCTCTCTCTCTCTCTCTCACCCGGGGAATTCCCATCATTTTTCAAAACTGCCATCGTACCGCACAGTTTCTAATCTCCCGTTCATATAAAAAAAATCTAAGAAAAGGTTTTTCTAACTCAACTTGTATCTCATTTGTATTCAAATAGTCTATTTAGCATTGTATAGTCTGCATATCGTCCTTGCGAGAAACTACTCTTCTGAAACTATTTAATGACATATGCTCTGCTTTGGATACCGGAAACATTATAGTCATCACCCTCCTTGGTTTGTCTGCAGCATTTGACACAATAGACCATGATATATTACTTCAACGTCTTCACAATACAGCCTAACAGTGGTTAAAGTCATACGTAGTCAAAAGGACACAAACTGTATCTGCAAATGGAATACACTCTAGCCCAGTTCATCTAGTTTGTGGTGTTCCACAGTTGTATGTTAATGGACCTGATCTCTTCATTATTTACACTCAGCCGCTCTCAAGTGTCATACATCATCATCCATTGTCTTACCAATTGTACGCTGATGACACCCAAATAAAAAAAAAATAGCCACCCAACTGAAGTTGATGCTACCATCCGAGGAGTAGATAGGTGCATTTCTGATGTGAAATCATGGATGACATGTATGAAGCTGCAGATGAATGATGATAAAATGGAGGCCATACTGATCACAAAACAAAGAATTTCTCATTCATCTCCTTTACCTCAAACAATAAATATCAGCAACACTAACATTAAATTCACACAGTCTCACATTGCACCAAGATGTCATAAACATATGCAAGGCTGCATATCTTGAGCTGAGACGCATCAGCTCCATTCGCAAATACCTTTCAGTTGATGCCACTAAAACACTTGTGTCTTCATTAGTACTTTCAAGTCTGGACTATTGTAACTCAATTATGTCTGGTTCATCGCAATATCTATTGTAGAAACTTCCAAAAGTTCAAACCACAGCTGGTAGGATCATCTTTGGAGTACTACGATCAGAGCACACCTCCCCACTGCTCTGTACCCTTCACTAGCTATCCATTCGACCCAAAATCACACACAAATCTGTGCTACGTTTCACTGACGGTCTCCAGTCCAACATACCTATCCGGCCTCACCCATGTGTACACACCAGCAAGATACGTACGCTCCTCTTCTGACAATCGTATACTCCTTATTCCCACTATGAAAACGAAGTCAGATGGACAACGTTCTTTTTGCAACGTGGAATGAATTGCCTATTGAAAACACAAAGACACAGTGATCGCTTTCAAGAGTGCTCTTAAAACTCACCTTTTTCAACTGCAAGGACAAACTTAAAGACCTAAAATTGCTTCCTACCTTAAATATTTTCAGCATTTTTTGTTTTCCAATTGCATGGTGTTTTTTTTTTTTTTGTATTCATATCATTAATGATGTTGTAAAACGCTTAGAGCTTCTTTAGTAGGCTCTATACAAAGTTCTCATTATTATATATATATATATATATATATATATATATATATATATATATATATATATATATATATATATATATATATATATATATATATATATATAAAGCTAACTAAACCATTATGTAGTGTGCTTGATAGGTTGTTGACTGATACTAAGATTTGGAACCGTGAGAGATAAAAATTACGTACCTTCGTCGGCCTTGATTCGAAATTTCTGAAAGCAGAAAGAATTGAACCATTCGCTGAACCGTCTTGTTACTCCTTATAAGAAATGTTTCTTACTGACTTTATCTGCTTATGAAATTATTATGATATAGCAACTCCTCTTCTGCTGGTCTAACTATAGACCTCGTGTTTTTCCCTATTTAAAGGAAATATAGAATCCATGATATTTACATTATTTGTTGTTATTCGTAGCAACTCGTGTTTATCTCATCTGTCTGGCATGGGGATAACTTTGTAAAAAGTCGCGGTCAATAAATTTATAAACATTTGTTTAATATTCCTCATAGTTTCTATGTTTGACATAAAAGCTGCTTTGCAATGTTTTCTTTTCTCTGTGACGTGTATTTTTTTTTTCTTCTATGATTTGTTTGCTTTTAGAGGTTTATAAGTTAATCGGTCCTATATTTCTAACTCTATCTGGATATTAAAACAATATCAAATTGCTTAAACACGAGGGAGTCGAAGATTTTAGCATCCTGTGCAAGCTATATAATGCGACTCTCTTTTGAAGAAAATATATTACAAATTCGGATAAATTGTAATAAAGCTATAATAACATCATTTAAATTTAAAATATTTAACAAATAACACTTTATCTCAATCTCGCAATAGTTTGATAGAAGCAGATAAAGTGTCTAAATATAAAGATGTGAGTGGTGTTCTTCTATCGCTAAACACGCACTTACAGGTAGTTTTGGCATTCCAAACATGCTTTGCAAGTCTTGAATGGTTGCAATGTTCGTCTGACATGGAGGGATGATTACGTCATTCTGGAACCCTCTTAGAATGTGAATTTCAAAGTAAGTAAACTGCTTGTGGTCAACACGAATGGAAGAGTGTATGCAAGCCTTGACGTGTTCTTCCTTCCAATCCGACGTTCTGTGCTGTCGTGTCAAGGAATTGCCAACGGTTTTCTTGGGTTGGTAATTATACGCTTTCATACGGTGTACATCGCCCTTTACACATGCAGAAATAAATATGGTGTATTGAGCTGTAAATAATAATAATAATAATAATAATAATAATAATAATAATAATAATAATAATAATAATAATAATAATAATAATAATAATGATAATAATAATAATAATACAAATTCAACAAATAATTAATTCCCAAGATTACAAAGTAAAAACTCAAAAATAAATTGCAGTAAGTTAAAATGTATAAAGTTCCAAATAAATTCCAATAGTGTGTATGCTGATATGCCTATAATAATAATAATAATAATAATAATAATAATAATAATAATAATAATAATAATAATAATAATAATAAAATATTATGTATGGTGATATGCCTGAAGTCTCAAATGTTCTAATGTACCAGTGATCTAGAATCTTGCGAGGTGTTAACAGTCTTGTGATATATCATATTAATATAATCCAAAATGTCCTGGACTGAATTCACTATAATTTGAAATTAATTGCTTTGTCGAAGAGTATTAATGAGCTTTTTGTAATTATAGTGAATAATTTCAAGAAATGAATCCACCCAAATTAGAAAATGAACACAACAGTAAGACTGTTTTCATTTAGGATGTTAATGTAGGAATTAATCATTTTTCAAGTATTAAACATGTTTACTTCCATTAATAATGATTTGAATTTGCTATGTAAAGTCAAATGCAAAATCTATGTATTATGTTCTTTACAAAATAAATGTCAATGGTCAGATAAACCATCAACTCAATTACAAAATGCAGATATACGCAGTTACTGACAAATCCTGCAAACAATACAAATCAAATATTTTTACCAATAGTCATGGCAAAATTCAAGAAAATAATTAAGTTCATCGTTCATTCCAGGAGGCATCTAGTCTCTGCAGATGCATGAAATATTGTCGTTATTACAAACAAAATCCTAAAGCGTTTCCCACATGAACTTTGGTTACAAATTATAAGCTTAATAAGAATATCGGGAACCTTCCAATGAGATCCAGATCATTCATTACAGACAAATATTATTTGTGAACCTTTTGACTCGATCAATATCACCAAGTATTAACATGTATGAATAGGGGACCATTAACTAGATCCATATCACCAAGTATGAATAGGGGACCATTAGCTAGATCCATATCACCAAGTATGAATAGGGGACCATTAGCTAGATCCATATCACCAAGTATTAACAAGTATGAATAGGGGACCATTAGCTAGATCCATATCACCAAGTATTAACAAGTATGAATAGGGGACCATTAGCTAGATCCATATCACCAAGTATTAACAAGTATGAATAGGGTACCATTAGCTAGATCCATATCACCATGTATTAACAAGTATGAATAGGGGACCATTAGCTAGATCCATATCACCAAGTATTAACAAGTATGAATAGGGGACCATTAGCTAGATCCATATCACCAAGTATTAACAAGTATGAATAGGGGACCATTAGCTAGATCCATATCACCAAGTATTAACAAGTATGAATAGGGGACCATTAGCTAGATCCATATCACCAAGTATTAACAAGTATGAATAGGGGACCATTAGCTAGATCCATATCACCATGTATTAACAAGTATGAATAGGGGACCATTAGCTAGATCCATATCACCAAGTATTAACAAGTATGAATAGGGGACCATTAGCTAGATCCATATCACCAAGTATTAACAAGTATGAATAGGGGACCATTAGCTAGATCCATATCACCATGTATTAACAAGTATGAATAGTGTACCATTAGCTAGATCCATATCACCAAGTATTAACAAGTATGAATAGGATACCATTAGCTAGATCCATATCACCAAGCATTAACAAGTATGAATAGGGGACCATTAGCTAGATCCATATCACCAAGTATGAACAAGTATGAATAGAGGACCATTATGCTATATCAATATCACCAAGTATTAACAAGTACGAATAGGAGACCATTAATATAAAGCCATTTCAACAAGTATTAACATGTACGAATAGAGGACTGTAAAGCTAGATTCATATCAACAAGTATTAACAATTATGAATAAGGGACCTTTAGCTAGATCCATATCACCAAGTATTGATAAGTAACCTTTAGTTAAATCCAATTCACCGAGTATTACCAAACATGAATAGGGGACCTTTTCGCTACATCCAGATAGTCAAGTATTGACAAACACGAACAGAAGACATTTTACCTAGATCCAGATCACAGAGTTAAGCCTGAATAAAGGACCTCTTAAGATAGATCCAGATAATCAAATAACAAACGTGAACAGGGAACTTTTTTCTAGATTCAGAAAACCAAGTATTGACAAACGTTAATATGGGACCTTTTAGTGAGATCAAGAGCATTAACAAACCGGGTTGTCGTACATGTGAATGCCTGAAACTTGTGTATTTTGGTATACAATTCAAACAAAGTATATATGTTGAAAATAGGTCGAAGTTTAAAATTAAACAGACTGCTCAGATTTACTCAAGCACTACTTAGAATTATTGAGAAATCATTTAAACACATTCTGGACTGTATCATTCCGCTACAAGAGAACATTCAGACTATTGGAATTTATTCGGAAACATTCTATACTTTAGACGTGAGACAAAACATCTCCGACTATTTAGGATCTAATTCACACTACTGTAAGCATCTAATAAAGTTTCACTTTGCAACTTAACGAAATAATAATAATAATAATAATAATAATAATAATAATAATAATAATAATAATAATAATAATAATAATAATGATGATGATGATGATGATGACAGGAAAACTTTATTTAGTAAATTAGGTCACCAGAGCATAATACAAACTTCAAGACAAGTAAATATTGTGTGCGCCATAATATAATAAATGTATTACCCCCTTAAATATATAATTCACCATTCTTTTGAGTTATCAAAGACTGACTAAGACAAAAACCAAATTGATTTAGTAAGAAAGATTTCTTATAATAAATATTTTATTATGACTCCTGAGGGATACGGATTTGTCTACAAGAGGATAAAGATAAAAAAAACTTCATTAAAGTACTTTTTAAAAGATAGAATAACACAGACAATATGGAATCGATCTTCTACCTAATAAACATTATTTTCCGGCCTAATTCACAATATTTATTATTTCTCTCAATTCTGCTATGCATGCCTGTCTCTTATTTCAGCGCATGGGCTGGGCACCTATATTATAAAAGTAACTTTCAAAGAAAATATGATAATCCACAGGAGTGGTATTTTTCCATGTTCTAATTCGGGTTTATACATGTTTTAATACACATATTTATGTGAATTGTTAATATCATTTTGCCAGTTTGGGAATGTTGAATCCTTAACTCTTTGCAAAAATAGTAAGAAAAATTGTTTTTCGTCTCCAACATCTTAATTTAACCAGACATACCCAAAACCGAAGCGAAATAACATGTCTTAAATTTTGGTAGTCCATGTGACACGGTTGGTATCATCAAATCTGTTCAATGAGTTGGAGGCATTCTTACAACCTTCAACCAGTATTTAATACATTATTTTAAAAAAAACAACGGAAGAAGTATCTTCCGCACCCTCCAAACATAATAACATTATTGGTAGTTTTAGGAACACCTAAATACTATTTGCAAAAGTTGTATTGCATAATTACAATATCTCTACTGAATTCATATTCCCAAATTTCTGACCCATAGCAAGCATCGGTTTTATTACAGAATCAAAGATTTTGAAAGCATCATCTACACTAACACAGCCAAGTCAATTTTGATAATTCAAAATACTTGAAGTTGCTTTCTTTGTCTGAGCCACTAGGAGTTGCTGAGCTTTCGTCCAAACCAACTTTAGGGTGAAAAATAGACCGATGTATTTGTAATGAGGCACATACTAAATACGACTTTCTATGAAAAATGTTACTTACTTTTGCTTGTTATTTCCCCCATTTTTAAAACAATGATTTTAATTTTATCGACATTGGCCATCATATCAGTTTTATCACAGAAACTTTCGATAACATTTATTTGGTTGTGAAGTAGCTTTACTGTATCGGTGTAATTACAATATCATCAGCGTAAAGTATTTCAAAAACGTCATCAATATCTTCTGAGACAAATACAAGTCTATTGCATTCGAGTTTATGCCGTGTAATCAAATCATTAATAAAATGCACAGGGTAACGATGATACAGCAAGAATCCATATATACACTCTCTCAAAGAGAAAGAAAATACATGTTAGTTAACATCCAGTCCAGTTTGTACCTTCAGGTAGTCGTTTTTCAATAACCTTCCTTTGCTCTGCAGATGGCATCTGGCCAAACCTGCAAAAAAGACGCATACAGTGTTAAAAAAGCCCACTGGCTTTTACCTCTGATTTTCGCACAATAATGGCGACTGGCTGTTATTTAAGAATGGTGAATGAGGACTCGCCAATTTGTATGTGGATTTATCAATATACAAATTGATACAAGTATGTGTAACCAACATCGCTGATAAATTGTTACCGGCTCTCAATTAACATTTTTAATAGACTCGTTAATTGGATATAAACGTAAAAATATAACTGGAGATCATAAATTTTGATCCAGTTGCAGCATCCGGTTGTAACTTCGCATTTGTTAAAAGTATTCAGTGTGACGTGTAGAAAAAGCAGGGGTATCAGGCGGTAGAATGGTTAAAGGTGTTCGCCTTTACAGGTGGAGGAAGGCAAGTTGTTAAAGGTGTTCGCCTTTACAGGTGGAGGGAAGCAAGTTGTCAAAGGTATTCGCCTTTGTAGGTGGAGGAGGTCGAGTGGTCAAAGATGTTCGTACTTTAACGCACGAAAACCTTAAGATTGAATATTATGAAATAGCAATTCATGTATGATCTGTATTTGTTTGAGTAAATACAGCAAGTATATAATTTAAACCTCTACAGTATCTGACTGTACGCTATTTTTCATCTCACTGCTAAAACAGTTTTGGCAGAAGTTTCAAAAATACTGTATTACGAGACTTTTAAAAGACGACATTTTAAGTATACATTTTCATTTTGCATCTAACTATCTTTGTTTGTTTGCTTGTTTGTTTTCTTTTCTCTTTAATAAATATTATTATTGATTCGTGTTGTTTTTTCTTATCTCATCCGAGCGGTGAGGAGGAAGAAAACATGGATACATGGACAAGGATTCAGGAATGCACAGATTAATCGTATTTACAACATTACAATTATTGTATCGCATTATCAGGAGAGAGAGAGAGAGAGAGAGAGAGAGAGAGAGAGAGAGAGAGAGAGAGAGAGAGAGAGATTTTAGGTATAAGCACTACCTCATAAGCATCCGAAAAGCATCGTTGCCATACTTTCCAACAATAATATCATGCCAGGATCCACATTTGAAATGTCGACGCATTGTTCTGAAGAAAGCTGAACGTACGTTCGTTAATCCCTCCTCCACACAAATGCATTTCACTGAAAATGTAAAAACCCACCATAATGGGCGTGGTGATTTTATTTTCGATTAGTTTATCAAGAAATAGTACACATAGAATCTACCCTGATTTACCTTCCAAAAATGAAAAACGAGTAGCAAAATTGACGGTAACTATTGGCTCTTAAATTGTCTTCAGTTAGACAATTAACGTATTGATATTATTAAAAACAGAAACACAGTCCTTATTTCGTTATTCAAGGTCTTAACATTGAGTTGCCCGGTTATTATGGCATAATTTGTACATATAGTCTTCGTCTTAACGATTGCGTTCTTTGGTTGTAGTGTATTTTAAGACGATAGTTTAGCCTATTCTCTATAACCAGGAAACATTTAAATACAGGAATTAAATATATCTGCCTATCTAGCTTTCTTATCTCCTTTACTTGTAATATTTAGTTTTCAAACTAGTAAAAGAACCTACCTTTTTACCAAAAGATACCGATGAATCTCAATAAATCAAGACGACCATTACCAATACTACTACCGCTATTATTGACAATCCTAATGAAGCAATTGCCAATGCGTCTAACGTGTCACAAGTTTTTCTTGCACAGCTTATCTTAGCTTTAGGACAAACCAGACTAACCTCTGAATGGGTTGATGTAGAATTTTCTCTGAAACAAATCAGTTAACGATGCGTTTTAGTACAAAGGTTAGCAATAATTAACATAATCTTAACATAATAAGTGCACAAAAAAAGAAGACATAAAAGTGCGAAAGATTGTGTATTAATTTTAGTTTAGAATAATTGCCTGATATTTTGAGTAAAACAATTATTTAATTTGATGATTAACAAACTATTTTCGCGATGATCGGAATAAAATGAAAATCTCCCCCACAATTTAGGGAATACTACTACTACTGCTGCTACGACTAATAATAATCATAATAATAACAACAACAATAATAATAATAATAATAATAATAATAATAATAATAATAATAATAATAATAGCAATTATAATAATAATAGGAATGATAATAACACCAACACCAACAACAACAACAACAATAGCAATAATAATAATAATAATAATAATAATAATAATAATAATAATAATAATAATAAAAGACTTATTTGGTCATTACTAACCCATCTGCTGTGTGGTCACCAATTTCTTTAATTGGTTAAGTTTTTAATAAAGTAGGAAAAAGTATAAGGATATTTTTTTAAAAAATCATACAACTCTTATGTATTCTCGCACACTCATTTACACAGATTTAAAATGAATGAATATGTGTGGCTATAGTGGTCAACATATACATATATGAACAATATGCTATACACAGTTACATACATTTCAGTATATCGGTAACCAGTGACGTCACTAAGGGGGGGGGGGGAGCGGACCGCACCGGGTGACACCGTCAGAAGAGGTGACACTAAAACGACTGTCTATTATATATAAAAAAAACTAGTGACGCCACCGCCGGTAACCTAATTCAACGTTAGAAAATGTACGTTTTCAGTTTCCACTTCTGTTTCTTATTATCATTGTCTATCAAGTGGCAAAGGACAGTGAGATTTGAGATGGATTCGGTAGTTTTTTTTAGTTTTCTTAATGTTCACTTGAAAATACAAAAAGGTGCAAAAGTGATATTTAAAGTCAATGTTTTGTTATAGCTTTGTAAATATGACAGATTGTGATAATGTTGCATCACTGACAAAGATTATTATCACAGCGATAATGGTGTATGATAATGATGATGACGACAGCTACAAAGACAACCGGTAAAATGATAAGTGATTGATGGGGCATATTCCAGAAAGAGTGAAAGAAAGTAATAAGAATACAAAGGAAAATAATTGATAAAAATAAAACAAAAAAAAAAACGTCGAATAATTGGAACAAGAAAAAGAAAAGAATAAAGTTTCAAAGAAGGGACACAAGACTGAAAAAGAGAACGGAGATGAGAAGAAGGAAAAGAAACAAAACGTGTATTTGTGATAGAGATAATAAATTTTAAGGGCTTACTTCTGCTCCTGGAGTTTTGAGCGTAAGCCAAAATGTGTGTAGTTTAGTCAGAATGTTGGCTGTACAGCTATGTGCTTCCAAGGTCAATGGATAAACATGAAACTCAAACAGGAAGATCCCATCCTTACTGTAAACTCTCTCCATTTTACAAGTTTCATGGTGTTCAAAGCTGCCCTCGTCTGTACAGACGGACACAATCGCCATCCTTTTAGCTAAAACATAGAATGTTTATTCTGTTAGAATCCCGCATTTGGCATAGGCCATAGGCCAATAATACTACAGTTACATAGCAGTGGTAATATAGGCCATATGCCAATAATAATACAGCTACATAACAGTGGTAATATAGGCCAATAATAATACAGCTACATAACAGTGGTAATATAGGCCATAGGCCGATAATAATACAGCTACATAACAGTGGTAATATAGGACATAGGCCAATAATAATACAGCTACATAACAGTGGTAATATAGGCCATATAGTCACATTACTACTGTTACATAATAATGATAATATAGATAACCTGTACATGATAGTACAGTTACCTTATTTTAGAAATGTGCAGCCACGTGGTGTAATGAAAGTAACAGAGTATTATAAAGATTTTTTTTAAAAACAATTACAATAGATAAATGTATTAGATTGAAATGGGAATATATTCCATACAGTTTTAAGAAAGATAGTGTGAACACTATTACTAAATATTAATTGAATATCCACTTTCTTTCTTCCATCGGTTGCTGACAAGACAGACATCGCAAGTGGAAATATTACGACTGGATTCTCAAACTCTATCAAAGTACAAGAGACATTCTCACATGTGAGCTTGTTTGCTAAAGAAAAAGATATTCCTGACATGAACCTGTTTCTGAGATCTGTATAGTAAGGAAAGTAATTTAGTTTTCTAACATGCCGTATTCTTGTATTCTATAATATTCATTATGAATTATGTTTTATGGATTGATTGAGCTTATTATGAATTTATATGTAATGTAATTGTAGTCTTGAATTATTGTCAAAATATTTGTGGCAAACTTCATGCTTAATAGACTGATTTAGAAATTAATGCATTTGAAGCTATAAAACTGGATTTTTCGGCATTGAAGGTTCGCCATTTAATAATTTGTCTTTACGAATTTTTCGGTATTTGTATGAAATATTGAATTCTTACTATATTTTAAGTATATTTATTCTGTCTTTGGCTCATTCGATATTTTATTATTTATGTCAAGTTGAAAAGGACAGAGATTTCAGCTGTTTTTAAAAGCTTTTAAGCTTTGAATAAGTATAATAATTTTATGTGTAATTCGAATAGTTTAGTGTGTAATTATTGTAGTTGTATATGTAATTCGAATAATTGTATGTGGAATTCTAATTGTATGTGTAATATGAATAGTTTATGTGTAATTCTATACCTTGAATGTATCAACTTTCATTTTCAACTGTCTATATTGCGTATGGTTTGATTTTAATAATAAAGCTGCTACGCCATTGGGGCTACAAAACGATGACTTTATTTTAATAATAAAGCTGCTACGCCATTGGGGCTACAAAACGATGACTTTATTTTAATAATAAAGCTGCTACGCCATTGGGGCTACAAAACGATGACTATTTTTGTAGTTCAAAAACAGTACCTCTCTACACTCCAGCGATGTAGCCAAACACCTTTATCGTGCCAAGTAACATCTCCGCAAACGGAGGCCAGAATGACATCTCTCAATCTAATTCTTTCTTTCTGAGTAGGCCCATCAATGAAAAAGAATGAAAAAATGGGGAAAACCTAATTAATTGTAGAAGAACTAGACTCCTAACAAATAGTCTAAAACTTTAAACAACTTTTCACCTATGCTTTTGTGAGCAAAGCAGGCCAGGCCCTAGGGCAAGGCGAACGAAGAAACCGCTTTCGGCCACGCGTTTCAGTAAATCAACTCTGCATTGCATTATTTTTCATTGATGGGCCTACTCAGAACGATTGAATGAGATTGAGAGATGTCTTTCTGGTCTCCGCCATCCCAAATTGTTAAAACATTTGTCTTGTATTTTAATGCTCAAACGTTTTTTTAAAACTCGTTCATCATTTTTTATACATATTTGAAGTACCCGTCCTCAAACGGGCAATTGCCACTTTAGAAAATAAAATTTCACAAAATTACCTGAATGAATAGCATTACTAATCTCAAATCCCTAGTGATAGAAATAAAGCATAATATTTTTATTTCAAATTTTTTTATCAAATGCAGTAATTGCTTTTATAATATAGAGATTTTTAATTACAATGTTATAGATACATCCCATGATAAGCCGCACATAAAATATGCTGTTGATAAACTAAAGATTTGGGTTCCTGACAAATGATTACATGAATACGTTCTTTAACAACATCAATAGAAGCAAAAATTGGTGCATATTTTTTTTCACATAAAATTAAACGTAAAAGTACATTTGCGATAGAAATATACAAGTTGTTACTTGCTTATTTATCATTCCCAAGATCGCATACACCAAAATCAATACTGAATAGTTAATTCGGGATTATTAGGACATACTCTTTAGGAAAAGTAATACGATTGAAATTTTCTCTAAAATGTCTTAAAGATAATTTTTCATTAAATTATATTGAAAGTAATTTTCTACTCAAATACGACTGAGATTAATTTCATTTATTTGTATACCACAACTATATACTATTATAATAAAGATTAGGCCCATATAAACTAAAGCAAAACTCAATTGCACTATAAATTTCTCTTGGATCTTGGGGTCAGCAAAATCACACTCGATAAGTTCTGAAGGTTACAGAATAACAAATGTCAGAGATACCTAGTGAATGAGTAAGAAGGTTGGTGTAGCAAATTGACTGTCTAATGACGTACTTAGACCCAGTCGGTTATATGTAAAATATGATGATACCTCACTTTGAGATTCTGGCGAATATCGAGAGCTGGGAGTGTGACCATATTTGGCCACATCATAAGAGACAGTGTATAAACAGCCGTGAGCCAATTTCTCCATGATGTAGCCGTATCCACACCGTTATGAGTGACACCTCGTTTAAGAGAAATCTTTCTTCTTCTTCTTCTTCTTTTTCTTCTTCTTCTTCTTCTTCTTCTTCTTCTTCTCTCTCTCTCTCTCTCTCTCTCTCTCTCTCTATCTCTCTCTCTCTCTCTCTCTCTCTCTCTCTCTCTCTCTCTCTCTTACCATGGCCATTCCTTAACTTATGAGTAATTCCTTCTCATAGCAAGAAGTGAGAAGAAGGTTATGATAAATGATATAAAAACCATTTTCATAACACAAAGTAAATATACAGTCCAAATTTGTCAATAAAATGGCATGAAATATGTTATATAGTTTTGTGTACAAAAACTACATATGGATAGAAAATGCTGAATGAATCAAGCGCAGGCTGTCGGACAATGAGTACACACAGCTTCTGCCAGAGATGAAAAACATTTAGTCTCAGTATTGACAAGGAGCCGAACTGAGTCAAGAGATCATGGACATTGTCCTCCACCACCACCCCATTTCCATATTGCATTATAAAAAAAAAATTCCATCAAACAATAACTTCTGGAACCGACTAAGAGAAATATTTTCATAAAGTCTAAACCCCAAAGCATTTCCAGATAACGGTCGAACTTGGGAATTAACAACGCTTTTCCTTTCAGTTTTCTTAACGGGCAATCAACCTTGAAGAATATACATTTCTATAATGTAATTTAGATTACATTTCGTATTGTCCAGTTGTAAGAAATGGCTGGTACTGTTGTTTTCAGCGTCCCGTTTTAAAATAAAAATATTTGCACGCGCACTCACCCTGTGGCATTAACTGTACTATTTTATAATTTAATACAGTGTTAAGTAATTTAAACGAAAAACAGACAGACATAGACGGAAACAGATATTGAGCGAGAGGTATACCATGTAGCAGACTTTGTCTTGCAAGAAAAATCTCCTCGTATACACTTTCGGAATACAGTTCTCCATGTTGAAATACTATCAGATGATCAATGCCAGAAGCCCTTGTATCCATTACACGGGACCATGGCCATTTACTGCAAATCAGGCTCAACCGTCTCACTAAATAATCCGCTACCTCATTCAGCATTTCGTGCCTGCAGGTGTATATGTTGCCTAGAAGAATATTATAATTATATTACGACTTTCATGTCAGTAATAATCATTGACATACATTTAAATTATTTAGCAGCAGCGAGGGCTAACAGACCCTTTTGTTAGAACGTCCTTTTTGAAAAAATAAAGCTTCTTAATAAAATGAAAAATATAAGGTCAATAAAGCAAACCGAAGTCTCTAACTAACCGAGAGTTTCTATAATTAGAAATGAAATATATTGAAATTGTTCGTAATAAAGCTCATGGTGCTATTGGTAATGTTGCCGGTAACGCGTTTTCAGCCATCAAGGATAGATTAGCAGAATTAATTAAAACAAAAGCCAGTAAAATTGCCAAGCACTAAAGTGATGCCGGCAAGTGAAAGGTTAATTAAAAAATCAAGCTGCATATCAGGAACAAGCAGAGTTGCCTGATGAGAGACAACAAATTACAACTGCAAATTTAATAGCAAGAAGTGTTAGACGATAATTATTATAATATAATGTTTCAATGTATATCTGATCCAGCATTCAACATGGATTTTTAGTACTCAAAGATGAATCGATACGTGACTATCAATTTTATTCTTATGAAGCACGACAACCAAATCAGCGTTGATATATGGAACTTCAAATAGATATTTCTTACCCGCTAAAGCATTTATTGAAGTAGAAGGTGAACTTGTAACAAACGTTGCATCTAATACGCTATATGCAGATAATTTGCGTGTTGGCTTTGTTAACAATGAATTTATTTTGTTGCTTGATAGCGCTACAAATGTGATTGATGGAAAAAATTGAATCAATTTTAAAAGACGTTGATGTTGCTACAACACTAATATGATTAACGAGATATTCTGGTGATTATATCAGATCGGGTGGTCCGTCAATATCGTTTGCAAAATATATTACCAACAATGATGATCATGTTCAATATATTAAATTACAGACACCTGCAGTTACTGCATCTGATCCACAAGTAGCAGTTAGACCAGCTTTAATTTTGATACTATAAGAAGCGATAATGCAAATATTAACTTAGGATTTGCAACACGTATATCAATGTTGTTGGGAGGACGTAGAAGATTTTCATGTGTAATTCCACGGTTTCATGAATTTTGTAGAAATGTCTGACTCGAGAAACTGTCTGAAAGGTTATTTTTGGGGCTAAACATACATTTGTACTTCTAAGAAAAGGTGATGATAATGACCGGAATGGCTCTAACGAAAGCAACAGGTCAAGGATTTACAAAAGGGAAGGGTTTAAGAATGCCAGGAACTCATGGTACGGAAAAGGTCTAAGACTTCCTGGGACACTTAGTTGATACTTCCAATGTCTAATTTTGATTTAATTAATGCTGCTAAAATTTAGAAATGAAAAAACTTTAGAGGTGTTTAATGCGTGACCAATAACTTAACAAGCACACTGAAGTTGAAATCGGTATCATTAATATTGACAAAAGTTCTGGACCAGGTATTAATTTGGTTGCATACGCAATTGATCCATGTGGATCTGTTTATTTTGATTCGTACGGACTTCCTCAGCCGAAGGAATTTATGTTATATACATATCTATTCCGATCTTGCATTCAACATTATCAACACAGACAATAGCTGATCCGCCAATATGTGGCCATGAAGCACGTTCTGTACTTAACGCTGTATCAAAATCAACTAAACCACCCCATAAGATCGTGCACAAGTAAACAAGTAACCGCTATCGTTTTAAACATATCTTAATGTATAATGGTTGATATTTACGAAAGATCCAAACGAAGTGGTTGTATTTCAAGATAAGAAAGGAAGAATAAACACGATTAATCTTTCATTACAAGATAGTATCGTCAGATTTAATAGTAGTAACCGAAAACAGCATAGCTGTGTTTGATCGAAATGGAAAATCCAGTAGTTATCGACATTCAACTCGTTGACATAAAAAAGATCAACGATAGCGTAGTATATGTTGTAACATCTGGACAAGTAATATGGTCACCGCCTAATAAATATATTAAACATCTTGCTGAGGTTAACGGTTGCAAGGGTTGTCAGTTCCATGTGTTACAGTTAGGGTTTCTCAAAAACAGTACTTTTTAAAAAAACAGCTGTTTACTGTTTCCTATTTTCCAAAAAACATTTGTTATGCAAAGTTTTTTATTTATATGTTTGTAATGACATGTTTTAAAAAACTTTTTCTTACTTCTTCTTCGACTTATTATAAAAAAAAATTGAGGAAGACCAGTGCATTCAGCGATTTGTCAGATAAGCGAGATCTGATTTTAGTGCAAAAGCTAGCACTCACGGAGAAAACACGTTCCACGTCAGTTGAAGTGGGTTTGATCGATAGTAGAGCATCATAAAGCTTTTGAATATGATCTGTTCGTTTACCAGTGTTTTTAAACAATACAAATTCACTCTTCAACCATTTGAATTTATCTTGAGCAGCGTTAGTGGTGATGGTACTCTCTTGAAGTTTCAAATTCAGCTCCTCTTGAAGAGACATTGTTCTTTCTTCGGCATCATTTGAAAGAGTTTCAGATTGTTTCTCTTCATCATCATCATCATCATCGTAATCGTCAATAACACAGAATAAGCGAGAAGCAAGACTGGCGGCAAATATGAGTGTGTTTTTTGATGGCGAAATAGAAGGATCTTTAAGTGAAGGTAAAAGGTTCATAACATCGTTGTTGATTCGCTCATCAAATGCGTCGCTTTATGTTGTCATGAAGCGTTCGACTGATTTCATGATCGATGTCTGAAAGTTTTTGAAGCATAAACTTCATTATTACATCTGCAGACAACAATGTAGCATCTTCTTTGCTTAATTTTTTGACAGCAAAGCTCAACTGGTTCTAGCACATTTTTCAGAATTTTCAATGCCTCAAAATCAACGCAATTAATATATTCTTCTGCCTCAAACTCCAAAAGTGTCTCACGAAGAGGTTTCTCTGTCTGAATTAAGGAGTCTAGCATTGTTGGAATAGAGTTCCAGCGAGTCTTGACATCCAAATGCAACTCCTTATGATGTCCAAGCTCAGCGAAGACTTTGTCTTGGAATACTTGATTTTTAACTGGAGATTTTTTTTATAAATTTGATCAATTTTCGTGCATTCTTAAGAATTTCATTGTAGTCAGTTTCTTCCTCAGCATCAGTGTCTTCAATAAAGTCAACATCAGCAATGTCATCGAAATCGTCATCTTCAGCAACTTCGTCACTATCCAGCAACCCCAGCAACGAATCATCAAATTCTGGTTCTTCTATAGCTTTCTTTGGAAATAATGTGTCACAAACACCAAGGTGAATACCGTGATTCAAACAAAGTTGTCCAATTGATTTTACATGTCGAATAAATTTTTTATTGACCGAAGCACCATCAAGAGTCGATCCAACGGTCATGATCAAACGATAATCCAAAATCTTTGACATGATTTTTGACAATTTCAGTCATGTCGAGTGCTGAGCAAGATCCAAGAATGCGAACTAATCCAGTTTTTATTGTCTTCCTATTGATATTCTCGGTATAATTAATACCGAAATATCGACGATTCCTCGAGCTGGTATATTCATCAACCGAAAGACTAAACTTTGCGCCTTTCTTTAACAGTTCCTTGTTGTTGCGAACCATGAGAAGCTTTTTTGCGTCAAAATCGTCGTGAATTAATTTCATTACGCCAGTCTCATTTTTTGGAAGATTAAAACCATCTCTCGATACTGACTGGCGGTACTCCTCGATACTCCTTGTTATCGCACGAATTGTAATGTTTGCCCGTGGCTATGTCAGTAACAATCTCCTTAAGAGTCATTTTTTTCAAAAAAGCATCCATTGTAAGAGTTGGCTTGGGAGTTGGCTTCTCGCTCACAACATTTTTGCTGGATGTTGGTTCTTGTTGCTGTTCTCTGTCGAAATTTATTACATGTGTCTTGAGATGGCTCTTTAGAGTTGTTGTTGAGTTTCCTGAGCATTTTATGACTTTATTGCATCGGTTGCACTGACCTTCAAGTTCTTTAGTTTTTGCATTTTTTCGCTTTACTGCATGATCCCATACAGACATGGCTAGATTTAAATTCAGACAATTAATATTTATGCAACAGTTACTTAAACTGCATAATTACCTGCTGATTATTTGCAAATGAAACTTTTAAAGATTTTTTCACAATGACAATGCTTCCTAAATCCCAAAAGAATGATCACTGAATGCTGTATAAATTTTCTCAACAAGCAAAATAGGATCTCCATTCCCACGAATGAAACTTACAAGAGTAAACACCTGGCAATATTGGACCGTAAATATTAGCATAAGTTAA
The DNA here is from genome assembly GCA_030141615.1 of Unio pictorum. Classification (NCBI taxonomy): domain Eukaryota; kingdom Metazoa; phylum Mollusca; class Bivalvia; order Unionida; family Unionidae; genus Unio; species Unio pictorum. The sequence goes on from JARLTB010000075.1 coordinate 225,519, forward strand.
CACCCAATATAGGGATTCTTTCACTCCTGTATTTTGAGAAATAAATAATTATTTTTTTAATTATGCAAAACTTGTTTATTTGTTGTTTGCTATTTCTTCCTGCGGAGTTTAAGTCTCTGTAGCTGTAACACGGGATTGATGGCAAAAAGGAAAAGATCAATGAGTAAAATGCACAAATATTATTTACACCGACTGGATTTATGTTTGGTGACACACTCCTTCTTCAAAATATCAATTGATTGACAAACTTTGCCTTGATACATACATCACAGAACATCTGTTTTATAAAAAATAAATAAAAAGAAACATTATTTTAAAACAATTATGCTGGAAATGAAAAATCTATTATCTAAAACAGGGGTTTAAAATCTCAGAAACTAGAGTATTAAAATCTTTTGTGTATGATTAATTTATTTGAGGCATGGTACCGGATTGGATTTCAAATATCAGGTTTAATATTTAAATCTTGTTTGTTTTTTTTTTCTTGCGAAAAAAGAAAAAAAGAAGTGTCGTTTTCTAAAATACGTGAAAAGTACAAATAAAACTGAAAAACTATTAAAGAAAAAACATAGGAATGTCGATACCAAAGAATCATTATTACAGTCAATATATGTTTTCTTATAACTATAATGCAATTTTAAAATGTAATTTATGATTTATAAATAATAAACAATTTTGTATTTTATTTATTTTTAGAATCTATTACATGTAAAATATTATAAACTTATTTTTATAATAATTAACTTATATTGTATTATATTTGTTTAAAAAATATTATTTGATTATTACTAAAAAATAATAATAATTTTTTATATTATTAGGCAAGTTCGCGCCAAAAATGTTTGGCGAAATTTTTCCAGCTATGAACACAAATCGAGAAAGGATTTGAAAAAAGACCGTTACATGTTACGTAACCTCACTTTTATATTATTAGGCAAAAACATTTTAAACACTTTATATTTAATTTTAATTTTTTTATTAAGCAAAGTTTTTTTAAAGAAAAAACAGTAAAATCAGTTCTGAAAAAAAACAGCTGTTTGCTGTTTTTGATTTTTCGCAAAAAAACAGCTGTTTAACAGTAACAGTAAAACAGCTGTTAGAAACCCTAGTTACAGTTTTTAAAATATATACTGCAATACCACGGCGTTATCCACTAACAAAATAGTCTGGATCCATGTTATTATTACTAGATTAAAACAAAGAAATAACATTGGAAGTGGAACCTGAAAAAAACGAAAAAAGACTCGGCTTGATTTACTAGTGGTGTCTTGAATTAGTCGCTAAACTACCACCCGCTTTAATTATGAGCTGCCCAATCAACGTGCAACAGTACAAGTAAAGTCAGGTGCGTGAATGGCAAAATAAACTATTAAATATACTTGATGAATATACAACATAAGTTTTAACAAATATCGCAGACGTATAGTTGACGTTGATATAATTGTATCTTCGTTATCTGCTGTTACTGAAATATCTCAGTTGCGGAGTATTATTGTAATTTTTTTACAGAAACTACTGACAATAACAATATTGTTGTTAGCGATGATATCGTAAGAAAAAAACTATTCACTTATGAACAATGTGACCCAAAAAATTAACGCGAGTTTGATCTTGACGTTGAATTTCTCATGACATTAAAACAACGACAGAATAATTATTGTGTAAGTTATAACACAGTAATGTTGCAGAAATATTCCAATAATAATCCAAGACTAGTTACCGTTTATAAAATTGATAGTAGTCTTGGTCACACGCGCGAAAATGTGATGCTGACCTGTCTTGAATGTCTTGGCGCTAGTTCAGTGAAAACGGTGATAATTGTGTGTCTTCATGCATTACTTGTAATTGTTCACGTACAAAATCCTCGTTGAGGAACCGGGAGGCATATTTATATTTTGTTCCACATTTTACACACTTGCCTTGGAGTGCACGCTTTCTATTTTATTTTATTATTATTGTTCTTAACATATATGTAAAAGTATGTTCTCTGCATCTAGCACACAATAGATCCATAGTATTTATTATATTTATTAGGACAGAATTTTTAGTAAAAGTAATCAGATTGAAATTATCTCTAAATGGTATTAAAAGTAATTTTTATTTTTACTAAAACATATAGAGGTTGATTTCATTTAATAATATTTATCACAACTATATACTATTATACTTAAGGTTAGACCCTTATGAGCAAAAGCAAAATTCTCTAGCACCACAGCTTTTTATCAAGTTAGCTGTTTAAGAGATTTAGTGTTAGAAGAAAAGGATTGTGACTCTAAAACAAATTATCGAATACGAACAACTACTTATTGTTTGTTTAAGTGATTCGGTAAAATAAACTGATATGCCTTCTAGACATTTAATAACAACATGTGTTGACTATCTGTATAATTGAATGAGATTTAGCCAGAGAGTACCAGTACATAAACTAATTATCCGTTTCAATTGGTTGATAAAAAGCATAATAAATTAAGTACGAAGTAGAAATTATAAACCATGGAGTAATCGCAGAACGAATTATCTTTGATATTAGGGTCAGTAAAAGTATCATCGGCATGTTTACAGTTTACAGACAAATAAATATTAGAAATACTTCGTGATTAATTAAGAAGGCTGATATAGCTAATTGCCTAACCAATAGGTACTTGGTCACCATCACTTGCCAGTGAGATAAAATGAAATCTCAATTTGAGATTCTGACAAACAAAACAACTGGACCTATATAAAAGAGCATTGATATTAGAACGAACCTGCCGTTTCGTCGGAGCTCAAAAAAGACTTATATCATTACAGCATCCCTTGATTTCTCGCATTGCCAAATTCCCCAAGATGTAGCATTATAAACACCGTTATGAGTGACGAGCTTTCTTTTTGAAAGAGCCTGAGCTCTTCTTCTCTCTTTATGTCTCCGTTCCTCAAATCATGGAGTACAGCAATTGCTAAAAGAGTCTATGAAACAAAGTTTACCAGACATACGGCAGGAAACACTCAATTCATAAAATATTTCTACAACATGGATGTCATTGATTTTTCAGCGACACGAAAACAAGAACCAGTCAAACATCACCCAGTGCTACAGAATTATATCATAATGATAATAATAGATCCGTCTGGAAGTGAAAAGACACAATTATTACTTAATTTGATAACGAGATGGTTCAAGTGGGATACATTATATTTTTTTGGCACTATCTGAAGAAGATCAGAGATGCGACAATGTTCTTAAATTTTATAATGAGAATGCAAAATTATTAAATGAAGAAGGAGATGATATTATTACTTGTATCACCGATATTGATGAAGCGCTGAGTGTTGATGAACTTGATCGATTATAAATAATTGAATTGTTTATGATGTAATGCTGAACAAACAATCAAATCCGGCAAGAATATTTTGTTGTTAAAAATACAAATATAATTTAAATAACGCAGCGATACACACAAATTCCGAAAGTGATCAGAGATAACTGTAATATTTTGGCTGTATCTAAAGGAGTTGACACACATACACATATAAATATTCATCATACTTGGTGTTTAGGATATATGGATATAATTAAGTTCAAAAACTTCCTTTCACGTTCGCAAGCTATTCCACACCGATTCATAACGATAAACTTACATGATACTAGGTCACGATATCGTATAGATCTTGATAAGATGTTAGGTTAAGAAATTGATTTAATTATAGCAGCAGAGAGGGTGCGACCTCAATGAAACGTCCTATGGGTAAACAAACACACATACAACATTTGAAGAAAAAAATACGACAGGATAAAGTAGCAAAACAAACTAACCCAATTAAACAATCTAAAGTTAGAGTATTCGGTAAGGCGTTATTGACCTTATATTTTTCAATTTCGTAGGAAGATTTATTTTGTCAAAAATGACGTTCTAGCAAAAAGGTATATACACCCGCTCTGCTCTTCGTTTAAAGCTCGAATGTATATATCTGTGAGTGAATAGATTGATGAATAAATGAACGAATGACGCATGTACATGTCTAAGCTGTTGTATATGTATGTATGTATGTATGTATGTATGTATGTATGTATGTATGTATGTATGTATGTATGTATGTATGTATGTATGTATGTATGTATGTATGTATGTATGTATGTATGTATGTATGGCCGAGTGGTCTAAAGCGCGCTTTCGGTTACGGATCACTGCCATCTCTGCGTGGGTTCGAGTCTAAGATTCGGCTAATGTAGTTATGTTAGAAAGATGGCCAGTAGTTTCTCGGGGGTCGGTGGTTCTTTTTCGGGGGTTTTCCCGGGTTCACCAATAATACTGGCCGCCATGTATAGCCTATCATGTGCTTAAAAATGGCGTTAAACCCTACTACAACAACAACATGTATGTATGTATGTATGTATGTATGTATGTATGTATGTATGTATGTATGTATGTATGTATGTATGTATGTATGTATGTATGTATGTATGTATGTATGTATGTATGTATGTATGTATGAATGTATGTTCAATACATAAAGAAAAATACACACGTATTGCAATATCCCGACGTCCTGTGAAGAAGGCCATTCAGGTGCACAAGTTCTTGTATCTGTCAATAACCAATTATACCATCTCTGTATATATCAGAACTAAGAAGTCCGTGGGTAATTTATGTTTATAGCTCGTGTATAGAATTAAACTGCTGATTTAGAAGGCAGTTAAAAAGAGCAACTAGAAAATTATTGGTACACTGCAATGTCCTTTTTGCCTGTTGGAGGTATACTTTTAATGGACCTTGCTCTATTCTTATCATAGATCTATTCAAAATTACTGGCATGCATCAGAAACGCTCAACAACATTCAGGTTTTGTGTTCAGACTGCTTTAAGGTGATAAGTTTTATTTTAGGCAGTGAGAGTTAACTGGGTTGCCTAAGGGTACGGCCAACTTGGCATGTCCTTCGATTTCAACGTGTTATTCCATCATAGAAACCCACACATTTGTCTGTGAAAAGCAATTTGTAAGAAGAATGTCTCTGGCTTCTAACGGCAACAATGTTTGTTTAAAAACTGGTAATATGGTTTCAACGAGGAATTAACTTAAAAGTAATAATAATGTTTGTTACAAACATGATATTATGATATAAGTGCATGTCACAACTGACACAGGGTGTGCTCTGTGGCAGGAATTACACAAAGTCCTCCATGTCGCTAGAACAACAATGATAATGTACATGGCTTGAATACACAACACCTAGTGACGAACACCGACCGATTCATCTACTGAACACACGAAGTAAGTAACCTTATAAACAAAACAAGTTTCCTAGTTTCCCTGAAACTTCCTATTATCCATTTATGGACAGAGTAAAATCCCTCTATAACTATCGTACCATTCCCTTTCATTTAGACAAAACTACCATTTCCTACCACCCTTATACTCAATATAACCCTAGCCGCGATGTATAGGAAAGATAAATGGGTAGGAATATACACACTATACACACAAACGTACTTATATACTCATATACATGGAGTATAAATAAAGAAAAGGGCATACATATGCACGGACTTTACACAAAATCATCTAACTCACACTGTTTGGCTAGCATATGTTGGGTGTTTCGAGCGAAAAGGGTAGAAAAGTTCACACTTGCACATAGACATACAATTCATACTGACAGACATACACAAGAGGGAAGGTGGGAATTTAGGTTTTGAAAGACAACCTATACACAAACCGCTTAGAATTTGTAAAACTGTTTTCGTATTTGCCATCCTAAATTTAATAACAAAACTGCTATGCTTTGGCAGAAAGTTTTGTTGCAAAAGTATTAATAGCAAAATCTCGTACAGCATGTGTGAGGCAGGTTTTATTCTTCAGTTTGTGACATCTTAACAGGTTCTGTTTTTGCCAATCTAGATTTAATACACTCATTTTATCCAATGTTAGTTCATTTCGGAAGAACTATTTTATCGTCATAGATTTAATGATCTGAGTTAAATGTAACCTATGAAGAAAGTGGTGTTATTTTCTACTCCAGTTTAAAAGCGGCAATGCTAAACAATGTATATCGAAGTTGAGAAAAGTAAATGAAGTGGAAGACTCTTAAGAAAGGAATCATTAGTCCATAAAAAGAGGAATAGTTGTCTACTTCCCTATTTCTCAATAATATTTTTTACATGCCATTGTACACAAAGCTAACACTAATAACACTTATAATACAATGACCCTTGCAAGGAAGTGGAAAGAGAGAAAAAAAAGATATGAATATTCACACAATACTTATCCACACATACAGATAGACTAAAGCACAAGACAAATAGGTGGTGTTAAAGTTTATATTTTGGAAGACATAAAAACAAATAATACAAGTTTAGAACTTGTAATACTGTTTTCGTTTTGGGGTCCTAGATTTAATTCTCTCACTAACGATTACCAACTGTCACTTGATAACTTTTAAGTTTGCCACAGATAAACTAAGTCAAAAGTTTGCATGCTTCTAAGATGTTACTTAAACTGTAATGTTGTCACATTTTTTTTTTATTTTAGCTATTCTCTGTTCTGTTATTTGTGGCAATCAGAAATAACGTACCCTATATTCTTACAATACGAGCATGTAGAAAGAAATAAGGATTTCTGATCGGTATGATCAGAAGATGATTTTTCCTAAAAGTTGTGCCAGACTGAAATTTGGAAGCACTGGTATGAAAATGGAAGTTTTTTTTACCAACAACAAAAAAAAAAAGAAATACTGAGAGAAGATTTTTTCTTAAATGAAACTTTGCGAGTCAAGAAATAATCATCTACTGCACAAGAAACAAATTCCAAATATTGCAATTTTTTTGCTGATCAGGGTTGTTCTTGGCATCACTGTGGACAAAATTCATGTAATCTTCAATCAATATCTGAGATTATTGTAATTCGGATCAACCTTCTTCGCTGAGCGTAGTTGGTATTTTTACCTTTTGCAAAATCGACATGGGCTTGTCCAGTTACTTTTCTGCAATTCCTAAATCTTTGACGAAATGTATCTGGCACTGAAACATAACCTTTTCAGATACATTCGATGACTACATCATAATCAGCACTGTTGTAGCAACAGTGAAGTATAGACTTAACGAGCTTTACCAAAACGTACACTTTGTAATAACAAAATCCATTGCTCTCTTTGCCATTTCAAGAGGATACTAACTTAATATTTCTGGTATAATCAATAACCTGACACTTGTGTGTAAGAGAGTGGCGTGTGCTCCGCCTGCCAGTTCTAATTCTATTAATTTAAATTCCCTCTCCATATATCTGTATGTCTGTGTCCGTCGTCCTCTCTCCCTCTCTCTGAGTGTACATCTCTCTCTCTCTCTCTCTCTCTCTCTCTCTCTCTCTCTCTCTTTATCTCTCTCTCTCTCTCTCTCTCTCTCTCTATATATATATATATATATATATATATATATATATATATATATATATATATATATATATATATATATATCTTCACTCTACATGTTGCCTCACCTTTTCCTCTTTGTGAATTTGAAATTTCATCATTTATTGCTGGAGATGAAGTTTCGGTAATTCCAATTCCATATGGATTGTTAACTGTAATTCCTTTAATTCTAATTAAAACTGGAGACAGACCTTATAATCAAACCCAAATAACTTTTAGCCGCCAAAGCTCTTTTCCACCAAAGTATTGGACCAAAATAATTTGTATTTCTAGTTTTGTTAAAGACGCTTTTACCCAAGCAACTGGTACTTTTTAAGAGACTCTGACCCTTTCTGAGTAGGACCTGAACTCCAAATCCAAACTACATAAATATGTGTTAATTCGAATAATTCAAGTAATATATAATCAATAAATAACTTTTTAATTATTTAGTAAAATGTCATGCGCGGTTCAAATTTGTAAAAACAGAAATTAAAATGACACAAAATTTAGGATCCAGCGTTTTGATTTCCACAGTACAAGTTCTCTTCTTTATTTTGCACGTCAACGGTTGATTGCAGAACTGATAACAACTAAAGAGTTGGCAAGATTCACCATTGTCCCGAGACCATAGTGACGTTGCCAGCTATATATTATATGAATTGTGTGGATAAGATTATAAAGATTAATTTCTTTCCATTAAGGTAAAAAAAAATCATATTAGAGTTAGCTAATGCAATAATGCCGAATTGTTTAAAAGTGTTAAAATTGACAGAATAATTAAGCCGGTTAAACAAAAACAAGCTTGTGGCTTATACATACCAATCCTGCTGGCAAACTTATTAAAATAGGATATACAATGCTTTGTCCTTATTAAACTAAAAATTTGAAACTAGTGTTGATGGGCATTTTGTAACAAAAGTTACTAAGAATTCGTGTATAAAATCAGCATATGATAAAAATATGAAAAATAACCTGCTGATCAAAAAAATGTTGTCCAGCATGTAGCTACACGAAATTATGTTAGAACTGATTTTTAAAAAAATAATTCATTATAAGGACAGTAAACAGGACAAAACGAACTTTCTAAGCCAACAAATACAAATGTGCAATTAATTAATTAATTAATTAATTAATTAATTAATTAATTAATTAATTAGGCTAAAGATGATGTTGAAGGCTTTTTTTTATATCAAGGTAACAAAGAAATGGATCGACTTGTTTTTGCTGTTGAATCAAAATTAGAATCTGCATGTATTTATTTTTTTGGACCAGATATCAAAGAAATAATCTCAAGAAGAAGCTGTTTAAGATATTCGATGAGTTTTTATAAACACTGGTGTAAACAGTGTTTTGCATACCATGTTCCATGTCATCTTTCAAGGTCAAGGTCAAAAGAACGAACACCTCTGGCGATATGTAACTCTGGTGTCATATTAAATTATGATTTGAATATTGGTCAACATTTTTATCTTCTCACCTGTACTGAATTGGGACTATTATGTTATTACGTTGTCCAGTAACATATGCATGACAGAGCAGGACAACAAGGACGAAATTCCGGAAGCTCACAATGGTCAGGGATCCCACCACCGTCACACTATTTAATTAGTTACTGCAAACTTTTTATTTGGGCCAATAATATCCGTCCTAACCTCTGAACTGCTTTAGGAACTTTAATGAAACCATGTGTATATCATGATGTAATGGTAAAATATGTTGTAGAATTCCAGAACCACGTCTTCTATTTCATATGTCAAGGTCATTGATAGGGAAAAGGTCAAGAGATGGGCATATGGTGTGATATGTGGTACTCTTCTTCCTTAAAGCCTTAAGGTCGTGTCACATCATTTTGACGTTACCATTAAGTTGTGGTATTTGAAAGGGCTATTCTACGAGCTTTTACCACCAACCCACGTGATACTAATATGAAATTTTGGTTGTTTTAAGAATATACATCAGTTATAGCCGTATGAAGTTACTGATGCATAATTTGCAAGTGAGTTCAGACATGCTGCTTGTTTGATGATTTTTGTTTTAAATTAATTGTGCATAAGTTAAATATGATACAAAATTTCGTACCAAAGTACTCATCACATAAATGCATTTATGAAACAGGTTGCACAGTTTAATTATTGATGGATTCCATGGAAAAAAAAATCAAACAATTCAAACTCTATACAAACCATGAAGAAAATATATTTTTTCACATCTTCTAAAAGAAACAAGGAAAAAAAACAATTACTCCCCCATCCACCCCAAAAAACATACAAAAAAAAAACGTGCTAGTAAGTTGGAATTAAGAAATGGAGGAAATATATACCATGATACAAACGTGTCTCTTAGTCTCATTGGCAGCCAAATGAGAAAAATAATTTGAACATGCTCCTGTCAATATTTATTCTTATAACCTTCATAACAAACATTTATATTTAACATCAAGCAGGTGGAAATATATTCATTATTTCTAGAACTGCTATGACATCACGTTGGTTGTACATACGAGTCTATATTTCGTCACGACCAAGCACACATCACTAAAACAATGATGCTACTCACTCGGTGTTATTAGCACTTCTCCACGGACCTGGATTCAAATCTCTGTAGAGTATGAATTAAATATTGTCTAACCTGTATGATAGTCTTATTTGTATTAAATTTGTATTCTGCCTACTATTATCAAGCATTCTCCATTAGGTATAGGACTAACAAGGGGAATAACCGTTTATGGCTTCCCGTTTTCTGATTCCGCTTTGGTTCAAGAACAGTGGTCTGCTGTTGCGGCATATTTTCAGATAAATTTGGATCGTTTGAATGTAATATCATTGATGATTGATCTTGCAATCTTGACTTGAGCATGAGTGACACCTTATTATAACTTCAGTCATGACTGCAACACAAGTAGCATAATTTTTTTCGATTAAGAAATGAAACACAGAATGCAAACAGGTTGATAAGGCTTATAAAATGTGAGTATATATATATATATATATATATATATATATATATATATATATATATATATATATATATATATATATAACCTACTGCAAGAATTAAAGCATTTCACGTTTACATAATCCCAAACACTGCTTAAGTATGTTCAAAGTACACAAATTATAAGAACCTTTAGCTCAACGATTTTATTTAAACATCTTTTGAAAATAATTCACGTTCAAAATATTAATAGGTATACTTGAACATCCAAATATAATAAATCAATAAAGTTAATATAAAATATCAAACTGGATTAACTGAAATACATGTATTCCATTAGAAAAAGAGAAAACGTATGCGTCAGCCGGGAATCGAACCCGGATCGGCTGCTTGGAAGGCAACCATGCTAACCTTTACACCACCGACGCTTCGATAAAGCTAGGAAGAATGTTAATTATAAAGATATTAAGAGTTTCGGGAGAAGTCCGCAATTTAAAGTGTATTTTAAAATTAATCTGACTTCAGTGGAACACTATCGACCGCTTCAGAAGCTGATTGATAGATGGCACAATTAACAAAGATATTATTGGTTATATTAGACTCAAAGATGTGACTGTGAGCGAGAGCACTAGGACTCGTATCATTGCTTACAATTTAACTATCAGCCATACATTTAGTATAAAACAATAGTTATTTTATAGTAATGTTTGGCAGTTGAATTATGAGCAACGATACGAGACCCTGTGGGTGAGAGGTGATGGTTTTGGACACAGGGGCTCGTTACAAAGCAAATTAGGCAGTCCCGGATTACCCATTAGGCAGAGTAGGCAACTGCCTATGGGCCCCGCGACTTTTATGGGCCCCATCAGGGGCCCCCATGAGACCGTGACCGTGGGTCTGGGGCCCCAAAAGTTTGACTGCCTATGGGCCTCCACGGTGCTTAATCCGGCGCTGAAATTAGGAGTTTATTTCTAAATGCCGTGCTCCCAGAGGGTCCGTCCAGAACGATCCAAGTCAGGCCCCGCGTTTACTAAGGTTGTTGCTGCAAACATGTCTCACTTATATAAATTAAATTAGTTATATTACACACTGATAATTTTAATACATTTGCGGGGCCGAGTCAGCTTTAGACCTACAATGTGAGGCGTCAGCCCATATATTTGTGTTTTCACTGTTTTGTAGGTCCCGAAACCCGGAAAATGGCCGACACACACACCCCCACCCCGATTTTATTTTAACGGGGGTTCTAACACACGAGTATTTTCCATGTCAACAGTATAATGGTAGCTTGCAAGCCACATAATGAGATACGATTCTCAAGATAAAATATTCAGTTATGTATTTGTATAAGTATTTTTCCTTAGCTTGAAGGCAAAAATGTATAAATTGTTTTTCATCGTCAAATGTATTACATAGTAATTGCACAATGTTTCCTCAGATTAGAGGTGGCTCTATAATAGTTGCTTAATTAAGGTGCAATGGGCGAACCATGCAATCGGAGAACCACCTTGCCCCCTCCACATCTCGGGCCGGATCAGGTCAAGCATTAGGTAGGGAGGGGTTAACAAATTTCAACCTGACCTTCCTCGAAAGTGCACCAAAGCAAACGTATGTGTATAGTTACTCAAAGTGTACTTAATACCCAATAAACGTGCGCAACAATATAACGTTGGTCAACTTTCAAGTGACAATTGACTACGTGTGTGTGTGTGTGTGTGTGTGTGTGTGTGTGTGTGTACGCAGTGCCAGATTAAGACAACGAATCCCTAAGCCACAGGAGTCTGACGTTTTATCAATAAAGTACGGCGAAATGTCTGACAAAATGAAATACCCTTAACAATAACATATATATGCTGTGCCTAAGCTATGGGAAGCTATGGAGGCCCTATTTGGTGTAAAAATAATTTTGAGACGCCCCTTCAGACTGTGACGCCTGAAGCTGTAGCTTGTTTTTTTTATGCCTAAATCCGGCATTGTGTGTACATCCTTATTTTTTTCAGTGTGTGTGTGGGGGGGGGGGGGGGTCGCTTCGCCGCCACCCACCCACCCGGCCGTTAATTTCTTCTCAAATTTGATTTGGCGCCATTGGTAACCGCCTCTATAATTGGGCCGCCCATGCATAAGATTAATATTAGTAACAGTACTTTGGAAGAAACATGTATCTTAATTCTAAGTAATTTTGGAATTTTAATTTAAAAAATGGAATTCATCTTCAGTTTCCCCAGTTTCACATACAGAACAATCGACCAGAATAGTCACTTGGGATAATGGAGAAATCCTGCCTTCATTAAATATGCAAATATGCAAATGACTTTGTTGAAACGATGGTTTTCATTGGACATTGTGGTTTATAGAAAATAACATTGACGTGGAGACTTGTGCTGCTGGAAATTTAGTATTATGTTATCAGACCGGTAGTATATATACTTGAACCGTTACTAATAATGCATTGTACGTTTCATTTCAACGCTGGTAATTACATGTTATTTTGTTTATTATTACAAATTTTTAAAGTTCTATTTGAAATTAGACCGCCATTGGTGGCGTTATCAATTTTCGTGGATTGGTTGAATTGCAAGGTTATTTCGCTAGTACTTTTAGTTTTATTATTATTATTATTATTATTATTATTATTATTATTATTATAACCGTATCTATGAATTCTTTGTACGTTTATACTTTTTAATAGACCCGTTTTGAAATTAGAACTGAAATTATATAAACAGTACGCCTCATACCCATTTATGACCGTTATCAGTTTTCGTGTTTTAGTAGATCGCATTATTTTGTCTACACGGCAGTACTCGTATTAGTATGTATACTGACAGCGTTACTAAGAAATAATTTACATTTTATTTGGGTACTGGCAATTACATTTATTTCCGATTAAAACACTTCTACGTTTTTTACCGTTATTAATTTTCGAGGACTGGTAAAAAAAAAATTTGAAAAACCCACAGGGGCTCGTATCGTTGTTTACAATGGACCTGTCATGCATGTGCTATATTGTAGTTATTATATAGTACATTAGTCCGAGTTTCCTCTGACCCTTGCCTCCCCATTTTAGATATTTCTACAACATAAATATCGTATTATAGTATATGTATGACAGGTCAATTGTAAGTAACGATACGAGCCCCTGTGGAAAAACCAATATGGTGTGGTCTAGATTCCGACAATACTGGTTCTGTGGTATCTCGATATTTTTTAATATTTCGGTATTTATTTTATCTATTGCACCACATATTGTGTAATTATATGTACCACATGACCATAGGTTACTAGTTCTAAATCACCAGTTTATTTTGGGAAAATGTCAGTATTGCTGACACGTACACTATTTGATAAATAAACCCATGAATACTACTGTTTAAAAATAATATCCTTAACCTATGTTCTCAGGTAGAATCAATATCTTCTTAAAATTTCTATCACTTTAACAAAATGTTTAGCCAGTTTGTTGTCTGATAATGCTATACAAGAGTTAGATCATATGATTACTGTGATGGTCATTGACTAGGAAATCTAATCTTTGTTAGCAAATAAGAATCAAAATGTGAAGCATGTTAATGTCATATTTTTTTTGGTGGCTTTTGCATTTAACAGGTGTTGACTTGAAAGCTGCATTATACAGAATTTATTACTTTTCATTGAAACACCAGTTGTTGTTCAAACAGTCTTAGGTTGATATGTACTTTCATCCTCATATTGATTGTTCATTCTCAGCAACAATCACAGAGCAACTCCAGTCATTGTGGTTGGTTATTTACAAATGCATTTCTTTAATTCTTTCTTATAAGTTTATGTTGCTGTAGGGCACAGGTGGCATAATGAGTGCCATAGAAGTAGCATCCATTTTTCAAGTTCATTACACTTTGTGCAACACAATGATACATTAAATTTCCAACATTAATACAAGTATATGCCATTATCAGATTATTTTTTTTGTTGCTGGTCTTACTGCAATATCAGAGTAACTCCCCTTTCACAACACAGACTTTACATAACATCAGTTTATTGCTTGTTTCCCACAGCCATCTGATTTATAGTGGAAAATAAATTCATTTTAATACAAATGACAACAACAGACTTAAATTATATCTTGAGGGTCATTGTTTTTATTAACTTACTTGCTGATTACAGACTTTATGACCAGAAATATCAAAGCACTCGTGTATAGTAGACAACAGAAAATCTAAACAAAAGGAAACAAATAATTCAAATTTTAATCATTTTAAATCAAAAACTGAATTGACTGAGTCTCATAAATTTTGTGACATAACGACACAAGTTTTAAGACCCTTTTTGGTCTACTTAAATGATAAATATACATGATACAGCTTCATCACTCAAATGTATGTTACTGTAGCAGTTGTAAAGACTTAGCTGGGTCTATATACTGGTCTATATCTTCCCATATCCTATACATACCAAAATCCATCCAAAAATCTCCTAAAACAGACATTTTACAACCTTGATGGTAATCTTATTGATATTTTACAGTCAGCTGATCATTAACATCAGAAGTCTGTTCAGCAGATGCATTAAGTTGAATGATAACTTTGTCAGTGCAAATCCATATCTGGTGACAATAACAATCAGTACTATTCAAGTTTTACGCATAACATGTCCATATAAACGTACATTTGCCTGTATATTACAGTGTGTGTTTTAGATTTTTAACATAGCTTTAAAACAATTTAAGTCATGTCACTATAATGTCTGCAGTGGCAGCTTATAGTGATGTCTAGCACTGGCTTATCAGTTTTCGTGAATTGGTAATACGATCGCATTGTTTTATTACTATTTAGTACTATTATATATAATTAAACTGTTAGTAAGAATTCATTTACTTTTAGTTTGGTTCTTGCAGTTACATTTCTTCCTACGATATCGCGGGTTTAATATCTTGAAAATTTAAGGTTTTTTTTTTGCATAGCGCCACCTATCATGTACATATTTTATATGCACTACATGACCGTAAGATACTAGTTCTTCTTTGCCAGTGGATTTCTGGAAAACGAGTTTGTGCATGTGTGTGTGTTTAACGTAGCTGTAGTAATTATTCAGTCCTATCACTATGATGTCTGCAGTGTGGCAGTTTATAGTGATGTCTAGCACTGGGGCATCGTGCTGCAGACATGTAGCATCATCTTCCCCCCACCGCTCCGGTGGCCTAGTGTTTAGAGAGTCCATCTCGGATGCGGTCGGTTGTGGGTTCGATCCCCGGTCGAGTCATACCAAAGACTTACAAAAATGGTACTAACAGCTGCCTCGCTTGGCAGTCAGTATTAAGAGGTTAGTGTTAGGAATGGTGAGCCTGGTGTCATGTCAGGATAATGTGACTGCGTGGGACATCATGTTACATGTCTGCGGCATGATGCACCAGTGCAAGACATCACTATAAACTGTTGCACTTTAGACATCATAGTGATAGGACTGAACAATTATTAAAGCTACGTTAAACACACACACACACACACATTTTATCAGTCCAAAGAATGTCTTATTCCAAGCACTTTCATACATTTAGATACTGTGTCATCCGAACTATCAGTTTTAGACTAGTAACTTGAGTACTCTTCTGAATATCTTTAGTCTTTGTCAGTTTGCTGTTTAATCCCAAAAAACTTATCCAAATTTGCGAATGGTATTTTGTTTAAGTCTCAGCATGTATTGATTCCGAGGTCACATTCACTGCTTATTCTACTTTGCTCAGAAATTAAGACAATAATAAAATATAAATTTATTTATTTGATATACTCTTATAAATGACCACATTTACATCTCTGGTTCTTTCTGCCTCTGAATTTATTCACAGTAAATATCAATACATTGTCCCACCCAGCCACCAGTTACAGCCTTTGAACCTGCCACCCAGTTATTGCATTGTGTTCTTTTTTAATGTACTCTTATAATGGCAACATGTATATCAATGGGTCTTTCAGCCACTAAATTATGTCAATGTAAATGTCAACACAGCTAATGAATCAACACATTTACCCACTAAGCAGGTGGCTGAAGCATGACAGGTAAGTCTTTGATTGTTGCCGCCCACCTATTACATCCAAGATAAAACATTGGCCTCCAAATACGCATGATTAAGCATTTCCGAGATCTCTGAAATAACATGTCCATATATATTTACATTTACCATTATTATATAATGATTTATATAAAGCTTGTGATACTGACCTGTCTAATTCATTCTGTCATATATGTTTTTTCTCCTAAACTAATGGGTCATCCATAAAGTATGTATACATGGTGTGAGGGTGAAGTGTTTTGAAAAAGCATTAGCAGCAGGGTGACTGTTAATGAGCATTTTCTGCAGCTGCAGTTGTCAAAATCCCTTGATAACTGATGTTTATTTAGAGATGTTGAGCCAGTCAAGTCAGAATCATAACCAGCAGATGAGTTAGATGCAAAGTGGCCCTTATGCCAAGTCAAGCAGAGCCAGTTACTACTTAAAGTTATGAAGTGTGATTACCTTTTAGTGTTCTTGCCCATGGTGCACATTGTGGAAGACATATTTATTCTTCATTTTCTGACAGGACTGGTTGGGATATCTCATGATCTGACATATTATGCAATCCAGACCCTGAATCCTCATGAGAATTTGTAAAGCCGTACCATTTACAGTTCAGCATGAAATGTCACATGATTATACACAGCTTACAATAGTTGTCATTCAGGAAAAGAACTGTTAATGTTCATGATTTCGATGATGTCAAAGCTGGTGATAAAAATTGAAATCGGTCATTTTGTCATTCCAAGTGATGACAAGCCTGAAAATATTCCAGTAATCCAGTTCGATTGGTTGAAATCATAAATTTAGTCACTTTCTGATTTTTTACTATTACACTTTTTAACCTGATAAAATCTGCTAAATATTAGTTGCTGTTTAACACTTTCTTATTTTCATTTGTAAAGTTTCATTACTTAGTATTAATTTAAACCTCTGCTTATATTTAATGAATATCCTAATAACTTCATCATTCAAAATTCAATTGTCCCAGCTATTCTTGGAAAAGGGATGGTGACTCACCAATATGTTTACACAGTGGGTGTACAAAAATATATTCTGTGCAGTCTGTAAGGGGAAAGGTGGTAAAAAATCACAGTTTTTTCATACATACTTTATTGAGAACCCGTAACATTATCACCATATTACCGGTATACTCACCAAACTTACTATTCTTAGGTTAAATTATTTTATCAATTAAGCATTATTTTTAACATGTTTTTTCTTTAGACCATAGTGACTTTACTGTTCCTTTGCGCATAAAATATCATTGTAATTTATGATTATTTCCTTCTGTATTTCAGCTGATAATTATATGGCTCTTTACAGAAGGGCTTTGTCACCTTATAGTCAAAAAGATGTTCACATGACATCTTCACTGTGTTGAAACATTATAGATGAGTCCTATGCTAAAGACAAGCTAACAAGAACATTTCAATTTGTCATAAAAAAATGGTACGTTTCTCTTACCTTAAGCTTTGTATGGTCATTTTTTAATTGTCTATTATTTATTAATATAAACTTAAAATCTTTGTCACAATTGTGTGTTCAATTGCTCCATTTTACAATAAAGTAAATATTTTACCCCATATCAGCCACAATTATTAATTTTTCCTACAAGCACTAAAGGCAACAAGTGCCATGTATCTGTATTAAAAGCAATAGTTCCATTAAGTCTTATATATTTCACTTTTAATTCATCATGTGTAAGTTATTTCACATTATTATTATTAAGTGCATTATTCAAATATTCAATGTTTGTTTGTTCACATTGATGATTTCATATCATTTAATTTTCAGATTTACATGCTGGTTATGCAAATGAATTTGAATGTTCATGATCTGCTCTTTCATTTACTTTAGCTGCTGTGGTACACATATTGATACAACAGATGGGGAATCAATACAAACGATACATCTTGCAAGTTATTTTAGACTTCATCAGTCATGAACCACTCTGGTGGCCTATTGGTTAGAGAGTCCACCTCAGATGCTGGAGGTCATGGGTTTAATCCTGTGGCCAAGTCATACCAAAGACTTACAACAAAAATGGTACTAACAGTTGCTTCGCTTGGCGCTCATCATTAAGAGGTTAGTGTTAGGACTGGTCCGACTGGTGTCAAGTTAATGTGACTGGGTGGGACATCATGCTACATGTCTGTTGCATGATGCCCCAGTGCTAGACATCACTATAAACAATCACACTGCAGATATCATAGCAATATGAGGGATTTTTAAAAAAAAAATCATTAAAAAATCTATACCACACAGAAACTCATTAGTTATGAATAATTATTATTAGTTTGCTTTGTTATTCTTTACACTTTAATTCATCTTAAATAGTATTTACAGTCACAGGCACTTGTTTTTTTTCAGTAATGATAAAGACTATTGAGAGGGTTAT
Organism: Unio pictorum; assembly: GCA_030141615.1. NCBI lineage: Eukaryota > Metazoa > Mollusca > Bivalvia > Unionida > Unionidae > Unio > Unio pictorum. The sequence goes on from JARLTB010000075.1 coordinate 244,266, forward strand.
AACTCTACAGTGCTTTGTTTGACCGGTTTTCAAATATCAGACGAAAAAAATATAGGAAAAATGAAAAAAGAAAGATGAAATAAAAACTGTTTTGAAAAGTTGGCAATGCCTGTTTTTATTTCTTATTCCACAATTCATCGATTGTCAAGAGATCATTCTGAAAGAAGGAACAAAATAACCAGCGTAATTTGCAGTATTTCTCTTTATGCTTGTTTTCCAGAAGTATTTCAATATAGAATTCAAATAAACTTTCCTACCATTTTGTTTTTTTTTACTCAATATCTCTGCTTCTATTAAAATTTTATGGTTCAGTATGTAATTGAAAACATCATGAAATGAACATAAATTTTTGTTTTAAGGGCTGCATAAGGTTTCACATTCATATCCATTATCCATAATACTGATACATCAAATGAGCTTAAAACATGAAGCTCACAATTTTGTGAAGACAATACAGAACTGGATATATACTGTGTGTATGTGTGTGTGTCACTGTCATTGACACAGTTATTTTGGTATATTTACATAAACACTGTGAAAATATAAGCAAACTTAATTCGAAAATCAATGAAAACAGTGAAATGTAGAGCCACGTTTAAAGTTAAAAAGTTCATGCAGGGGAAAATTATGAAACAATGCTGTCTGCATCAGTTTTTAAGTTCTTAGTCAGAATATAAAAGCTGACCTTTTTCTTTTCTTTTTTCATGTTAAAGTGGACTCTGATGTAAATAATATGATCTGATATGTTTCATAAACAATTTTATGTATTACGTGTATGTTGTTATTCCTTTTTGTTTTGACGAATAGTATGCAAGATTTATTGACATCTAATGTAATATATTCTTTTTCTTTCATTTGTTCATTTGAACAGTAATGGCATTGGGCAAATCCAGAACGACTGCATCATCAAAGGCAAAGAGAAATCTACCAGACTAAAGTCTATTTTTTAGGGTATGTTAATCAGAAAGATGAAGGTTCATTCTCATGTTAAGTTTTTGTGTTTCCTTATACTTACTACTGTACATTTTGCATGAGATAAGGTGAACCATGTTTTCTTATTTGCAAGTGTTTTTATATTTTGTTAATGTTGAATTCTTCAGTGTATCTGCTGAAGAATGTTCTTTTGTTTTGCATACATCGGCCTGTTTTATGTGAATTGCTATCAAGATTTATGGTGGGAGCATTTATTCAGTAGCACGCTTTGATGATAAAAATGATGAAAGTGATGTCATGGCCATTCATTACATACACTGATGTTACTATTGGTGCCACAATGAAGCATCATTCTTCAATTTTATTTATTATAGGACTTATTCCCACGATAGTTTTTAATTTTAAATTTGCCAGTGTCTAGTGGGGAAAAAAGCTGGTACATAATTTCTTGTCTTGCTCACTAATGTTAGTTTCAGTACCATTAATAAGTTGACAATAGTTGGAATTACAATGGTTATTGAATTTTTGGTACTTGATCTTTTAATTCCTATGTGTTATTTTTTTTAATAACAGTTTATTTGATTTCACAGGTAACATACTAAGTTTAGTCTTGCACCAGCTTCTTTGGTGCCGTCCACTTAGTATGTATGCAAAAGTCTGGCAAAGCTGCACCCCTACACCCCTCCCTGTACACATGCATACTTTTTTACACACACCCCAACCTGTGTATGTATGCTTGACCACCCAATGATGTATAACGGCCTATATTTAATTCACGTATGAACAATCAAGGCTTAATAGTATTTGTTTTTTTTTATAAAACAGATAGTCCACCGCCACTGAATGTCTGTCTGCATCCAAGAAATAACTGTGTAACTTTAAAAAGTTTTTCTCATGTCCGCTAAAATTCAAATGCCAACTGAACCCAGTCGAATAGGTTATGCGTACGTTCGTTATCATTATACCACTCCATACGCAAGTGTATGCATTACGGTTAATTCCAGCTCCCCTCCATGCGTATGTACTAAATGGACAGCCCCTTTCCAAATCTCCAATTTTTTTAACTACCAAAACTTACTTTCACATTTCGGTCATGAATTTTGCCAATATTAGCAGACTCCTGTTACCCCTTATTTGAGCATAAGCCATTAAAATCCCAACATCCTCTGTCCGAGCACTCTGTTGAAGCACTTTCCAAGGTTCTCCTAATGTGATTTCAACTACATGTACCAGCTATCATGGTTTCATTATGCTATTGGCTCCAGAATTTAAAAAAATTTAAGTTGATCAGCACTTTACCATAATGAAGATGTCTTATGTTTTCAGAAACTTGTATGGGATGATCTTGGTTATACTGGAAATGAAAGTGTTCAATCTGCTAACACATTTTTCTTATCTCATACAAGTTAAATAAGTTTTCATCGGTTATTTTAATTAGTGATACACTTCTAAGATATCATCCATAAAGAAGTTATACAGGGATTTTATGGGTGAGGGGTCATGCAAAATTGTGCATAATAATAAATTTTATGACAATTTATAAAATGTGACCTATGAAGGTCTGATTTAATATGTACCTACAGTGTAAAGAACATTAAAGTAAAGTGACAATGAGACAGATAATCTTTAAATTTCAGTGATGTGTTTGAAATGTATCATTATGCTTTATTATTACAATAATCGATGACATTTTTGTAGGACATTGATAATGAACATTTTGTGGGTACATAATTTTTAGTCATGTTAAAACTATAAATTTATTTATACTACATACACATACATGCCAATCATTACGCTTTTTTTCACTAAATTACGCCTTACACCTAAACGTATATTGATTACACTTTTTTGGTATATCCACCTTCCAAAAACAATCAATTGTTTGTTTTCTCACTTTTATTAATATCCCATTAATCCCACATACCATATTTTAGAAAAGATGGCTTCTACATAACTACAATATAAGAGTAAACTTGTCCATGCTGTTTCTTAACAGTATTATGTACTATTTATAGCAACAATCCTATTAGCCAGAAACATGCTCTACTTTAAAAATTTTGACCTCGTATTCTATACATAGCAGCTTCATGGCTTAGTATACAAGACAATAGACTGGTTTTCTAATTTTTAAACTTTGCTCACAGATTCTTTTTTTCTAATTTATATGTAGTACAAAACCAGTCTATAGGTATTTTGTGATACAGTGTAATTTATTTTAGTCGATGCGTGTATGAGAGCAAAAATATCTCCTTTCAAATAATTTCGCAGATGGATTAGAAAAAGGCCAAAAGTAAACAAAACAAAAAATAACAGAATCCTACAAAGATGAGGACACAAGGGCAGCATCACGTGACATCTATTGCAGGCCATGTGGAAATAATTTTACTATTTGGCACTAAAAGTCATCAGATGTATTCTAGTCGATGTTTGTGTTAGAGCACATATATTTCTTCAAAAAAATTCACAGGTGGATCAGAGAAAGACACAAAAAAAAAACAATCCTTCAAAGATGAATATATGAATGGCTCATCTTACGAACTCCAATACTTAAGGATCTTCTTATCTGCAGCAGAACTAAAGTGCGGACATGAATGTTATAAACACAGAGGTGTTATTTACCAAGTTCTTAATAGAAAGATAATGATGATTTTGCTATTGGTGCAGAAGCAAGAGAATTCATAGAACACAATTCTACTCTTGCTGTGAAGGCGTTCTATGATAATGTTAGAGATTATTATGCTACAGCCTGTGATTACATGCTCCAGAAATTCCCCTATGGAGATGAACTGCTTTTAATGCTTCAGTTGCTGATGTAAATGAGAGACAGTCAAAAAGCTTCGAAAGTGTTAGATTCTTTTTCAAGACATAATCACTTTCTAATACTCTTGTCTGCCTTGGATCATCTGGAACGAGAATTCCTGAAATATAAAGTTTAGATTCTACCTGACAATATACTTAATGCAGATAGAGTTGATGTGCAGTGGCACCTTATTTCCCAGCTAAAAGACACAATCACTTGAAGATATAAATTTCCTCTTCTTTGTCAGGCTATGAAAGGAATATTGGTTCTTTATCATTCTAATGCTGACAGTGAGAGATTGTTCAGTATTGTTAACAAACATAAAAGTGAATACAGATCCAGGCTTAGTAACCCAGTAATTTATGCTCTACTGGTGTGCAAAACATTCATGATCTCAGCTGGTACAGTGTTTTAAAATGCAACATGAAAATCTGTTGCTTTCTAAAACTAAAAGTGCCACATATGAAAACTTGAAGCAGTAAAGGATGTCAAAAGACTAGAGGGGCAAATAAATCATTGTTTATTGAAATTGTAGCATGTTATATGTGGATTACTCTTTTTCTGCTTCTATTTCTCTTTTTGTCCACTTGGATTCCACTTTTTCCTCGTCAGAGGTTGGTATGTATTCACACATCCTAAAACATGGATTTAAAAGTATTATTATAAAACAATTTGATATACCAGCAAGTCTTGTTTCCTTTTAATGAAAAATTTATACATCTTGAAGTATATCATTGATACAGCGTACATACTATACATATTTTATATATATATATATATATATATATATATATATATATATATATATAGTTTTTATTTTTCTGCCTTAGTCACAGGAACCTATAAGTCACACATTAAAATAAATAAGTATCATAAATATGAAACCCCTTAATTCCTTACTTACTGGAAGTTTTTATCTTTCAGATCCAGTGATGAATGTCATTCTTATGATGGAGAAGAACTGTGTTATTCTCCACGGAAAGCCATTTACAGTAGCTACTACATACAGCAGATTTACTCAGAGAATGTGACCTCTACTAAGTCTTGGAGCACAAGCATAATTTCTCAGTCCTGAACAGCATTAACTTTTTACGGCTCACTAATTATTAGTACTAGACATATCTGTATTAGTTAATTCATTGTACATTAATATTCAAAATATTGCATTTCTGATCACATTTGCTGATGCTTCCATGCTTTTCCTATTAATAAAGCAATACAGTGTGATCCTGCTGTAACAATGTAGTTTGGCTCCATATAACCCAGTTGTGTTATAAATCAAACCCTGTTTTAACCAACCAATTTATTTACCTAAAATATGGTGGGCTGGAGGGGTTATACAAGCGTTTGCAAAAAGGGGCACTTTTGATTATATGTAGACTATATGGCTTCAAAAGTCTGGACATTTAGTTGCGTTTTGTGCCAATGATTTTACCAATTTTAAGCATAAGTTTTTATGAAGAAAAAAAGGAAATAGCATTTGTTTGGTCAGTTGTAGCAGTTTCTTATGTTTCATACGTTCAAAAGTTTGTTGACTGTAGCAAATCTCGTTATCATAGATAGACCAACAATTGGATCTCTCATTTGGTGGGTTGTTTCCCATTATATTTCTGTTGGCGAAGTAATTCTGCCTTTCATCATACATGTTTTCTTTAAGAAGGCCATCATAAAATGAATACACAGGTGTTCCGTTCTGTTGTCAGTGATTACTACAGAAAATACGAGTATTCTTTAATTTTACAATCCACTTACAGAGTTCAGTGAAAATAAAAATATTAATTACTAGCGAGCGGCCAATAAACCAACACTGTTTCTTCCAAAACATTCATTATGAGCTAGTTCCTTGTGAGAATGATATCCACTACCAAAAATGATTTAAGAAAAAAAAGTAATGAGATCTCCTGGAACATACAGTACTCAGGCCAGATGTCAGGATAAGCAGATTATGATATAACATGCAAAGTGGCCAGTATTATTGGTGGAGGAAGAACCAGGGCTAACCCCATGAAGAACCACTGGCCCACGAGAAGTTACTGGCAAGCTTTCTCACATACCCACATTGGCCAAATCCTAGACTCGAACCAGCGCAGACAGGTGAGATGGCAGTGACCCGTAATGGAGAGCACTTTAGACCACTCGGCCACTCAGGGTCCCTATGAGAAGAGTACATGTATATTTCATTTCAGAAGCCATGTTATATCCAAATTTGTGTTACATCAAAGCAATCTATAGCGGGGTCACACTGTTTATTTGATATGGCAACATCTGTACAAGACATTGTGGAAATGTTCAACAATTTCTTCATAAATATCTCCATTAACAGTATTCAGAACCAGACTAGCATAAAAAATTGAACTTGATGCTCTTCTGTTATTTATAATAGCTAAAATTCCTGGTGATAATTAATTTTCAGTAGCCAATGTTAGTGAAGCTGATGTTTTGATATTGTAATTAAGCTGAATATTAATAAATCCTCTGGATTGGATGGTATTGGTCCACGAATTCTTAAAATGGCTGCACAAGTAATAACAAAGCCACTAATGCATATCATAAATTTAATTATAATGATTGGTAATTTTCCAGAAACACTGAAATGTGCAAAGGTTACACATATGTTTAAGAAATGAGAAACGAAGGATCCAGGAAATTACCGACCAATATAAATTCTATCAGTATTGTAAAAACTATTTTTAAAATTTTTAGCCATTCAGGTCTATACATTTTTTTAAACATACTCTCTATTTCATAAAATGCAATCAGGATTTAGAAAATACCAATCGTGTCAAACAGAACTTACCAAATTAATTGATCTTTGGCTGAATGAAATGGATAAAAATGGATAATGTAAAAATGTTGGACTTATTAGAAACGATTTTAGTTGTATAGTTTAGAAATATAAAAGATCTCATTGAAATATTTTTGCATTAAATATAGATCTGAAATATTATTATGGTAATATCATATCTCTATTTTATGCAACTGTAAATTTTCTTCTTCTCTTTGGTTAATTTTCTGCGTTAATAAGTTTTTCAAAGATGTGGTCCTAGACCAGGAATTTTATAAGTCACATAATTAAAAAAAGTTTTCTATGTTACTGGTGCTCTCCTATATTTTTCACTTAAAAAAGACAAAGTATTATTATCTTTGTTGTGCCGACTATACTTCTCATTTAAATTGGGTTTAATTTTATATTAATCCCTTTATTGTTGAGAGAGAGAGAGAGAGAGGATGTAGAGGTATGTTTTTTGTGTGTGCAGTGATATATGTCATAATTGCTATAAGTGAAATGATCTATTTTCATTTTATTCAGACATCCTATACATTAAATATTACTTCGAAGGAAAATGAGAGAATTATCATGGTCTAAATAAAGTTGTATTGTTCTTGTACAAGGGTACCTGTTGACACATTGATGTAATAGTACATTATAAGTGTTACTTTCTGCAACTTAACTTGGCAAATAACAGTTCAGTATATTCCTTGAAAAAAAATTTATGTGCATGCAGATTAAAACTAATGGGCTATGTTCCTTGTGAGAATATATGTTTTTCACATGTCAACAGTATTTATCATAAAATCAATTTATCGACTTTTGCTCTCTTTACAGTAATGCAGTGAAAGTTATATTAATAGGGTGCATGCAAATGAATGTTTGATGAATCAAACTTGACCAAACATTTTGACTCAAATCAGGCAGGAACTGGAATTTAATTTTTACCGATGAAATTCCCTTCTACAACTTTTTTCAAAGCCACCTATGACAGGCTGTATATCCTTCAGGTTGACAACAGTGATTTATATGAATTCAGAGTTGTACTGTGTTTTTCATAAATTGCTACCGTTTCATTCATGCTTTTTTAATGTTTTAACTATAATGTATCCTATTTAAAGTAGGTAAGAGGCTGTTTATGAAACATGTACTGACAGATAATGTGAGACTCTCGCCATGACCACTTTTCCACGTAAGGCTTGCCAGACCATATTTTTGATATTTTACGCTATGTTATTATCAATCAAGGGGGGCCCTTAGTGGACAAGTGGTCTAAGTGCTCACCGTTCTTGATCACTGCCATCTCACCTATGTCTGTGTAGCTTCTCATGGGTCGGTGGTTCTTCCCTGAATTTTCCAGGGTTCTTCCTCCAACAGTTATACTAGCTGTCATGTATAACCTATTTTGTGCTTAAAAATGGCATTAAACCCAAGAACAACAACAACAACAAACTTATCAATCAAGTGACTCTAACCACGCCAAATTTTTACTACGATTTGTTTACGTTTCCAAATAAGGCCACATTGTCACCAAAATAACTGATAAAAAAAGTTAAATGAGATTTTACACCTATTTCCACAATTTTTTCTCTCCATACATCAGGTATTAAATAAGAGAACTACTCAATGCATTGGATTATATATAAGGAATATGTTCAAATTGTTGACATTAGGCTAAAAGAACACCAGCTGTGAATCACACCCAGTTTGCTCCATTGACACGTATATGCTCATGTTAGTAACCTGTCCGCTTGGTAAGAGTAAGGTTACTAATATTAGTACTACATTTATATTGTGATTTATAAACACCATTAATTTCAATAAAACCATAATACAATTCATGTACTAAGAGATTGCATTTTTGCTGCTAGCACTTTGCATTATGATTAAGGCTTTTTTTTTTCACATGTTAACAGGTCTTGTAATAATTATTAAAAGGAGAAAAATGAAACATATGTAATATTTATGTCCATCTTAGTTATATTTTAACTCTTTGTCATTGTTAAATTCCATAATCTCTTTGTATTTAGATATTGTTATTGTTACTGTTTTTCTGTATAAAAAAAATATTGAATAAAACATTTATCTTCATCAAATATTTCGTTAGTACTTGAATATACAGAGGCCAATGTCAATATAATGCGACTGGGTGGGATATCATGTTACATGTCTGCATCACAATTTCCCAGACACAAATAAAAACAGCCTCTGGTGGTTGAATTGTTTAAGACATTGTCATATGCACCCTGGGTTTCATAAATCTCATTAATAATGCCACTTCATAAAGCCCATGAGGGTGTTTGATAAATGGTATTAACAATATAAAGCTTAGGTGAACTTAAATAAGTCATATATCAGCAGAAGATGCTATGTATCATTATATTAAGGCACACACATTTATATAAAAATGCAAGTCCTTGGTTAATCTAGTTACAAAAAATTAGCAAACATTTTGTTTCCTCCCTCCTGCTATGTAATACAGAATTTACTGTATGCATGTTTAAAGTTCTCATTGACATGTCAGAAATTACTCCATCATTAGTAAGCAAACAAAAGTTTTCATGCATTATTCAATTCACTAGATGTTCTGCTGGATCACAAAGTTCATAACTTCACTCCATAATTCATTACCCTCGGCAGAAACCTAAGCAACTCTGTCATTATATTCAAATGCTATTCAATTCCTATATTTGCATCATACAAATGATAGCAAATTGATGGTCTTCAATGATTTGTGTGAGACTCCTCAGCTGATTTATATACCACCATATATATCATTCTACTATTGTACTATTCTATTCTCTACTTCCACTCACCCCCACTGCTTCCTGAAAAGATTATTAAAAAAACATTGCATTATTTTGGCTTGGTGATCGTCAGTCAGGACAATGGAAATTTTTGCACATCATGAATTCACATACAATAACTGCATTTATTTTCATTTTTCGAATTCAGTACAGTTAACATTTATATAAATGGTTAAAAGAACAGCACTGTCACTTTTTCCCGTTAGTTTAACATTCAAAAATTAACTGGAATTGTAGTAGTCATACCGAATACTTTTAACAAAAAAATGTTATTAGGAGCTGCCTCTGTTGCTGCTTAAAATTAAGAGGTTCGGAATGGTCGACCTGAGGAGTGACCTCCTGAAGAGCCAAACTTGCCCTAAGTTCGACACCTACTCGAACTATGATGACTTTTTGCGAGAGATGAGGATGGTCAAAAAGCAGCTGAACTTGCAGAATGACGCTGGGCCAATTCAAATTTTTAAAAAAATATACATTTTATCTCAAGCCCATTGTAGACCAGACAGAGTTAAACTGAGTAGTAATATGAATGGCAGCCTGTACAACTATCAACGGTACCGAGAAAACGGCAATCGAGGTAACAACAACCGATGGTTTGGCTATGGTAGAGGAGAGCATCGTTTAAAAAGAGTAACCGCATCTTTATATGGCCATAAAGTCCGTAATAGGGGCCATCCATTTAGTAAGTACGCATGGAGGGGGAGGGTGTTTAACCAAAATGCATAAGCTTGCGTGTCGGGGTGGGTGGGCTAGGGAGTCTACAGATAACGTACGTAGGCCTAGGAAACGGTGTGTGTGTGTGTGTCGAGAAAACTCAATAATAATTTGTTTAATATGTAACCTGTCTTCGGTATGCCTGGGAGCGAACCCACGACCTCCCGCATCCGAGGCGAACGCTCTAACCACTAAGTCACCGAAACGGTCTCGATGGATGCATAAATGTGGTGGTAATGGTGTTCTGGGGAGAATCAGGTGTTATAATCCGCGGGTGATGACCTACGTGTTCAGTCACAACATTAACACAGCAACCCGCATTTGTTTGGTTTTCATTTGGTTTTGGTTTATTTTAACAAAAAGCTGAATTTTTTAAAAATAGTTTTTATTAGGTTGCTTTTAAATTTTGATATAATGTTTTAATTTATGTGATTTGGATGTGATGTGATTTGGAATTTTAACATAGCTTTAACAATTTTTCAGTCATATCGCTACGATGTCTGCAATGTAGCAGTTTATAGTGATGTCTAGCACTGGGGCATCATGCCGCAGACATATATCATGATGTCCCACCCAGTCACATTATCCTGACACCGGGCCGACCAGTCCTAACACTAACCTCTTAATGCTGAGGCAGCTGTTAGTACCGTTTTTGTAAGTCTTTGGTATGACTCGGCCGGTGATCCAACCCACGACCTCCCGCATCCGAGGCGAACGCTCTAACCACTAGGCCACCGGAGCAGTTTTAATTTATGAAGACATGATGTATAATACTAATTGGGTTTATTTTGTTCCTATAATTTTTTTTTTTAATCTATGACCTACAACGCTCACTGTAATGTAAATTATAGTAATTTTACGATACTTGTATCCCGAGATGTGCGTTGTCAAGAGTATTCCAACGATACATCGTTCATTAAAATTAGTTGAGTCATTTTGGAGAAAATTTCATTCTTGTTAATTAGAGTTATGGTTTAGTGTTGTGGTTTTCTGGTAATAACGTACGGACGGACAAGATGATTCTGACGTTTTTCACCGCAATCCGTGTCTCATGGCGCCCTATCGATATTTACTTTTTCACCAAAATCAATACAGATGTTTCGATTTGAAAATGGATATTTGTCATTTAGGGTTGCTTTTATTATTTTTTTTTAATGAAATATCTCTGTAATTACTTGGAAATTGGTCATGCAGTTTCCTTTCCCAGATCGACCTTGGCGAGATATTTTGTACATAGTGGTTCGTCTGTCTACAGCACATAGCGCCCCCACATATGTACGGGTAGAGCTTATGGTTAGGGTTGTAGCTATGGGACAAATCATCCGAATTTTATAACAGTTCTGTCAAAAGATGCGCCTTGACGAGATACATCTTTCAAGAGTTTGGTAATTTTTTCATTTTCCTTGTATTTTTGCTTTATGAAAATCTTCCATTTCTGCAACATAATCTATGTGTAACCTAATAATATGAGATTTCAGAATGCAAATAAAAGTGTGTTTAGAATGGAAGGAAGTTATGTGCAAGAGTTAGCGCGTGTAGGTTGGCTTTAATGTGTCAGATATTTGTAGGAACCAATTACAGTTAAATTAAAAGTTAACTTTTTAAAACCCAGCTTTAACAATTTGTTAACTTCTAAAACGGGTTTTTCTTGTCGTGGTTATTCTTGAAATAGTTCCCTAACACTTAGTTTCTGAAATGTCATATTTTTAGCCATCAAAGGGACCGCCCCAGTGGCCTGGTTGTTATAGCTTCCTTCTAGGATGAGGTTGGTCGCCGGTTCGAACCCACGCCGAGCCATACCAAAGATTAATAAAAATGGTACACACAGTTGCCTCGCTAGTTGCTTAACGTTAAGGGGTTAATGGTAGGACTGGTCGGCCTGGTGTCAGGATAATGTGACTGGGTGGGACATCATGCTACATGTCTCCGGTATGATGCCCCAATGCTTAAACATTGTTAAAGCTACGTTAAAAATCCAGTTCACACACGCCAAAAAGGAGTATATTTATTCCGCAATGTTATACGATTCGCTCACTATAAATGAACCATGGACCTTCATGTGGGAATTTTAGAAGTGACTGACCAAGATTGAAATTTCTGAATTTTTAACAAGGTCTAAATGTGTCTATGTCTAACAGTATCGGGTGGGCTTAAGAGCCGGAAATTTTATTTGCAATCAATTTATAATTTATTAATCTTTGCGCAATTTTTCGGGTATATACTGTGATGCCTGCATACAAGTTCGTTCTGTTATTTCCATCACAATGAATCGCAGAAGGCTGAATGTTGCGGGTACTAACTTTATCATTACAAATTATGTTTTCGTTATGTTTGGTTTACCATTTAATAACTTCATTACCATGAATTTTCTAGTAAATTCTTTACCTGTTACTGAAATTGATTTTCTATGTAGAAGTTTAGTTGTTGGCTTGAACTTCAAACCCATGTTTAGGAACGCATGTTCTGGTTATGTCTATCTCGGAGAGCTTATGTTCATATCCACTCTCCCTACCTGTCTTATTAGGGTTTTGTTGTGATTCTCCCGGCCAACAAAAATCCCCATATTTATCACAATAGTTTTCCACGCAACGGCAATGTTGGTCTGAAAGGACATGCGATTTGATTGCTGTTTTCACTACAGTATTTGTATCTTAGAGCCCTATAGGTTTGTTAATGGCAATAAATCAAACTGTTTAGGAGTAAAATGCAGTTGTGTACTTTATGGTTAGGGTTACTGTTATCTGTGAATTAACACACACACACACACACACACACACACACACACACACATATATATATATATATATATATATATATATATATATATATATATATATATATATATATGAGAGAGAGAGAGAGAGAGAGAGAGAGAGAGAGTTCTTGTTGTTTTCATTGTTATTGGGTTTAACGCCATTTTCAACACAATATAGGCTATACATGGAGGCCAGTATTAATGGTGGAGGAAAAAAGCAGGGATATCCCCGTAAAGATCCACCGACCCACGAGAACCTACCGGCAAGCTTTCTAGCATACCCAAGTTGGCTTAGAATGAACAGGACACAGCACACAGTCTCTCAGAATATAGTTAGAGAGAGAGAGAGAGAGAGAGAGAGAGAGAGAGAGAGAGAGAGAGAGAGAGAGAGAGAGAGAGAGAGAGAGAGAGAGAGAGAGAGAGTTGATACTGAATTTAGCGAAGACACGGTGTTGTGAGTGTAATGTTTATTTTATCGTGAACGATAAATGAATCCGAAACCATACTCGTGTGCATAAAGTCCAACAACGGATTTTACAAAATGATGTTTACCGAATTCAACAACTGTTATATGGAAATGATATCTTTCTTAAATGGAACTAAGCAAAACATGTAACTTTAGTGAGTAATGAAAGGAGAATTAGCGTATGAAACTTCTAAATTAATATAGTTAGAGAGAGAGAGAGAGAGAGAGAGAGAGAGAGAGATAATACAATTTAAATGTTATTTTGGAAACTTTTTTTTATTTGTTGACAGCCACAATAATAATACAAAAGTATTTTGAAGATTTTGAAGAAGAAAAAAACAATTTAATTACAACAGATACACCAATATAAGATTTTATATGAAGATCTTGAAATAACATCATTTATAAAGTTAAAATAAATGAAGATGTCTGATGCATTTCACTAAAACCCAATAAAACATATGACAACTGATGATATAAAACATAAACATCAGTTGGTCATTATCCTAAGGGGTAATAGTGCCAGTCCATTTCTGCAGTAGATATCACATCATAATGAAGAAAAATTAAGACCCATGTATTGAATGGAATGAAATATATAAAAGTATTGGGTTAACGAAAGAATTACTTAAAATATAACATTATGAAATGATGGGAAGTAAAAGCTAATACTGTGACGTCTACCCGCAGTTTAAGGAGCTGAGCAGTGAAAACCACTAACATATTATTAGCATGTCGTTCTGTCCGGCTGGTGCTAACTTGCAGGCACTCTAGCATTAGCATTGGAGTGAGGAAAATTTTTTTTTTTTTTTAAAAAAGTAGTACATATACATTAAAGATCGGACAAGATTTATGACTCTGGTGACTTATGTGGATAAATATACATTTCTTTGTGAGCGTTGACCTTCAAGACAATACTTGGAGACAATAAACTGCTTGTAATTTTTAAATTAGATATTTCTTCAAAATAAATATTATTAATCTTGTTAATAAAACTGTATTTGAAAATATAATGTGCTGTAACTATTACATATATCAAAACCATAATAATAATAATATTCAAAAGTCAAAACTTAGACAATTATTCTACTCTTGAATATTAACATGAAAACTTGTTTAATATTGAAGGAATGAAGAATATTCGCAGTATTGATCATGACTAGCATTAGAGGACACAAAAAAAAAAAAAATACATCAAAGATCGGACGATAGTTATGGCTCTCTGGTAAGTGTTATGTTGATAAATATACATTTCTTTTTGACCGTTGACCTTCAGGACAATACCTGGAGACAAGAAACTGCTTGTAATTAGACCACTCTGGGCCCCTGTATTAAATGCAATGTAATTTATATAAAAAGGTATGGGTTAATGGAAGAATTGCTAACCATATAACATTATGAAAACATTAGAAATAAAGCTAATAATGTGTCGTGTCTTCTACCTTCAGTTTAAGTCACTGAGCAGTGCAAACCACTAACATGTTATTAACATGTCATTCTATCCAGCAGGAGTTAATTTGCAAATGTAATATATGTATATAAAAGATGAGGGCAATGAAAAAAATGAATGAATCTACATCATTTTGAAAGGACGGAAAAAAGGTAAATACTGTGCCATTTACCTGCAGTTTAAGAGCTGAGCAGTGAAAAAAACTAAAATGTTAGTAGCATCTGAATAAGAAAGGCAAAATTTATGAAATAAAGAACTAAAATGATCTCCAGCTCTCTATTAATTTTTCTGTTGACTGATACACACAACATTTGTGCCAGTTAACATTTTTTAAATTAACCACCAAATAAAAGTGTATAATTTTTAATACAGTAGTAAAATGAACAATAATTCTTTAAAGTATGACTGGAGAAACATAAGGATTGTAAAATAATTTTATCAGAGTTTGTCAGTTACAATCCAAACGTTTAAAGTGTAACAGACCAAAAGAAATTAGTGATAGTGGTCGGGTAACGATGAAGTGAATTGCTAATTTTAATTGATAAATGTAGAATGTTTGGTTTAATGGAGCAAATAAAAATGTCTAAGTGGGTGTTAATATATGGATACATTTGTCAAGTACATTTGATTAAAGATATAGCAGCAATAGTGAATAGTACTAAAGCTTGTATTTATAGTATTATGGATGAGTATAATAACAAATGATTATAAATTAAATACAAATAGATGAAAAATGCAAGCATGAAGGACAAATCTTCAAAAGAACAAATGTGAAAACCCTAAGAAGCTGAAACAGTGGGAAAGACCGGAGATATTAAAAAGATCTAGGCTTTGGAAATGTGATCAGGTAAATGATGTTGAAAAGTTCGAATGGTGGCATAGGAAAAAAAAATGAAGCCATATTTTGTGAGGCTAGAACATGTAAATGAGAATTTTTTTGAATGCAAATTAACTTCAGGCTCACATGGGAAGCATAACTTTGGATACTAATTGAAAAATGGGAAACTTTACATATCTCACGATATAGAGAAGAAAGCACAAGACAAACTACATATGAGCCAATGGAAACTTAAACATTTCTTATGGCAGAGCACCAATGATGGTTAGTATGTCGGTGAACTATTGAAAGAATAAAGGTATGCTGCTACTGGAAAAGATGGCAACGATTTTTAATAAAGCTAAAAGTTGTGATTCTTGTTTTCATGTACAATAAAACCCTTATATTTAATAATCTGAAAAAAATTTAGCTTGGACAATCTGGAATGTGTTTACTATAATACTGCTTAATAACGTACAGTAGAAACTGTAATAAGTTTATTTCAATGTAGTTACGAAAATAACTTAAAAAATTAGAAATATAAACAAAAGTACCTATTGGAATCTTCGGATGCTTTTTCAACCTTCAACTTAATCCGACATCTTATCATGTGTAACAATAATATCAAATGTCATTTTTTTAATAAAAAAAAGTATCTTTACATTACTTTATGAAATTTGTCTCTGTTTATGATCATTTTATATATTGTAAATATGTTTCACATCTAAATTTTGGAGTAAAAATTACTCCCTCAACTGCAATAATATACCCAGAAATTGTATCAAACAAAACAATGTAAAATGCAGCAAAGAAATTTAAGAATATGAAAGTGTTCCAATGATCTATAACATACATCTAAACTCCAGCTAAAGCAACTCTCATTTGTTTTTGATACCTTTCACTTTTTCTTACATTCCATTCATGTATGAAAAAGTAGAAGCAAAAATGTTCTTGGGTCATTTGACGAGCTGACGATTTAATAAACTGAATGAAACTGTTAAATTGTTCACATATTGAAGAATTTATCGAGTCAAATCCAATCAGTCTTGATGATCGATATGCACAGGAACATTTGTGAGCAAACCCATGGAAAATGTCATGGAAGAATCTAACATCACTAAAAAAGCCACTTTCTCGGTTTAAACAATACTCATGGAGATTACATGCAAAGTCATAAAATATATTCTTTGGTGTAGTTTCCAAGTGGGAATAAATTGATGCTGATGGGTCTTTACGTCCTTCGGCATTTGTCATATGAAATCCATAACAATGTCCATGATTAGGACAGAAACAAAGAAATAAAGATGAAGTACCAGGTGCGGAAATATGAGTTTTAGAGAAATATTTTTCACAGTGATCATGATCTAAAGGTGGATCATCATAAGCCAATGTTGTTTTCCTTTCACAGTCAATAGAAAATTTTCTGATTGAACGCAATTTCTTTCCCCGACTCAGAAAAATAGTATGCTCTCCCGAACTTTGGAGGATTATAAGTACCAAACTGTGGCAATGCAGGTTCAGCTGGAGTTACATTTATTTCACTAACTTGTGTTATTAAATAGCGAATGAAGTCAACTACATCTTGGCGTATACAATCTTCACAATTCTCATTAATGTTGCCAAGCATTGACGTTGCAATCAAATCTCTTATTTCAGGTGAATATTCACGCATTTCCTGCATTTTTCTATTGAAGAAAAGATCTCCACCATTAGTAACCTTTTCTCCTGTCATATGATCCAAAAGTTCTACAATGCAATCTAAATACACATGAGGAATCAGGCTAATGATAGGAGCTGTTGTAGACAACATTTTAACAACATTAGCAAATGCAATATTTTCATCTGGTAAAATATTTTCATCCTCTGACGTGTGCAAGAAATTGTCTGAAAACAGGCTTAACTGAATCACATAATAAAGACAAAAGCAAATTAGTTCTGTTAAATTGTTCTTCATGTGGCAGAATCTCCTGCTGTGGTATTTCTTTTAAAATTACACTGCTTATGTAATGCAAATGTTCTCTGGCTTGTTTTAAGCTATCTTTATCAATGCCTGTCCTGTCAGGAAGGAAACATCTTGTCATTCTTCTGTGCAGTGTTGGTAAGATGGTATCAGGGTCATCTGGCTTGCTTATTTCCTCAAAGTTAGCATTGCGAAACCCAACTCCAACTTTCGTTCCATCACATGCAAGCTGATTTGGGGCAAACCCACAAACTGGACAGGGTTTTCTGAAATCTATCTTCATATTTGAAGCCCAGCTGAACCACCATTTCCTAAATACTACAGGATCCATGAATGTGCGGAAATCTGGATTTGATTCACGGTAATCTTTAGTTCTAAGGTCACAAAATGATGAAATCGTCAATTTAGAACACAAAACCTGGTTTACAAATGCCCAACCAATCTCATCACCTGCAGCAGTGTCCCTTGTA
This sequence comes from Unio pictorum, assembly GCA_030141615.1. Lineage (NCBI taxonomy): Eukaryota > Metazoa > Mollusca > Bivalvia > Unionida > Unionidae > Unio > Unio pictorum. The sequence goes on from JARLTB010000075.1 coordinate 262,208, forward strand.
GCAACATGAATGCACAGAGATTGCCCTTCATCCCATTTAATTTTACATGGTGCTTCAGTTTTAACACATATTCCTGTTAAAACTCTACAATGCACTGGTGCAATTTTTGTGTAAATGGTCAATGTACGATCAAAAACAGTTTTACCATTTAAATGATCTAAATTAGTCCACCCAGCACTGCACTGACATGGAAACTCTGGTATCTCATTCACAAGGTCAGGTCCTTTTACACAACCATTTTCGATATTGCTAAAGTCTGAAGTGATCCAAATGTATCTTTCCCTTATGTTCTTGGCCAATTTTGAATCTTGCTGTTTTCGTGCTGAATGTGTACTTACACAAGGAAAGGACCAAAGTCCATCATTGAGATTAAAGTTTGAGTCATTTCCTGTTGAAAACTGGTCTTCAATATTCATTTCAACATCCATACTTTCAGTAAAGGCTTCAGTTTGCAAATCATCTGCAGTATCATTAAATAAACAATTGGAAAACTCCATCCAGTAATGAGGCGCATTTTTTAGTTATAGCAAATGGCAACATAGGTTACATCCTTTAGTGAGCAAATCTACATTTCTTTTGAATCCCTTTCTACTTCTGAAGAAACCATTTGTACATGAAAGTATAAAACGCTGAACACGGTCAATGAACGTTAAATGTACAAATGAAATTTCATCATCATGCAAGACTGAAAATTTCTTTGTATTTGGTCGGCAAGATGACAACTCAACTACCTTCATATCTTTGAATGATAGACTTCTCTGTATCACTGCTTGTATGTTTGTAATTGCTGCATTTTCATCACTTTCGATATTTGGAAAAATATCTTCTTTTAATACTCGACAATGCATGCACTTTATACCATTTATATCCAAGGCATCATACTGTTCTTCTTCTATTTCACTGAAACATTCTAAAAGTGTGCAATAAATTTTACATGTACAAGTGTAGAACATTCCATTTTCAAATTGCACCCTTGTTGTCACAACATACTCAGACTTCTTGAATTCTCCCGTTTCATCATCATAGTCATTCATGACAGCAATTAATTTGTGTTCATCAAAAACCTGTATAACTAAATCTCCATATTCAAGTAGCTGTTTCTTGAAATTATCATAGATACTTATATCTTTCATTGCATTTTCATTCTTTAGGTCAACAGTTTTCAATACCATTTCTGCTGTCACAATCTTTCCACGTGGTATGAACATTTTCCTACGTACTGGCGCAGGTTCAGCATGATACACAATATTTTCACTGGCACTATTATTGTGATCATTTTCCTGGCAAAGGTCTCTGTAGATTTTGAATAATTCACCAAATTGTTTGTTCTTGTAAAGATAAAGCACCTTGTTCCTTAATGATTTAGCACTATAACAGATAGAAAAGCGATACAGAAATTTTATTATGTCAATTCCATGGTCATTTGATAATAAATTTAGCATAATACTTTGTTCAAATAGAGACTCAACAGAAGCAAAACTTTTTAGAAAGTCTACTGAAGATTTCTCATAACGATCCAAAATTCTGATCTCTGGATGATGACATATGAGATCACGAATAGCAGGAGTCTTCAGCATTTCATTGTCACAGGACATGTAATAGGCATCCAATACATCTTTGTCGATTTTAACAGTGAATCCTTTGCGAGTAATTCCAAGTTGGTGAAATTTTCAGCATGCTCTGCAAGTTTCAGTTTTCTTTCCTTCAAATTACTTAAATTATATTTATATACTTTATCTGGTCTGCTATGACTTTTATGTGAACCTTTCATTTTCCTCTGTGTTATCTTTTTTTTTAATCTTCATCAGTGGCAATGTTGCACAAGAAAAGTGATTCTTTTGAGATAGTCAATTTCTCACATATTAGATGTGAAAAATTCTCCACCATAAAATTTTGATAATATCCTGATTCAATATATCGCATATAAAAAAATGGTGCTTCACTGCTGTCATTAATAATTTTAAGTAAAGTAACACTCCCTCAGTACAATTAGGAAAAGTGGCTATATTTATAGCAGCATCCTCAAATTGTTGAAGCTGCTTATTCTTCAAATCCATGAAATGGCACTCTATCAACTGACTGATGATGTCATGCTCTATGTAAATGGCTTTATGGCACTTTTCCAAATTGGTTGTAAACACATTTTTAGCAATGCTAACTTCTGATAAATCTGACTTTCTTTTCCTGGATAAAGTTTTATTGTAAATATCTGCGGGATGTAATGCGGCTTCCTGCTGTAAAGAATTTGACACAGGAGTTTTAACTTCTATACTGTAATCTGTTGTCCACTTTTCTCCTAGAAGCTGCCTCTTGCAAATAAATTCTGCAGTTTGCTTTTTAAATTCACGAGCATTGGAACTGTTTAGCATGATAAGTAGTGGCTGTGATCTTCAATAGTGTATGGGTATTTTGGTGGCATTCTGAAATCTTCATCCAGTAAAAGGAGATGCAGTTTGCTTCGCTGTTGACAGAAAAATAAAGTTAACTGTTAATAAAACATCTTGAATATCACTATAAATACTATTTTATAAAGATCTTTGTTATCATCAAAATGTTATCAAATGAGCTTAATTATTAGGAAACTATGCAAATTGTTATGTATGAGAGACATTACACACAGACTGAAAGTTAAATGAGAAAAGAGGGCGAGCTGATTACCTAAAAAAATAAAAAATAATCAAGGTACACATTAGTAGTAATGTATTAGATTATAATGAAACTATATAACCTTGAGTGGAATATTGTCTTAATCAGTTCCAATATAACTGCTAATTCTGCATATAGCAATATTTTATATATGTAAAAGGAAAAAAAAGTATAGGAACTGAACAAATTTGTTTAGGTAAGTAATTCCTTTCAAATCAACAAATGAAATAAAACTTATCATGAAATATCCACTGAAAAATAATTATAAAGTTGGAATATTAAGAAACTGTCACAAAATTTCATGTTACAAAACAATACAGGTAAAACTAGATCACAGAAAATTAAGAAATAGTAAGTTTAACTATACCATACAATATGGATAACTGATATGATAATGAAAGCTATGTGATAAATAGAACTATCAATGAACCAAAAAACATGCATTTTTTAATTTAAAAGCACATTTCTAATGACAATCATTGTAATATCTAACCAATGGCACTGGACATAAATGCAGATCACTAGTTATTTTTGATAACTGCCCAAGAGGTAAAGCTTGTTCCTATTCTTCAATGGAATTAAAAGAAAACTGTTCCTGCAAATGTGATAAAATATTTTTTTTAAATGTTTAAAATAAGTAATTTTTTTCATTACAACAAAACCTTAAATATCATGTATATTCCAGAGAACAGTACATAAAGAAGCTGAAAACAAAATATATTCTGAACATTCAAATGTTGTCAAAGAATTAACTGATATGATAATCAAGATGGCCTTAAAAACAGGACAGTGAATAAAGAACTGGGCTCTCCTTCACCAACAGACAGATTTTCACAACTTAAAGATGAAGAAATTCATAGCAAGTAACCAAAAACATGGTTAGGTCATCAGAAAAAATTGTCTTTTATATATGACTAATGCTGTAGCTGGTTTTGAAAGAAAGTTCCTATTCCAGTTTCACCTGCCACTGCTGAAATACATTTCTTCAGTAATGTTACTATGAAGAAGATTATTTTAATATGTTACACAGTATATGGAATATTTAAGCCAAATAAGTACAATTGTAATAATGAAGCAGTTAATATTGTCATTACAAAGTTACTATAATTATGACTAAGGTCTTCATAAGGACCAAACTAGTGTTACTGGCCACAGCAGATTTTTCAAGGCCAAATAATTTTCATAGCCCAACTTATTTCATTTTGTCTGTGATGTAACCAATTTGTGATGACTGTAGCATGTGATTGACATTTTCAAAAGTTTCAGTGCACTATTATTATCTTTTAAGGACTACATTATTCATGAATGAATGAAAAAAGAAATATATGACAATAACTGAGTCACACTCTACAATGTAGACAAAAAATGCAAAAACTGTAAGATTACATACCAAATAAATGTGTTTTAATTCATGTGTTTCCAACTCATTTCCATCGTAACTGGTAAAAGCAGTCTTTCCATTGACATAACATGTCAGGATGAATATAACCTATTACATGCTGTCCTAAAAGCTGCTCTGTTTGGAATGTTTCTGTGCAAGATTCCCAGGAACATTCGATCTAGAGAGAGATTAGTAGAATAGGGCATGATATGGGGAACTAAGATACTGTAACTATGAGAACTAATTCACGTGTTAAACAAATCTGAACCTGTTTGAAAGTATTTTCCTACCTTTTAAAAGTATTAAAAAAAGAGAAAAAGATGACCAGGAAAACAAATAAGTTTAAAATGCTAATCTTGTATATTAAGGAAACACTGGCAGTTAAATTTGGTTTATTATGATCACTCACACTGCATAAAAACTTTCACAATTCAGACTGTACACACTACTGCTAGTTATATTTGCTGATCAGGAATTTCCTAGAACTTATTACTCATTGATACATATTCTGTTTTAGTGATATACATATCAATTCCTCGTATGATAATTTGTAATATATATATATTGTGAACAGAAGGGTGAAAAAATAAAATGTGTGTACCCAAAAGGTATGTTGTTGTTGTTATTGTTGTGGGGTTTAACACCATTTTTTAGCACACGATAGGCTATACATGGCAAGCCCGTATTAATTGGTTGAGGAAGAACCAGGGAAAACCCAGGGAAAAACAACCAACCCATAAAAAGCTCCTGGCAAACTTTCTCACAAAGGTATAGATGACAATATAAAAATAATTACCACTGGAGGTCCAGGATTTTCTTCAACATCACCAGAAAGGATCAGTTTCATTTTTGCAAAGTTCTTCCAACAAAATGCAGCAATTTTCTTTACAAATGACAAACAGTTTGACAGCACTGTTTGATCTCTTTGTTCACATTTCATGCCTATATATTGATAAAGAAGATAAATTTAATAATAAATGAACGAAACATCCATTAACAATATGTAACAACTGTATTCAAGGTGGTTTTCTTTCTGATAAAAAATGACTATCACGGATGATATATGGCATTAAATCCACAAAGCTGAGTATCGTGTCTGAAAGGAAATTATTCATGCCTTATTGACAAATAAATGTTGAATCATTTATTGTGAAAGACACAAAATAATGTTCAAATTAAATAAAGGGAAAACGATTAAGTCACATTAAAGTTCAACTTTACTCATTCTATACCTCAGTCTTAATAAAACGGCACATTAGGATGGCACTATATACAATACACACACACACATATATATATATATATATATATATATATATATATATATATATATATATATATATATATATATATATATATATATATATAGACACACACAGAAAGTAAGAGAGATGAAAATAGTAAACAGACCAGATTCATAACTGTAATACTGAAATGTATATTTACCAAATACCGTAACTGAATTTCAGGAACATCCAATGCAATAAAATCAATATCAGTTATGGAACTTATGTGACTGGATGCTTTACAAGTATATATCTCTTCCTGTAAAAGGGTAAATTCATTATAAAGCCAATGATTGAGGGTTGTTGAGCATTTCATAAATAGGACACTAGAAGTATTAAATAACTATACATACACAGATATCAACAAAGATGAAAATTGTACCCTGATTCTGTTGGAAGATAAATTTTAATTTATGCATGAATTATTATCATCAAAAGAAAATTGATATCTTTTCAAGATATTATTATAGGAACATCAAAATATAACATGGACTGTATTAAGGTTTCAGAAATAATTTTATTTAAGTAAACTGTATGTGTCATGTTGAAGTAACTGTGTGTGTGTGTGTGTGTGTGTGTGTGTGCACAAATACAAAAATCATGAATCATATGCATTAATTAAAAAATGTACACCATGAATTAGTTATGTAAGTATTTCTGGAACAAACTAAACAAACGAAGTAGTATAAGTTGTCCTCATTCAAAACAAGTGATGGCTGCCTTAACACAAGAAGCCAAAATATAATTTTGGTAAACATAATTAAAATTATTAAGTTCTGAATTGTAGTTAAGCAGAAACTAATATATATATAATACCTTCATATGGTTTGGTTTGAATGAAGCATCCTTATCTGGAAAGAAATAAATGTTTTAGATTTGATTAAAGAAAAGGCTTACAAAGAGGAAACCAAAAGCTAAATAATAATTAAGGAATAAAACAATATTTGTGTATCTATGCTGGAAAATGAAAAACAAGCAACTTCATATCACAGAATTTACAGGTCAAAAGCACCAAATATATAACACAATATAATTGTAATGCATCTATTTCACCAAGAATAAGCAAATTAACTGGGTTAATTTTTGAAAATTTAATAATAATTTGTCAATAACTACTTAAAGAAACATACACATGATCTCCTCCATTTTCTTTCTATGAGGAACATGTCTGCTCAAGTAATGGTTCAAAAGAAAGTCTTCCTTAGTGCATTTCACACGGCACTCAGGACAGCAGAATACCTAAAAAAAAAAAAAAAATATTTCAACAGTAATAGTGTTTTAGGAAAATAGAAAAGCACTTAAAATTTTAACAATGCTGCTCTTTTTAATAGCTTAGTATTCATTATTATTAAAGAACAGTGATTCAGAAATATATATAAAAAAGCTCAAGATCAGATTTCTTCTTTACTGGTCAAATGTGAAAACAGTAGCCACAAAACAGTATTTAGAATGATCAAATAAAAAAAAAATTATATAGTATTTTATACTTACCTTTGCAGGGATAATTTTCTGGATGAATCTTTTCAATTTTGGTTTCTGGTGTGTACAGGCAGCATGAATATGTCGATCCTTAAAAAGTTAAACTTTATATGATGGCACAAAATCAAGCAAATTTGATAACAACAAATGTTGTCATTAACACAGTCATATGCAAAGTTGCCTATATCACAATTTGCTCTGAAATTTATAAATAAATACCTTGTTAATTACATTAACATATATTTTTTAAAAATTGAAATTTCCAAAGTCATTACTTTCACTGTAGTTTCTATAACGAACTATAATAGAGAAAACAGCACCGGTCTTTTATTCATTAACTTTCAGACTGAGACATTTATACTTTGATAATTAACATTTATACCTTAATACTAAACAATTACCTTGTATATGTTATGAATAGCTGTTGATAAAAGTAATGCAGGTCAGGATGAGAAAATTTATATTTTTTTCTTGTGGATGATATATCTGTCTGAGCTGTGAAACCTAACTTATGAAACAAGTGAGCTATGTACATTTTGGAAAATAGACTAACAATAATCATGAAATTTATGTATAATATCTTTCAGATTTAATAAGAAATAAAAATATCTCTTCCCACACCCACTTTTTTGATGTTCGAAGGCAATGGTGTGATGGTGATGGAACTGATATTTAATGCCATTTTAACACACTGTGAGATGGTTAAGGCTGAAAGTCACATAACTGGAACCAACTATGAGAAACTGACATTCATTTTTTGGAGTGTGAGTGGACTTGACAGCATCGGATTCGTATGAACAATTTTTCAAACTATTTTTAAAATTTAACAAGACTTTCAAACTCTGAGACAAGACAAAAGCTTCATTATGTCTATTTCAACCCTTGAACCATACCTGGACATTCCAAGCAATCTGTGTGTGAGTTTATATAACAAACCTCACTGTATATGTGAAAAATCAGAATTCTTATAACAATTCCAGCCTGTACATGTGGTATAACTGATTCAACCTTTCACCCCGAACACAAAGCAGGTCGAATGAAACAATTCCGCTAAAATATTAGTGCAAAACTATTAGGCATTAGATAGTTATGACAAAGAAAGTTACTACACAGATAAAGCTAGAGTATAAGAGTTTTGATCTATGAACAATTGATGTGTCAATGACTTTCACAATTTATGGGTGGGTGTAGATATGACACATGATCATATGATTCACGTTTCATATGAATAATTCTATGAAATCTTTGTGAAAACCCAGATATCATTAAAAAGTTGCAGCCTGGATAGGCCTGACGTAGGCCTAACCTAACCTTTTCACTCAAAACCATGAAGTGGAACATGTAGTTGAAACTGGTATATGACACCACTAGGACAATATAAATAAATTATACAACATATAATTCATGATAGGAGTTATTCAAAAGACGTTGTGGCCGGGTCAAGACGATTAACTGACCCAGATCTTATTGAAAAAAATATCAAGCTTTACATTACATATTTATGTCCATAATGTGAAAATGTGACGAACAGACTCATGAAAAAAGGGATAACAATGCATGGGGGGGGGGGGAGACTTTAGTATAATTTCTTACTTTAGATGATACATATTTCAATTTATCTTTATCTCTATCTAATAAAATATGCTCATACCTTTTTAACTCGTGTTGAACTAGGTACTCTGTATCGTTTATACCTCCTGAATTTGGGAATAAATGGCTTTTTGCTACAAATGCAGCTCTCCTTAAATGAAATAATTATAAAACATTAACAATATATGTAAACAAAAAAATCTGTACTTTGGTCAGTCCAATTACTCTTAGGTATATAATAAGCACATTAATAATTTTACCTGTCATTTTAAAAAGGACAAACATGAAGTTGACATTTTCCTAAAAACAAATAGGGGCAGAACATTAGGATTTAACATGGACATATTGCTGTAATACCAAAATCATTTACCAAATATAGACTGATGTGAATATGTGACCTTATTCATGTTAAAGCAAGTTAAGATTTTATGTAAATACTATAATTTATGTTAGTCACCTTATCCTTGTAATCCATAGACTTAAGTTTATCTCTGGGTGGAAAATGCTTCACTACATCCGCATAAGACATACGGGTATCGACAAGGTCCAAGGATAACACTTTTTCAGCGCTGTTTATCTGCTCCATGTCCAAACTAACAACAAATGACTCCAATACTGTTTTCAATACATATGCACCATTTATATTTACATGGAGTCCATCACGTGCCAAATGCATACTTCGATCAAACAATGGGTTATAGTCAAGAAAATGGCACTTATCACATTCTCGTCTTAAGCTCATAATGACATCATTTAGTGCAGCACATCCTCTTTGTAAGTCTGGTAAAACAGCAGAGTTCCAAGGAAAAGATTTAAAGTTACTGGTGGTTCAAGGCAGAATTCCACAAACAGTGACCAGCATCGTGGGATTCATTTCCAGCAGCTGACGAATAAAGTCTCTGTAACAACTGAAAGCAAGAAGTGCATAAAAAGAATTAACTAAAATGCAAACAAAACATGACTAATAAAACTGAAAATTTCAGAAATTCACCACCACAGTAACTGCTGCCATTTGGGAAATATAAAGAAAATGATACAAAATTTAAAAACATCTGCTACCAGGGTTATTTTGTTCAACTCTCAAGCTCTAAGCAAAAATAAATATCCCATTTTGACATCATATGGCAAGATTTCGGAACAATCCATACACTTCATTTTGGTTGTAGCAATTTACAAATTGTATTGTCATAAAGTGCAATATGTATTACCATATTAATGTTACCCTCCTCCTGATGTTAAGCCTGTTTATTTGTGGCATTTGGTGGATTATTAGTTAATAAATTAGATTGCTGGAAGCTGAGAATACCAAAATCAGTTAAAATTGTGACAAGAATCTTGAATTAAATGAAGCTACTGAAACACTTTCTTCAATACTTCGATATTTTTATTCATTTTGTTAAAGAAACATACTTCAACTTAATCTGATTATGGCATTCCCGGCATAAATCACATTTCAGGCAAAAGAAATGTAGACCAACATAACTTGAAATCAGGTCCACATGATTGTGTGAGAATCTGAATTTATTAGAAAAAAAGGCATCAGAGTAAGAACAATCTCACTAAATCATTGTGACTTTAATTTCTAGAAAAGCATCAATACGGGCTGCATAAAGTTTGAGATATTTCTGAAATCTGACTTCTCAATATGATGCCAGGTGACATCAAAACATGCTACACAAGCACAATTAATTAGGCAATAAAACCTCGACCCCAAAACATAAATATCAGGGTCAATGTCTTAGACTGTATGACGAATAGTCAATATGGATGCTAATCATGTAAATTTGTTATTTAAATTATGCTGGTCATATTATAATTTGAGAGAATATTTGGAATTCATCACTAGCCAGTTGTAATCTGTAAGATCAACATAATAAATTAAATATACAATGGAAATTTATAATAGTTATGCTGCAAATATTGGGCACAAATAATAAATGTTTTCAAAGTCAAATTTACAAGCAAAAATACCTTGTAAATATGCTAACATCTTTTCCAACATCATTTGAACCTATGTGAAGAATCAGCAAGTCAGGCTTTTGGGCTCGCACAACATCTAACACTTTGGATTTAAAATTGGTGACGTCTCCAACCAATTTCACACCAGGAATAGTCAACAGGAATAAGTTGGGAAGATTCAGAAGACAACCGAGTTGCTTCAAATTGGAATCACCTGCAACGAAAATGCTCCTCGACATTCTGACAAGTATGCGGCAGCTATGCAAAATATACAATGAATATGAAATGAATATCCACTATTTAAAAGAAGTAACTGTCTTTCTGAAACGAAAATATAAATTACATAAACACTAAATGATATTTTTCACACCAGATCAAGTGTAATAAAATGGAAGTTAATCATAAACACTTCAGAAAAGAAACTACTATCTTGGGGTAAAAACGTATCAAATGAATATAACTAATAAAATACTTTCTAGTATATTCTTCACGCTATCAGTTCCAATACCTTAACTAGTATGTGAATATGAAAACTAAACTTCTTACTTAAGTAGTAATCAAATTTAAACACTAATACATATAAATGAACAAAAAAACTTAGCAATGCACGTACAATATCAAATAAATTCAGCCAATATTCACAAAAAACAGAAAATAAAGTCAAATTGATAAAACTTACAGAGACTGAAACGAAAATTGAAATTGGTCTGACAGTTGGTAACGTGACTGCTCTATACAAACTAGTTTGTTAAATTAGCGCACTATGATAAACTGTAAAATAAATCAAAGCGTGATTAATTATAATTACATATATCTCTACCATTTTTTAATATATATGAATCGAGAATATGGTAACTAAGATGCAGCAATTATTAATAGTTATCGCTCAAATTTGAACAGCGCTCCCACGAATTTTTGTTTCAAGCGGAAGCAGGAAGTAGAATTGATGGTTTATGGGATTGTTTCTGAGGAAAGTATTGTACAACCAATCAAAACCATCGTTTTTAGAGGGTTCATTTGCATATCTGAATGTATGAATATTTAATGAAGGCAGGATTTCTCCAGTATCCCCCCTCAGTGGTGGCCTTGTGCAGTCCCGGATTACCCATTAGGCAGAGTAGGCTACTGCCTATGGACTTTTATGGGCCCCCATGAGACCGTGACCGTGGGTCTGGGGCCCCAAAAGTTTGACTGCCTATGGGCCTCCACGGTGCTTAATCCGGCGCTGGCCTTGTGGTTAGAGCCAGTGGCGTAGCGGTTGTGTTCGGCGCCCGGTGCAAGGTTCATATATTTCGCCCCCCCCCCCAGGTGTAGCGGAGAGTATTTGGCGTCCGAGGTGACTGGACAAGTACGCGTGACCCAGATTCAGTCTGAACCAGAGTTAATCTCAATCATCCAAACTTCCTGGCACGGACTTAGTTGTTTACTTAGTTGTTTCTTATGAAGCACACTTGGTAAAAGTATACACTGAATCCTGCAATCTTCTTCGGGCGCCACCCACCCATCCAACAGAAAGAAAAACGGTGCCCGGTGCAACTTGCATCCTTTGCACCCTTCTAGCTACGCCACTGGTTAGAGCGTCAGCCTCGGAAGCGTAAGGTCGTGGGTTCGAGCCCCGGCCGAGTCATACCAAAGACTTACAAAAAGGGTACTAACAGCTACCTCGCATGGCGTTCAGCATTAAGAGGTTAGTGTTAGGACTGGTCGACCTGGTATCAGGATAATGTGACTGGGTGGGACATGATGCCACATGTCTGCGGCATGATGCCCCAATGCTAGACTTCACTGTAAACTGCCACACTGCAGACATCGTAGCGATATGACTGAAAAATTGTTAAAGCTACGTTAAAAATCCAAATCACACACACACACACACATAATCGACGTGCCATATCGACATTTTGGTGTCAGCCTGTAACTATATTGACAGTAATTTCTACTAAACCAAAGATAGGGTATGTACTTCTTACTTTGTTATTTTCAACTATAAATATAAGCATTTTTCACATTCTATAAGACTTGTATAATTCCTTTGATTAGTTAAAGGGTTTATTCGTTTACTTCTTTGTGTTATTCTTGCAAGTAACAATTCATTAACCGTTATCTAAATTGCGCAATAAATAAATCAACGTCTTAAATAACCCACGATAACCACACAAAAACCCATATTTAAAAAGCAAGTGTCCAAGTTACCCAAGTTATTCTCTCACTATCTTCTAGTGTCTTTAACATCACGTGCTGTTTCCTGGGATAGCTATGGTTCGTCATATGCAGCAATCTAAATCAATATTTAAATAATAATAATAATAATAATAATAATAATAATAATACAAATAATAATAATAATAATAATGTGGACTATACTTAAGGAAGTAAACATTATTAAGTCTTTTAAGTTTGTTCGAATAGGTGAGTTTTAAGAGCACGCTTAAATGAGATAACAGTGGCCTTGTGTCTAAGATATATGGGTAATTCGTTCCACGTAACTGAGTCATGGTACGCAATAGAACGTTGGAACAATGAGGGTGTGAGTTTTGGAAGAAGAGCACTTTTCATCAATCAATAATGAAGCCATCAGTCGCCTCCCCCAATTACCCATCAACGAAGCACTGAATGACCCACCAACTTTGCAGGAGACACATAAAGCGATACGTCTGCGCACCTGGTTCAGACTCCATCCCAGCTGAAGTCTACAAGGAAGGGGACATAGCCCTGATAGAAACGGTCCACCAGCTGTTTTTACTAATATGGCAACAAGAGATGATCCCCCAGGAATTCAAAGACGTTTCCATAATCCACCTGTATAAACGCAAAGGTAACCGCCATGCGTGCGATAAACATTGAGGGTATATCCTTACTCTCAATTGCAGGAGATACTCGCCAGATCCTACTTAACCGCCTCACTACACACCTTGACTAGGGACTACTGCCAGAAAGCAAGTGTGGATTCCGAAAAGAACGTGGGACCATCGACATGGTGTTTGCTGCGAGGTAGCAACAAGAGAAGTGTCAAGAGCAAAGCACCTACCTTTTCCCCATCTACGTCGACTTGACAAAGACTTTTTATACTGTCAGCAGAGAAGGCTTGTGGAATGTAATGGCCAAGTATGGATGCCCAAGAAAAGTTATATCAATGGTGCAGCATTTCCACAATGGCTTGCAGGTACAAATCCAGGACAATGGAGAGACATCTGAGCCATTCCCAGGGACCAATGTTGTCAAGCAGGGTTCTGGCACCGACACTGTTCAGTCGATTATTTTTCGCCATGCTGACTAATGCTTTCAGAGACGGAGAGGTTGGAGTCGGCATCAGTTATCAGGACTGCGCCCTTAATGCTGGCTCAGAAGCCGACCTGCAATGCAGCGTTGACAAGTTCTCAAGCTCCTGCACAAGATTTGTTCTCACCATCAGTACCAAGAAGAATGAAGTCCTGCTTCTGCCGGCCTCATTGAAAGCCCTATGATGTGCCCAACATCAACGTCAACGGCCAAAATCTCAACGTAGTGAACCGCTTCACCTACCTTGGCAGCACACTGTCACAGAGCGTTAATATTGACGACGAGGTGAACCTTCGCTTTGCCAGAGCCTGTGCAACGTTCGGCAGATTGTATGTCAACGTCCGGAATAGAAGAGGCATTAGCATCCACACCAAACTAAAGGTCTACAATGCAGTTGTAATCCCCACACTACTTGACGCATGCGAAACGTGGACGGTGTATCAACGCCATGTCAGGAAGCTGAACCACTTTCACACCACAAGTGTCGGGAAATTCCTTAACATCAGGTGGCAGGACAAGGTTCCAGGCACTGAGGTACTCATCCAAGCAGGTCTTCTCAGCATTCACACCATTCTGATGCAGAGTCAGCTACGCTGGGCAGGGAATGTTGTACGCATTCCGGAACATCGGATGCCTAAGAGACTCTTCTATGGCGAGCTATAGCAAGGGCTGCGATCCCAAGGATGTCAGAAGAAATGCTTTAAAGACAAACCATAATTCCTGGGAGCAAGCAGCAAGCGATCGAGTCACTTGGCGTTTTTTGTGTGCAAAATGGTTCCAAGTTTTGCGATACTAGCAGGGCAGCAGCTGAAGAAGCAAGCCAGAAAAAAACGTGCCATCAACCCTCCTGGATATTTCCCACTCAACCCCTGTCCGTTATGCAAACTGCCATTGCGTGCAAGGGTTGGCCTCATTAGCCACCTGCGCATGCACATAACAGAACCAGCCCCTCCAATCCTAGGATGACTTGAGAGCTCCTCGTCGAATCGATGGACGAACAAAAAAAAAACCACCATGTTTCTGGACGGGATATACACATGGGTTATGTTTGATAGGTATATTGGAATGGAGCCAGTCAACTAAATGTAGCATAGTGAACAGATTTTGTGTTTGATTCTGGATCAAATGGATAGCCACTGGAGGTTTGAACATGGGTGGGGGGTGGGGGTGGGGGTAGCTACGAGGTCGTCGCGTCATTATAAGCTACGATATAAGCCTATATCTTACAATGCAGCAAATATAACTATTGTCAAAAGCATAAAGATTACTGCAGTTAAAGCCTATAGCCTAAATAGAGTTGTATGTTCCAGGAGAGTTTGGCTAATGATAAATTTATTAAACCTATATGTGCGGGACCGACAAGAGGGGGGTGGGGAGCAGTGTGCAACTGGTGATATATCCCCATGGCCCGGACTTGTAAGGAGGCCCATGCCGAACAACACTTTTAATTTTATGAACGAAGAACAAATTTATATGAACAAGAACTAAGAGAGGCCCGGGTGTTTCTTGCCCCATGGCACTGACCTCTCTCTACGGCCATTTATATCAGGTAAAATAGGATGGTATGTTATGATAACTATTCGTTGTTCACCATGACAGATTGTCATAGTAATTCGTTTTCCAGATAAGGCCTTTATGTCATATATGGATATTTTACGATACGTCATTCCGTGTATACCGTATTTACTATGATTTGTTTATGTTTCCAAATAAGACTGCAATGTCCTTGTATGGCGTACAGAACACAAACGAAAATAAAAATGGAAAGTTAAACAATATTTCCACATATTTCTACAATACAAAAATAAACCCCATTTCGAGAACTAAATAAGAGGACTGTTTAATTTTTATCAGTATATGTAAGGAACATATTAATCAACAGTTTTGATAGCAGGATGAAAAGGTTGAGAATCACACCGGGCTGATCCGTTGGTACTCATTGGGTAATGTTCGTACTCCGTAAATAGGGATACAAATATTAGTACTAGGGGAGGTGTGCTCAGTTCTTCGTACTTTAAGGATTATCCGAGCAGGTCTTTTCAACCTTTTGAAGCATCTGTAGAAGATACTGAGACGAACTCAATAGAAATGAACTTCATTAGTCCAGTCTTGAAAGTATTAAGGTGGACACAATAGTTTTAATGGCATCAACCGAAAGAAAACTGCAAATGGAGCTTATGCTTTTCAGCTCAAGATATGCATCCTTGCACGTGCTTTATGTTTGTGTAATAAGAGCGCATTGTCCAGACTGACTTTGTGTATTTAATGTTGATACTGCTGATATTTATTGTTTATGGAAAATGATATGAATAAGAACGTCTTTGCGTGGATGGCTTCAGTTTTATTATTCATCTGCAGCTTGTTACATGTCAACCGTGAATTCCCTTCGAAAAAGTACCACTCTACGCCTTGGATGATTGCCTCAACTTGAGTTGGACAGCTAGATTTGTATATTTGAGTGTCATCAGACTACAATATGGTGAGACACCGGATGTCAATCTATGACGCTTGAGAGTGACTGAGCATATAGAAAGAAGACCGGAACCGAGAACAGATCCATGTGGAGCACCAAAAGAGCAATAAACGGGTCTGGAATGTTTTCGATTTAGACATATAATTTGTATCCTGTTGAATGTTGGCTATACATCTGATATAATGGTGGTATGCATATTATAACATACACCAGTGCTGTCCAACCTGCAACCCGTGGCGCGTTTTGTTAAATGGTCCGCTAGAGCACGAACAATTTTTTCTGCATATATATATATATATATATATATATATATATATATATATATATATATATATATATATATATATATATATATATATATATATATATATGTGTGTGTGTGTGTGTGTGTGTGTCCATGGCCTACTTTCATAGTATATCTTCCTAACCAGGTAAACAATTTTGAATAATTTTTATAGTCGTTGCTTCCAAGTTTTCTGCTGCGCCCCTCGGCTTCAAGAACAATTTAGTAGCCCATGGTGTTAAAATGTTTGGACAGCACTGACGTACGCATTCATCAAGAGCTCCAGTGTTTGAAGACCATTCTAGGAGACAAATATAATTTACAAAACTGTTAATGGAATTTCTCAACATATTTTCTATTCGTGTATCCCCAAACTTCAGATGAATAGAAGAGAATGGGCTTGATAAGAGTATAACATAATTTGAACACAATGTTATGCGATTTAGATACGAGTTATCATATTCATTTCTTACCTGTGATGAAATATTGATACGCTTGTATAGCAAGCCTTGCAATACCTTTTGTCCAATCCTATCAGCTAGAAAACATTGCTGCCAAATAAGTATTTCAGTTAAACGTTTGATATTCTCACACGATAAGTGTGAGTCTATTATAGTAATTCTAAAACAATATCAGGAAAAATGCACAAGTCACATTGTCATCAAAGATTCCAGCTCCAATATTTTTATTCATTATTGGTAATAAATCATATTAAAAACAAGCGGATAAGGAGACGACATAATATACAACCTTGTCTCACTCCAAGCTTACATTCAAACTATTCGCTTTGTTGATCTTGAGAAGTCTTTACAGATATTTAATATCTGAATATATATTTGTTAAAAAAAATAGCCACTATCCAACCATGTATACCACTGTGTAATAATGCATTCAAAAATCGATTTTTAAATGGACTTGTACTCAGTAGAAGTCTCATCTTTTTGTGAAAGATATTTCAGTACCACAGATTGTTGTATAAATTGTAATAAAATATAATATGTACTGTTGAATATCCATCACCAAATCCCGCCTTTTTCAGATGTCTTGTCAAAGTTGGTGGCCCGAGTATTAAGTCTTCCATTGAAAAGAAGTAGATTTGTTACTTGATAGCAAATTCAGTCTTTCAGAACGTAATTTTTTATATTTCTTATTTATGCCATTGTCATTGCATATATCACATATTATTCTCAAGATTTCTGTAATATTTCTAATAAATACTGCAAAATTTGGATCTAATTCGCCTATGGATTTATTCATATTGTTTTTAAAATACTCGAACAATCAGTGTTATATTTTGGGGGAATTTTAAAGTTTGGTCCTCTTACATGTCGAATCTACAAGATCCAACAAATATTTTACCTCTCACGTGACTTCTCTAATTTGATAAACAGAACTTTTATTCCATCTTCTCTTTATTTCTGCATATTTCTCCATATTTGTTTCTGAACTCAAGACACGTTTGATAAAATTATATTTTATGTTTTCCTACATTGTACTAATTTAGTTGTGTTTTAAATTAATATATTCCAAACTTTACAATGATGATTTAAGAATGTTTCAATTGCTACAGTACACTTGAAAATTTATTATATAACAATTTTAGGAGCATGTCAAGAGCCTGTTCTATATCCTTTGTGACAGTGTTTACATAATTTTTTTTAAAAACGACTCTATTAGTAAATTTCACGTAAATTATTTCCATTCTTTTTTTAAAGCAATCATAGGGTTTTGTACCTAAATTTGTATCATCAAGATCAGTATTAGTTTCATACGAAGATGCAACAAAATGTCCAAAACTGTAATGCGCTATACGTATTGCAATACAGTAACACTTAATGAAAGCAATAAAATATCAAATATAACATTTACAACTTTTCGTAATCTTTCGAAGTGAAAGCAGGCAATTCACAATGTAACCGGCAAGTAGCACCTTCTTCTGACATTGAACTGATGTCGATGACTTTGTGTTTTACTTCCTTAGTGACTAAAGCAGCATAAACATCAAGCTGTAATTAAAGTAGCATAAACAGTAGGCTGTAATTAAAGCAGCATAATAATAAAAACAGGCTGTAATTACAGGAACCTTTCAATCATGTCTATATCGGAGTTTCACCAGGTGCATACGTCTTGGATTAGATTTACATTTTAAAGTCTGAATAATTTAGTTTTACCTGAAGTACAGCTGCATCTGTATTGCTCCCGTAAAAAAATAAGCTACAATCCTTTTAATACGTCCAAACGTTTTTGACACTTGGTTGATATTTAACACTTGGCCCAATACTAGGCTTAGAGTGTGAGTATAACTTCCTATATGAAGGTTGCATCTGGACTCCGACGCAGCCTCAGCCATATTAGTAGTCCGTCACGAAGGAGGTTTCTTGCAGAGACTCTATTCCTCAATAATATCCACTAATATACATCGATGTTTAAGCCGATGTGATTCTCTGGAAACTCCTTATTGCAGTTTCCAATCCTCATTTAAAATCGAAGCAGTGATAGTCAATTAAGATGCGGTGGCTCTACTAGTCTAAGCATCTGTGGTAAGTGCTACAGGCACATTCATGAGACTTGTTTTAATCGTGTCTCTGTAATCTTTATATACATTGATATAATATTTTCATTTAAACTATTGGTAAATAATTATGTTCAGTTCTCGTTTGAACAGTGTTACCCAACATGTATACATAGTCTCAAGTACAATATCCTTGTCAGCTATTTTTTAAAATAGGGATTTGTCAGACTAGAAAGTACTGAAAGTGCAATTCTTGAATTACCAAATATATCAATAGCTATTGGTTCTTCGTTTTCTTCAATGCAATTTACCTCTGATGTCCAGTAAGTGAAAATAACCAAGGGGAGCTAACAGCTCTATGATAATAGCACATCTGAAGTAAGGCTAAACCTTATGAAAACTCAGTTGAAATCTTTAAGAAAAAATAAACACATTTTTGGATCTAACAAGTTTTGTCAGAAAGTGTGTGTAATAAATTTGCCCCATGAAAAACAAATTCATAATATTAAACAAAACTCAATATTGAGTACAAACATCTTGAGTATTCGTTCATGCGATTCTAGCCACACATTAAAATGTACCACTATATTTTCGAACAAGATGTTTTGAGTAGACTAACTTTTGTGAGTGAGGAAAATGGCAATTTTTTTATTAGTTAACGAGGTAACCAGAAAACATCCTGAAAAACATAGATAATACGTGGATTTATACACAAAAATAAATCGTTTTTCAGGATTTCAGGATGTATTTTCAAGAGGATGTAATAGATAAGAACACCGTATCAGGAAGTAATATTTGGAACACCAATCGGATCGTCAATCATTGTTACAAAGTGAGACGATAGAGAATATTAATTAACCAACAAAGATTGCGCTTAACATGTACATGCTAATTTATTTTCTTTTATGTGCAAGGTATGCTGATTTGAATCTATTGTACCTGATTCAATTGGTCTATATTTTATAAACAAAGACAGTAACAGTTCCGGCCTAATGTGGCTGGCATATGACATGAATAATGAAGTACCAAATGAAGTACCAGTACTAAACCTATTTTCAGTAAAGATGCATCTGATAATTATAAAGTAAAATCTTTCTTAAATGCTGCTTGATATCTACATTTAAAACGAGTGCGGGTGTGTAATTCCAAAAATGCATTAGAAATACGGATTCCCAAATAATGAAAATGAACTGTCTAAAAACTCTTGTGCCACAAAATGTGAAACAGCTCCAGTTTTAATCAAGACTTAGAATAAAAGCAATTATAAATCATATTTTTCTGCAGTCATCTGAGTATCCACAGTTGATCATATTATTCTGACACAAATTATGGACCTTCGTTAAAATTGTTTCATATGCATTTCTAAATTTTTATTTACATATTAAACTCGAAAATGTAAGTTAATATTTGTAAACTCACTATGATATGGTAGAGATAAGTCAATGTCCCTTTTCAGTGATGTGAAGTAAAATATTGGCAACATAACTGATAAAACTCTTAGTAAGTGAAACACATGCAATGTAGTGACTTGAAGAGTCTTTTGTTCCACACAATTTAGGTGAAGAAAACCTATATTCCTAAAAAAAAAAAAGATACAAGTAAGTTCTATGTCAAGATATGTTGTGGCTCTGTTAGGTATGATTAAAATGACTTTTTGTAATAATTGCTTTAAATCTGAGACTTTGGAACAGTTATTTTTTTGGGTACTTGCCAGAGGCGTAGCTGGGGGGGGGGGGGGCAGGGGGGGTACATATGTTCCCGGGTGCCAAGGTACAGGGGCGCCAAAATGAGGCTTACAACGTTACATTATAATAAGTAAACAAGGGTAATAAATTGGTCACAAGATCGCTGGGGCGCCAATTTTATAGTTCGTCCCCGGGCACAAAATATCATCGCTACGCCTCTGGTACTTGCTACAGAATTTCATAAAATTGATTGTCGTGCACAAAATCAACATAATTTATAAAATAGAAAAATTAGATACAGAATAAAAGAGATTACAAAATACTTACATTTTTGTCTGTGTAATTATTTTCTAATATGTCGCTCTCAATTTACTAATTTTAAGTTGACTCGTCTTTTCAGCATAAATATAAATATTGATAGTCTGGGTTTATTATTTTTTGACATTTAATCCTATATGGATGGATTCTGGTAGAGAAATTTGAAATATGTGAAACAAACTAGTTTTATATTTTATGTCATTCTTTGTCATGTATATGTATAGATTATTTTTAACGAGGCATACATTTTAATTGCTATCATCTTGATGGTTCTCAGAGACTTTAGCTTCCAAGTCAGATACACATGAATTTTCCAAAGTATACACCTTTTCTCTCTATAACATGTCCCCATGACTAAAGGTGTCACTGGGTACTCAAGGTACCAGCCGGTTCAAACATACCTGGGTAATAAAATTAGCTTTAGGGTACATGTTTAGTTCATGTATAAAAAAAAAAACACCAAAAAAACCCCGCATTTCCAAATTCAGATCTGAGATTATATTTGGTGATATCAGGAGGAAGCGAAGTACAAAATAATGAGCACAGTTTGAGGCTCATGTCATGTCACATTGATCCATAGACCTCTGTCTACTGATCACAGAGGTCTCGGAAATGCTTAATTATGCGTATTTGGATTAAGATATTTGGTCTGGGATGAAGAAAATCACGTGTACCAGGTAGGAGCCCTCCGTCCGCATGCAAATAGCTGGGCGGCAAATTCAAAGATTTGCCAGCCCTGCTTCAACAACTTACAGAGTGAGAATGTGTTGATTACTTTATCATTTTAGCTGTGCTGATATTTACAATGACATAATTCAGTGGTTAAAATAGCCCCCAGATGTGTCTACTGTATTTATAAGAGTACAACTAAAGAACATGTTGCAATAGCAGGGTGGCAAGTGCAAAGACTTCGACTAGCAGCTTGGGTGGGAAAAGGTGCTGAAATTTACAACGACTGAATTCAGAGACGGAAAGATCCAGAGACGTACATGTAGTTATTATAATATTATATGAGTACACCAGAACTTTAGCTTCCATTATTGTGTTCATTTATGATAGTGGCCAAATAAATAGTGCATGAGACCTCAAAATCAAGATGTATCAAGAGTTGGACAAAATGTTGTTTGCAAATCTGGTATTTGGGGTTAAATGGCAAACTGAAAAAGATTTTAATGAAATTCAGAAGAGTGCTGAAGTTTTTAGAACTGACAATTTGGATGGAATAGTAGCCAAGTGTAAGAAAGTGTGTGATGCCTGGCATAGTGTTTGGAATACGACCATTCGTTAGATTGACAAAAATCAGTCTCACCCTGAAGGACTAACAAGAGATACACCACTGTCAGGTTATTCTGTGCATCTAAAGTCACCAATTTTGGCGCAAAACCCATACCGAATTCAGTTGATAAAAATAAAATTCTGCAATGCTTACCAATTGAAAAGCTGTAATTATCACCAGAATATTATATTCAAAACAATACAAAGTTTGGACAAATGGGATATCACCCCTGCGCATAGCTTTCAAAAGATGTAATGTTTATGCATCAGGCTATGGAATGAAATACATTAATTTGGACTCTTTCTGGCATTTCAGCCAAAAATTGAATATTCAACCGAAACAACATGTAATCCATTGTTTACAGAAATTACATATCCTTGTGCAGAATTACCAGACATACCGAATACGCCAACATAGTTATACATGTTATTGTTATAAAGAATGTGGAAATTGAAACACAATGGCAACCATCAGTTCTGCTAATTTGCAAAAATCAACATTGACTGCAATGAGACTGCAACTTTTGCTGGTGGGACTCCAATTATTACCAAAATGGGAGTCCTGGACTCCTAGTTTTAGTATCCTAGCGAGACCTCTGGATCTGATATTGTTGCTGTGTGTGACCATTTGGTTATGTTCTTCTTACAGTTTCCATATTTTCTTTTTATAGTAACTTTATGGGACACATTTCAAAGAAAATAGACAGGTTTCTTGAATTTTAAACCAGATGTGACAGATTCATTATACATATAGTTTGATACATAGTTATGTAGCAAACCAGTCTGTATTGAAAAACATGGCACCAAGTATTATCAGGTGAAACAAGCTTTATCAATATGACTCTTGTATGTTTTATGACTGAAAAATGTTAGAAAAGAGGGAAAAAACTGAATTTCTATAGTGATGTAATACATCATTCAGAATTTGTGAACTGGACTTTATGACCTTTGAGCAAAAGTTAAACACGTGATGTAGACTAATTCAAGTGAATGTTGTGTATATTAAATTTATTATTTTGTTATGTGTTTGTATTATCATACTGATCCACATGGATTTAACCGATTGTAGATCCAGTTAAGAAAAGGTGATAAATGTTCATTTTTCATACAGTTTTCTGTAATTATGGTATGTAATATATAGACAGAGGTCTGGGAAATCCTTAAATACACGTATTTGGATGCAAGTTTTTGATCTGGGATGCAGAAAATCACCCATGCAGGAGGTCTTTGTACATGTGCAATTAGCTAGGCAGCAAATTCAAATGCTTACCAGTCCTACTTTTTACAACCTATGTGGTTGATTATTTGATAAATTTAGCTGTACTGATATAATGACAGAATTCCAGTTAAAATACCAACAGATGTGCCAGCTGTATTTATAAGAGTACATCACAAGAACATGATTCAATAGCTGGGCAGCAAGTTAAAAGATTTCGACAAGCAGCTTGGGTGGGAAAATGCGCAGTTATTTACAATGACTGAATTCAAAGGCAGAAAGACCCAGAGATGTACATTTTATTTTAAGAGTACATCAGAACTTAAGCTTCCATTATTGTGTTCATTTCTGATTGTAGCAAAATATTCTGCATGTGACCTTGAAATCAAGACACATCAAAACTTGGACAAAACATCAAAATTTGGATAAGTATTTTGGGGTTAAATGGCAAACTGACAATGATTTTAATTAGATTCAAAAGAGTGCTAAAGTTGCAAGATCTGATAGTTTGGATGAGATAGTAGCCAAGTGTAAGAAAGTGTGATACCTGGCTTAGTGTTTGGAATAAGATCATTCCTTGGATTGTCAAAATTAAGTCTCACCCTGAAGGACTAAAAAGTTATGCTGCTGTCAGGCTATTCTGTGAATCTAAGGTCACTAATATTGGTGCAAAACCCATACTGAATATAATTGACAGTTCTGCTCCCCAGTAGATTGGGTCTCACTAGTTATGGTAATGTTTGGATAGAACGTGTAAAATGAAAATAGCACCAGTCTGATCTCCCATCTGGCTTCCATGGCAACAATCTTGTTATTCCAACACCAGAAGAGAAAGTCATATCAACATGGGTTTTTCATTAATTGTAATGTTTGACACCATGCAGTGACATAGAGATTTGATGCCTTGTTTGACAAATGTGAGACTTACCTTTCAGCACAAAAACATGTCAGTAATAAATTGTAGAAATTCTTTTTGTGGCAAATTTTAACATTGCAATATTTTAGAACTGTTAGTTGATGCCTGTGTTATATTTCTCCCATCAACCTATTTTGTTTCAAGTCATTGTTTTGAAATAATATAACTATTCATAAATTTTTAATTTTCAAATGACCTTGGGTTTCTTGTTCATTTTCCACTGATTGGTTTGTATGTTTAATTGTGATTTGTGATTACAGTGTATACTGATATCAGCACATATTTGTTTTAAAAAGGTTGAATTTTTCTGTTTGTAAAATCTGAAAGTATTCAATTTTACAAGTTACACATTTTTTCAACAGAAAGCAATGACCTTTGCTCACCTAACTGCATATTATCATTGTTTGTTCATAACTGGTCCTTATAGTTACTAGTTTAAAAAAGTTATCTTTGCTTTCTCATTACATTTTACTCCAGTTGTAAATTTGTCATATTTGTTCTACACAAGGCAGTCCATTTTAATTGTAAGCTTATTTTCTGAACTATTGTGTGGTTATATTTTATTATATGTTTTCCTCATTTTACATCCTTGCTATTTATCATGTTTATATGGATAAATTATATATTATAATATTATTTAATGTTATTTATTCCTGGATTTTAATTTGACTCCATGTGTACACTTTTTTTTTTTAAAGTCAAGTCCAGCAGGAAACAACATAGACCCTGATCTGCTGTCTCACAATATACTGGTTGATCCAGATGTTTCTAGGTGCTTTGACCATAGGTGGTTTGTCCACAGTGGGGGTTTGACCACTGGGGTTTTGTCCATAGGTGGTTTGTCCACATGTGGCTTTTATAATAATAATAAACTGTTATTTAGAGTTTAAAATTACGGTTCAAATAATGAAATTTTATGTGACAAGTTTCCTTTGAGTTGCCAATAAGTGAATGCTAAATAGTATTGCACATCTGTCATTTAGTTAAATAAATAATGTATACATTATACATTTATACATAATCATATTATTACATCATGTATAAATACAAGTCATCTGGATGTTTGTTTGCAACCAATAGGCACAGTGCATCACAGTGCCGCAACTTAAGATATAATTACGCAACTTTTTATCATTCAACTATACAAATTTTAGTGAATTAAATGCCGCAACTTATAATCCCTGAAGATATGCTTTTAATCCCTCACTTTAATCCCCAAATATACTTACATCTAATGCTCCAACAACTAATCAGTCTTTTCATATTATTCTTACCACCTATGGTCGAACCCCCTGTGGTCAACCCGCCCCCCCCCCCCCCCCCCCCCCGTTGCTGACAAACCACCTATGGTCAAAGCACCTGTGGTCGAACCTCTGCATACCATCCAGATCCATGTATTTTCTACTGATTACTCCTAGCAAGATGAATAAATCCAGCTCTGCTTGTGCATTATGTGATAGCAGATAATGGGACTGTGCATTATGGGATAGCAGATAATGGGACTGTGCATTATGGGATAGCAGATAATGGGACTGTGCATTATGGGATAGCAGATAATGGGACTGTGCATTATGGGATAGCAGATAATGGGACTGTGCAGTTTGCAGTGGGATTTACAAGTGAGTTTACAGACTATAAAATATGTTTACTTTGAAAATTTCTGTTCATTTCACAGTTCATATTTTAATTGGATGGATTAGAGGGAGTGCAGAGAAAGAAAGATCAAAGTTTTGCATATATGTGCACAATGGAAAAAGTTTTCATCAATCCTTACCACAGCAGCAGCCTGTTACATAGTATCTCAAAACTTTGGAAGGAAGAAAAGTTTTTTGACGCCAAGATCGAAATCGGAAAGCATGTTTTCAAGGTAAGAAATGATTTAGACAGTATTGATGTGTACTGTAATTAAGATGGTGTTTTAAAATTCCAAGCTGCCTTTAATTTTGACATTTATTTGTGCCTTCATTTGTGTACTGTATTTTTGAAACTAATTTTGAAGGTTTTAATTATTTGCAGTAATACAATTCAGTAATGTTATCGATTATATGTTTAGAAGATGTTTTTATTACATAGTAGTCACATTTAAAGTGTGCGTTTATGCTGGAACTAGTCATGTGTAATTTGTGTATTGGACAAAATGAACCTGTCCTAAAAATGATTGATTGATTCTAATATTTATTTTCATCTTTATGTAGAGTACTGTATATATTGGTAGACATCTTGTAAGTGCAGTCCAGCTGTAAACAGCACTGACCCAGATCTGTGGTTGCATGCAGATCTGGGTTTATGCAATTTCTTAAGATTTCTCAGTAGAACAAAAAACATAGACCTAGATATCCTGGTACTTTATGCATTTGTGTATAATTTGGAATTTTAGCATAGCTATAATAATAATAAAAATCAGATATATCGATATGATGTCTGCATTATGGCAGTTTATAGTGATGTCTAGCACAGGGGAAGCAAATCGAAGACATGTCGCATCATGTCCCACCCAGTCACATTATGCTCATGCCAGGCCGACTAGTCCTAACACTAACCTCTTTATACTCAGCATCTAATGAGGCATTAATACCATTTTTGTAAGTCTTTGGTAAGACTCAACCATGGTTCAAACCCGCAGCCTTCCTTATCCAAGATGGAATCTCTAACCACTTATGCTATCGGATACAGTCTGGTTCATTATGCAATGTCAGAATAGGACCTATGTTGTTTGCAGCAGGTGGACTTAACTTATAAACGAGTATATACAGTATTTACAGAATTTTGGCCCCACTAATTGAGATATGTTACTGAAATTTGCCAGCATGAATGTTTCAGTACAGTTAAGAAAGGAATTTTTTATGTGACTATTATTCACATGGAAGACTACCGTATATACTCGCATATAAGCCCGCTCGCATATAAGCCGATCCCCCCCCCCCCAAAAAACTGAAATCGGTAAAACTTATAAAGTGCATGACCCGCGTATAAGCCGATCCATAATTTCTAGACTACCGGTACATCACAAGATGCACAAAGTGAGTTCTGAATACGTTTATTTAGGAAAATCACATTATTACATAAAATGAAAGTAAGAAAGCTAATTCATATGTTGAAATAAAAACAATTTCTAAAGTGTTAAGTCTTAATGGAAATTTAATTAATCCTCATTCTAAATCCATGAATTATTAAAGTTCAATCACTTTTAGAATCCTTCAAAATCGTGCTTTGTATAAGACTTGCCAAACAGTTCACGAAAACTCGGCTTCTGTTACGAGTGTGCTTTCATCATATACGCCATCATTGTCATCATGGTCATCGGATAGTCCGGTTCATAAAACGAGAGCACCAGCCGGCTGCTGCAACAAGTTTTGAATATGCTAACTTATAGCACGTAGACGAATTGCCGCCATTCCCGTACTTGCTTCTCATTCACAAACAATTCGCGTGCTGCAGCACAGTTGTTATTTGCTTCTGCATATTCAATAACGTTAAGTTTGAATGCTTCATCATAAGCAGAACGCTTTTTTTACTTCCTATACTATTCATTTTATCTGATTGAATTGAATATTAACTTCTAGAGAGATTAAACTGAAATAATTTCTTACAGTGGTAGTATACTATTTATATACCTTATCCTGTAATTATTTCCATGTGTGGATGGTTATCAATTTGTATTTGATAGTTATTTATCATTGTTCATGTTTATTTGTGGTTTTTTTTATTATAAACTACCGGTAGTGTGATTCAATTGATCAAAATATGATTGTTTTCAGCGTGAACATTATTCAAGTATTGTGACAGTTTATAGCTTTGAGCAGAAACCATGTCCACTACCATATCTCAGTAAACGATACATCTGAGAGTTGGCATGTTTTAGTAAAGTCATGTGCGTTGTGCAACAAAACAAACCTATTTTAGGCTATTATCCCCGAGGCATTTACCACAGATTAAGCATAGGGTACCTATGGTACGACACTGTACCGCTAACAAAACACTTTGCTTTACAAACAACTAATCAACAGTAGTATATAAACTGTGTCTGCCTATTACGTCTAAAACACCTATCAAAGAAATCCAACAAATTATATTGTTTTACAATTATTCACGCTGACTCATATATTGCAATGTTTTTTACCCTTCGTAAGCATGCGCGCAACAAACCCCTATGGAGCCTCTCGCTATTGTTCCTTTAAGACTATCGTACATGTATTTCTACTCTCTATCAAATGTTTGTCGTATATACCTTCAGTATCATAATTCTTTTTTCTTTTTTTTTACGTAGATTCTTGTCATATTTACACTGAAATAAGCTAGCGTGCATTTCTACGAAACTGTATAGTTTAATGATTACTGATTAGCTGAGGGTTAAATACTTGACTAGAGATTACAAATATGGCAGTATTTTTGGAAAATACACATATTTCCGTGGTTCAAGTAACATGTATGGCTGTATTTTCTGGTGGATGGATATCTGTCAAATGGACGTCAAGTACGTTAAAACATATTTTTCATTCATTATCCTACCACTTAAGTTAGAAAAAAAAAATTTGTTTTACTTCACGACAAGACAAATCTTAACAGCCATGTGGCATCATTAGGCATGTGAACTCATATTCGGCGATCGACGGAAACAATAAATACCGGAAATCGAGGGAAAAAAGCATTATAAATTTCAGACTTGGACCTTGACCCGCAGATAAGCCGACCCCCATCTTCCAGGCCTTATTTTTTTCCTAAATTTCTCTGCTTATACGCGAGTATATACGGTAATAATTTTTTTTTAAAAATTAGTTTAAAGATTTTGTTAATTTTCAGTAAAGTATGTAGTGCATAGAAGAAAATATATACTGTATGTTTAGTTTATACAACAGAACATACTAAAAAAATGTACAGAATAAAATCTTACCTATTGACCCTGTTTTTCTTCAAGGTATTAGCAGAAATACATGCAGGGTGGAGCAAATTTATTTCTGTGGTGATTCAGCTTGATGTTTATGGGGTTTACCACCATTTCTAAGTGCAAGATAACACCACACATAGTGCCCTGTATAACTGGGGGAGTAAGAGCCAGGGAAAGCACTGGTAAGGACCACTGACCCATGCAAAGCTACTGGCAGCTTTCTCACATACCCACATTGGCCAAGTCGGAGACTTGAACCGATGTAGAAGGTGATGAGTTATCAGTAATCAGTAAACGTGAGTACTTGAGATCACATGGCCACATGGGAACCCGACTCATCTTGAATTGCAGGGTAGTATGTGACAATTCTAAATATGAATGATAAATACAAAAAGTCGTTCTTCCTTTTTTTATTAATTTTAATTACATTGATTTCATTTTGCAATATTTTTTTAACTAAAATGGACAACATCAATGTGGAGATGGTGTCCTCGAGTGGTCTCTGAGTTAGAGAAATTTGTAATGTTATTGATATATATCTGTTCAGTTGTTGGGCTAGTTAGAATTCAGTCAAGACAAGTCACTTGTCATGGACAACTGAGTGAAAAAACTATTGAAAAAACTATTTGTACAGTAGAATTTGTCTTGAAGGACTACCCTTTCTGCCAGAAATGTATGGTCTTTCAAGACAGGTGGTCTCACATTAAAGGTCATAACACTGTAATCTATCAATCCTATCAATGTTTACCTTGAGAATCTGGCCTCTGGAGACATGTGGTCTGTCTTAGCAGGGGTCTTTCAAGACAGGTTTTACTGTAAAGCCATATGAGACATAGTATTCTGCAAAATCCTTAAATGATTGTTTTCATTATCTTTAGGTACACAAACTGGTTCTGGTTGCTTCCAGTCCCCGTTTTCTGCAAGTGGCTGAGAACTTAACACAGGATGGAAGGTTGGATGTCCAGTTGCCAGCTGACACTGACTTAAACTCAATGAAGCTGTTCATCACCTACTTATACGAGGGAGTCATAAAGCTAACTAACAGTAATTTAAAATTCATAGAAAAGATTGCTGCACTGTTTCAAGTGACAAAGCTATTACAGTTTTGTGAAGAATTCAAGATTCATGTTCAAAGAGAGGAACATAATGCTAAGAAAAGGAAACTGTCAAAACCGATAATTTGTCAGTGCCCATCTTGCATGTCTGATAATTCCGAGAGTGGGCAGCCATGTGACAGTGCACGGGTTATGGAAAGATTGAGACATAAGATAAATGTGCACTCAAAGAAAGAAACTGTTGTTATTGACTCAGATGGTGATCACAGTTCCGTTGATGAATGTATCAGCCAAATCAAAAAGAGCTTGGTCAAAGAAGGATTGTCTCCCTTGGCACATGATGTGCGTTCATCAGTGGTAAGTACTCATGTTTCTGTACTGGTCTAGCCTCACATGGTGCACACAGAATTTGAAACGTAATAAGTACATCTTCTGTGGTCGGCATTGTTTTGTAGATTTGTTTTGAAATGGCCAGGCATATCCTATGTTTCATCTGACAGTTTTATCAAAACTTTTATTCGGAGTTTAAAGAATCCAAACTATGCATAGATCAAAAAGAGAGTGGACCTTTTTCTTCACTCTCCTAATGTTTGCAATTCTACAAATTTTATGAAGTAGAAAGCAAGCTCCCATTCTGTTTTTCTTAATTTTAATAAAGAGCTAATTGAAAATAAAATTTTAAACAGTTAAATAATAATTATCCAATCTTGTTTATGGGACACAGGAGTGGTTTTTATATTGGGAATTAAGCTTACTTTACCCGGTATTTGTACCATATATTATAATTGTGTGTTATTGGGGAAAAAGTCATGATAATCAGAGATTTACTATTTTGTTTCTTTGCAAAACTACTTGTGATATGCAACAAAATCACACTGTACTATATGTTCATAGTTCCCACTGGAAGTTTTTGAAGCTTTAAATGTACTTATGTAATTGACAGTAAGTTTACTTACCCAGTGTTGTTTATAAAAGTAATGTATATATTCCAGAAATGGATTCAAATGTTAATATAAAATTGCAATGTAAATATGGCCACTGGACAGAGTAATAAGGAATCATTCCTGCCCTTTTTATGAAAAAATTATACATATGTAATTAATAAATTTCGTAACTATTGATATTAACATATCATTCATTTTACTTTTTTTGGAAGTAATATACATGTACTTGAACAATACAAAGAAACAAAAGACAGATTGTTTGAAAGGTTTGTTTTTTGTTTTGTTTTCTTTATTTCCGTTTTTATATCCACATTGGAATATATTATACAGTAGCTATCACAATGTTTGTTCATGAATATTAAACCACTTCGGTGGCCTAGTGGTTAGAGCGTCCACCGCAGAAGTGGTAGGTCGTCGGTTTGATACCCGGCCGAGTCATACCAAAGACTTACAAAAATGGTACTAAACCACTGCCTCACTTGACGCTCAGCATTAAGAGGTTAGTGTTAGGACTGGTCAGCCTGGTGTCAGGATAATGTGACTGGGTGGGACATCATACTACATGTCTGCGGCATGATTCTCCAGTGCTAGACATCACTATAAACTGCCTCACTGCAGACATCATAGCGATATTACTGAAAAATTGTTAAAGCTACGTTAAAAATCCTAATCAAACAAACAAAGAAACTATAAATATTATTGTTTCCATACCACTGTCCACATGGGTTTGAGTTTCAGGCTTTGGCTAACATGGGTATGTGAAGGGGCCCCGAGTGGCCGAGTGGTCTAAAGCGCTCTTCGTTACGGATCACTGCCATCTCACCTCTGTCTGCGTGAGTTCGACTCGTAAGATTCGGCTAATGTAGTTATGTGAGAAAGCTTGCCAGTAGTTTCTCGTGGGTCGGTGGTTCTTTCTGGGGGTTTTCCCAGGTTCTTCCTCCACCAGTAATACTTGCCGCCATGTATAGCCTATCGTGTGCTGAAAAATGGCGTTAAACCCCACAACAACAACAACAACAACAACAACAACAACAACAACAACATGGGTATGTGAGAAGCTGCCAATAGATACCCATGGGTCCGTGGTTTGAGCATCTGCCTTGAATGCAGGCGGTCACAGATTCAAACTTCAGCTGAGTCCTACCAGAGACTTGTAACAATGGTACTAACAGCTGCCTCGCTTGGCGCTCAGCATTAAGAGGTTAGTATTATGACTGGTTGGCCTGGTGTCAAAATAATGTAACTGGTTGGGACATCATGCTATATATATATATAACATCATCATGATATGACTCAAAATTTGTTACAGCTACATTTAAAATCTAAATCACACACACACAAACAATGTTCTTCCCCCACCTGGTCGCTATATATAGCCTTTCTTGTACTGAGAATTGGTGTTAAACACAACATTATGGTTTCCAAAGCATATCTCTAAAGAGAGGAGGTGCTGAGAACTGGTATATCTTAAAGTTTAAACTGATCTATTTTTTATTTTCTGCTCTTATCACAGGTAGCTTACTTATCTGAAGACACAGTTAAATAACAAATCTGACTCTAGTGATCTAAACAAAGATGGCAGCTACCATGTGCAAACGTTTCCAGTCATATTTATTGTTTATAATACATGTATATACATGTATGTAAATATTTATATATATATCTATGTCTTCATTGTTTATCTTTTATTATTTTTATAGGCATTGGTTGTTAATTGCATGTATCTGGCAAACATTACATTACATCTGCAGTACTTTTTGTTTTGAGGTTGGTTTTTTTTCCTACTTTGTTTCCCTTCTGATAGCCTCACTAATATAATCTCATCTGTCAGTCTGTGTGGCTAATATAATCTCATCTGTCAGTCTGTGTGGCTAATATAATCTCATCTGTCAGTCTGTGTGGCTCTTATAATCTCATCTGTCAGTCTGTGTGGTTCTTGTACCCAAATGTGGCCTTGATTGAAAGTAACTGAAAGTAAATACATGTACAATGTAATAACTCCATAACCATGTTGTTTTTTGACATGTTTTGATAATGGTAAATTAAAACATGAAATTTATTGTTTATTCAGTGGTGTTCATTGACAAATGGAATATAGCCTGTCACTACACTTGTATGCTCGGAGTAACTGAACAAAGATTGCATTGAACGTGTAACCTGCATTTCCCTCCATTTTTACCATAACACTAATAGCTTAAAAAATTCAGCTCTGAATGCCCACCATCTTATTTTTTTTCATCCATATTTTTCTCATATACCTAGTCATTTTGAGTTCTTTTAAAGTGGCAGGGTTTTGGGGTCCAGCTGTCAAATTTCTTTGATTGTATTGTTAATTCAGTATGTATGTGATTTGCATTTTTAACATAGCTATTTTTAAAAATTCAGTCATATTGCTACAATGTCTGCAGTATTGCAATTTATAGTGATCTCTATCAGTGTCACTGGTGTGTCATGCCGCAGACATGTAGCATGTTGTCCCACCAAGTCACATACTGGCACCACACTTACCAATCCTACGACTAACCTCTTAATGCTGAGTGCTGAGGCAGCTGCTAGTACCATTTTTAAAAGTCTCTGGTATGAATTAGCCGGGGCTGAAACCCACAACCTCCTGCATCCAAGGTGGACACTGTAACCACTTAGGTCACTAGATTTGTCTGTTATGTTATTGTTTCATCCATTTTTTATTTTTTTTAAAGTATCAGGTTTTTGGTTCCAGCTATCAAATTTCTTTGAATGCATTGTAAATTCAGTGATGAAAGAAACTGTTAATATTCTTTTCGGATTAATCATTTAGTTGTTTTATAGTGAGCAGTGAATACAAATTTAACTTCTGCTCTGATTGTCATTTTGCATAACAAAATAAAAACAAAGAGAACTGCAAAGATTGCGACATCCATTGTGAGTTACCTGTACATGACATTAAACATTATTTATTGCTTGGCCATTTGATTTCCGATGTTGGTTTAGAGGTTTTTTAAAATCCTAATTAGGACTTGCCTATGAAATAATACGTCTTTTGGCATTGTAAGGATTGCAAAGAATATTTACATTTTATTTATGCAAAATAGTTCATCAAATATTTTTAACTGTCAGTTTTACATTTTGCCCTTTGCTATTCACATTTCCTCATTATCCGTTTGTTTAATATCTTTTGTGCATTTCTCTTTTGATCATCTAATTGCCTCTTTTCTTTCTGGAGCACAACTCTCTTCCCTGCATACCATATATACTCACATTGAAGTCAAGTCAAACAACCAGCAATAAAGATCCTTATCAAATGTAGCATAATGCACCTGCAGATCTGGATCTGTATTGTTTGTTATACTAATTACTAATACTCCAAACAAACTGCACAGATGCAGATCTGCAGTTGCATTATGCGATGCCCAGTGTATCCCCTTGGTTGCAAGACTGGGAGTCAAAAGTCTCCTTGGTGTCAAAACTGAGGGTCACACTGAGTATAAAACAAATGTTAGTATGAAAACTGGGGGTTAAATTAAAAATTTGGGGGTCTCTGAAGCACAAATGAGGGTAGAGGGAAATGCTGGTGATGCCAGATCTGGTTCTGTGTACTTTGATTTATCTTATAAGCGGGCATATACAGTACTTTATAAATATGTACATTCTAATCATAAAGTTTTCAACAACTCATCCTGGAGGCCCCAAATGCTCAAGTTGTCTGAAGCATTCTCCGTTACGGATCACTGCCATCTCACCTGTCTGCATAGGTTCGAGTCTCGGATTCGGCCATTGTGGATATGTGAGAAAGCTTGCCATTAGCTTCTCATGGGTCAGTGGTTCTTGTTGGGGGTTTTCCCGGGTTCTTCCTCCACCATTAATATTGGCCGCCAGATATAGCCTATCTTATGCTGAAAATGGCATTAAACCTTACAACAACAACAACAACTCATCCTGTCTTTTTCTCACTGCATGTAAACATTCTTGTTTCTGTGGCTAGATCTCAAACCATTCAAGATATTTATGTAATACAGGGACACAAGTGCTGCTTGCGAGTGAGATGGAATGATCCATGCAACCAACTTTCTTGGGATAAAATTGTCTTAGAGCATTGCAGATATTAACATGTTGGTGTAATGAATTGTACAATTTCCATTTCAGGGTCAAAAAGTGGTCCAGAGTGGCTCTAAGCAGAGAAGGTCTAGTCGTGTTCCTAAAAGGAAACAATTTTCTGAGGATTTCTGTGATAACCTCGATGCTCCATTATTTATGGAGAAGAAGGGTGAGGAGGAGGAAG
Organism: Unio pictorum; assembly: GCA_030141615.1. Taxonomy (NCBI): domain Eukaryota; kingdom Metazoa; phylum Mollusca; class Bivalvia; order Unionida; family Unionidae; genus Unio; species Unio pictorum. The sequence goes on from JARLTB010000075.1 coordinate 297,648, forward strand.
AGGAGGATAGTGATAACCATTCATCAGATGAAACTGTTGATGATATATACAATCCTTCTGATGAAGATGCAGATGATTTGGAGGAAGAAATATCAAATGTTAAGACAAAGAAAACATATCCTAATTTAAAGAAAATGAGACAGGTTATGAGTGGAGAAGTAGAGCATTCTTCTCAGCAGAATAAACTCAAAGTATCTTCTGATATCCTAAAAGGAAATGCACTAAGGGTTGAATCAGCTGCTGCAGGACAGAGTTCAGTATCAACCCTTCGGCGTGAAAATTTAACCAAATTTAAGCAACAGGGTGAATTAAATCAACAAGAAGATTTTAGCACCAAGGAGCAGCACAAAGAAATTAAGATTGAGTCATTAAGCTCTTGTTTAGAACAAAGTGCCAACGTGCATTCTTCCTTGCAACATGAAAAGCCAGCCCTTATGTCCCTTTTAACAGGTCCTCCTCTATTGAAACCAAGAAATGCAACAATTAAGGGACCATTCACTTCTTTTAGATATGGTCCTCAAGCATGTGAAATTCCACCGGAGGTAGTTGAATCATCTACAAAGGCAAACATTTCAGACGATAAAGAAATTTGTCAGGATAGTGAACCAAACCAAGATAATGAAAATGTTGAAAATTTTGTTGTCAGAAAAGTGAAAGAAGAGCCTTTGGACTCTGTATCTGATTCATATGAGAATGCAGAACCAGTCATATATTCAGCAAGTCAAACTGGCTTGAAGCCTATTTCTACTTCTGATAATGGTTGTTCTGGAAGGGAAGCTGTTTATAGAGGTGTGCATGAAAAAGATGGAGGACACGTTCATGCACAGCTGATGGAACATAGCAGAAGACTGGATTTAGATAATGTTTCGTCTTCAGATAATAAAACAGCCAGCATAAAATCTGAGGTAAGATACCTGTCCACTCTTCAACTGTTTTGTTTGTTTGTTATGGTTTAACGCCATTTTTCAGCACAATATAGGCTATACATGGAGGCCAGAATTAATGGTGGAGGAAGAAATCGGACAACCCCCGGAAAGAACCACCGACCCACGAGAAGCCACTGGCAAAAGCTTTCTCACATAACTACATTTGCCGAATCTTAGACCCGAACACACGCAGACAGAGGTGAGATGGCAGTGATCCGTAACGGAGAGCGCTTTAGACCACTCGGGGCCCCTTCAACTGTTTTGTACTTGGCTTCTTTGGAAGATGAATATATGGTAGAAGACATTATTTATAGTGAATAAGATCATGCAGGTAATTTTAATTCTAAATTAGGATATCATGAGGGATGTTTCATTTAAGGGAAAGCGATTTTCTTTAGAAATATATGCCAAGTCACTCCAGTTACACAAAGTGTTCATATAAAAATTAGACAGAATTCAAAATTGCATCAATGGGTGACTACTCCACATTGAGAGTGCCTTTCCAGGGTCCCAGTTAAAGTTTTGCTGGAACATAACTGACATAAAGAGATGTATATAACTGACATAAAGAGATGTATCCACATATACTGGAAACATAAATACTTGTTTTCAGTGTTGCAGTTTTCAGTTTTCCCTAAACTTTTGTGCAATCAAGGATAACAATATAAAAAAATTGCAATATAAAAAATGGGTATTTATCTTTGAAATTAGATCTTTCTTTTTCAAGTGATACTGATTCTAACATTGCCAAAAACAATAATGAAAAAGTTTTAAAATACAAAGGCAGTTTAATTTTTGTAAGAGAAAATATTTCTTGTCCTTGAAAATAAACTCTTTAAAGCTATGTGAACTATTATTATGCATTCAAAAACTATTGAAATATAGAAGTAAATGTGAAAAATGCAAACTAATAGCAGTTGAATTGTTATAAATTGCATTTTTGTTTCATTTTATGAAGAAAATTGTATAGAGCAAGTTAATCAATTAAACCACTAACAAATGGCACAGTTAAAGTCATATTGTTGCTCACCACTAGAACATGCAGTTTTTTCATTGCACAGTAGTCATTAGTTTCTAAATATAGTCTGTGAATTAATTATCAGGCCACAGAGATATTTTTCGACCCAGACATATTTCCTTATTTTAGTAACATATCCAAACCTCATGTATGTTTCATCCCTCAACTCCGATGTACAGATTAAGTATCGACTGAATAATTCCTGGTGGATTAAGCTTCATTTTATCGGAATATATTTTAATGACCAATTCCCCCTTTATCAGGCACAATGGATTGTGCTGTTTCTCAAAGTACAGCATTCCAATAATCATTATTTTAATTCTTGTCTCATTACAGCCCATCAGCAGTCCAGAAAGCACAGATATTCAAGTGTCAGAGATGTTCAATCCAAAACCTACAGTTGTCTCACCGATCAAGCCTCGTCAACAAATTTCCCACTCTGAGCCTCATCCTGTCACCCTGATAACGGCTGCTGGTCAGAAGTTTGATCTTCTCTCCATGAGACAACAGGACATGGCAAAGACACAGAAGGCCAAGTATTTTTTCCAAGGTGATCCAAAGTAAGCCAAATAAATATAACTGTGTCTGCTGTTTCAGGTTTCCGATTCTTGACGTTTTGTTAAGTAGCTGTCAGACAATTTACTGCTGGTTTTTCTAAAACAGCTAAAAACAAATTGTTTCTTTGTTATACCTATAAGGATAATCAAGGTACAACTCTTGGCAGGAGTCTTGCTAATTATTAATGGTAATGGGGATTTGAATGCAAATGAAGGGCAATTAAGGGTTGAGCATAACAAAATTTTCCCAATTATGTAATTGAAGTTAGCGGCAGCCAGCCTAATGGGAAAATCCGTATTTTGTGTTCATTTCCATGTAAAATCGGATTAGTGACAGAATTCAGTGTGTGAAGGCACATATATTTGGAAAAGAATTGAAAAGTTCAGGATTTGATTTGAACATGTTTCTCCTGCGTAACAGGTTGACTTGCTATCACTTACCAAGTGATTCACAACAAGGTAAATGAAATTCAGAGGTCATAATGTTATCACTATTTGTTCAGAAACGTTTCTTGAGAAAGAATGAAATTGATAATTTCATCCAGTAATTTGTCAAATTTATTTCCTATGGAAAATCCACTGATTTACAGAGTAGCTTAGAATGAAAAGGATATAAAAAGTTCTTTTCTCTAAAGATCAGAGAAAGAATATATTTTTAAAGAAACTACATGTATTCAGGGGAAACAAATCTCAGGACCCCCCCCCCCCCCCGAAAATGAGCCATTTGTTATCATATTTGACCTAGTACATATCGTAGATAGCACGTTCGATATTGAATAAGCACAATACTCATATCTCATTGCAATCAATGTAACCATAATTCCATGACAGTTATACTGTCAAAAAGATAACAGTCAGAGCATTTCAGGAAAGGATTTTTTAACTGGTTCATATGTTTACCATCAAGAGATGAATGAATGGGCAAAATATATTTATCAGTTTTCAAACTGACCAATGGGAAACCTGCTTATTGCTTGTCCAGTAATTGGTTGGAACAAAATAGCCTGTACTGGTAATTTGGATTGCCTGGATGGAAAACAAAACTTAAATATTAGGTTATCCTGGCTTAAGGATGTCTTGTTTACTAAAGTGGTAGCCATCTTGAAAGCCTTGTTATTGTTTCTCCAGAAGTCTGATGATGTATACATGGCCCTAACTGAAAGTGGTGCTGATGTGATGTCCAATATGACCACCATGGCAGCAATCTTGAAATTTTTCATTATCTTTCTTGAAAATCTTTTAATTGCTACATCTTCTTCATGGATGGGCATGTCAGGGGTTTTCACATAAAGAGTTCTTATGATGTCTAGCAAGTCCTAATAAAAATGGTGCTGATCTAACATCCAGTATGGCCACCATGGCAGCCATCTTAAAAATCATATCACTGTACCTGAAAGAAACTGATTTGAAAATCTTGTTATCTTTGAAAAATATCAAAGATGGTTTCAACACTCATGTGTTGAAAGGAAGAAATTTTTTATCTTCAATTGCTGGAAACTTATTAGGCATCAATCCCTTCAAGGATTTCTTGTTCAAAGATACATGTAAGTTAAACGGGGACCCGACAATAATGCACATCGACAAATACTCTAAGGACATAAGCGCGCAGACATAAGAACGTGGGAACAAATATTCTTACAATATAATGAAATAAATAATAAAAAAAACATAAATTTGCTTACTTAGAATGTTTATTACTCTATGCACGGCAGGTGCCCTATATACACTTGTTGTGAAATGTTAGTAAACATTATAATTGACTTGTAAAAATATTTTAAAAATGGAGAAATATTGTTAAAAACTAGCCTGATTTATGTAAGTAAGTGAAGATGTTAGATGTTAATGGTAAGAGCTGTTTCTTGCACGTAATCTTCTAACGATGTTGCTTCATATGTTGAGACCAAACTTTTTAGAAGGCGATTAAGATGAACTTACTTTGATTGAGATGTCTCTGACTGTCTGATGCCTGAATCTCCAGTTTCAGTTCGTAGTGATTTTGTTCTTTACGAAAGTGATCAGTTAGCTTGAATAATGATGGATTTGTATAATGCACGTATTTGTCGGATTGTTTATCATTGTGCCGCACATTTGTTGGCGAGTTTTTGTTACAGTGCCAAGTTAAACATTATATTTAATATTGTATTTTGTCACATAATAAATGTTTATAAATAGAGCATGTGCTTATTCTGAGTTAGGATCAAATTCACGAGATTTGTGTCATCTTACTAAAGAAAGTTTTAAAAAAATTCCCCATTCCAACATGAATTTTCAATATTAGGCTTTCCATGGCGTTTCTTCTCAAGTTTGATTACAAACTGAGATTCCAACCCTCAGGTCACCACTAACAAAGAGTAAGAATTAGATTAAAGACTTTTTTATATTTTATTGCAGATTGAGACGCCTGGAGCAAAGGAGAATATATAGTAGACAGCATCGTGCCAAGAGAAACGCTTCCAAAATACGATACAAGTGTATTGAGTGCCACAAGCTATTCAAAGAGAAAGTTCATGTCAAGATACATATGCGCTCTCACAATGGTTACAAGCCGTATATATGCCAAGTCTGTGACCATAGATCTGGTACCAAAGATAATTTGAAGAGACATGTGATTTTGCGTCATAAAGAAGTAAATGTTCACGAGTTAAATTTTGATGTGGAAACCATTGACTCAATTCAAGATACCCCAATGGAGGTTGTTCACATTGGAGTTGAAGGGGACAGTAGCTATAGTTTAAAACGGCAGAGGGACCCTGAGGCTTTATGTCAGGAATGTGGAAAATATTTCACGTCAAAATATGTCCTTAAAAAACACATTATAAACATTCATGGTCAAGTTCGGCCTTACCTATGTCCATTCTGTAATACCAAAACCTATAAGATTGAAAATCTGAAGACTCACATAACCCTTACACACAAAGTCAACCTTGCCTCATTAGACAGTTATTTTAAAGAAATAGGTCCAAAGAGAGGTGGGTCTCGGAGAAAAAGGGATGGAAAGAAAAGCAATAAAGAAGGTAGTGAATCCTGTGACCACTGAAAATTGTATCTTCAAAACTCTACACACTTAAAACAAAACAAAGTGTCTCTTACAAACTGGTCTTAGGAAATGTAACGTGTAGAAAATTCATCATTTCTTAATTTGCACTTTTTAGCAAGTTTAAATTGATTAATTTCTCAAATTTGTTTTCACCAGTAAACAACTTTTGAGATGCACAGGATGTTGCCATATTTGAAAACTCCTCACCAGTGAAAGCTGTAATTGCTCATGTTGGACTTTGTTTAGTTAATCCTGGTTATGTCTGAAGACGGCAGTTGGTTGAAAGTGACTTGAATCATCTAGTGTTTATCATTAATTGGCTATGTCTATATACTTCACAGTGGATTTGAATACATTTTTTTATATTTTTCCATTTACATATATTTATACCAGGCACATGGTGGGGCACCAAGTGGCTGAGTGGTCTAAAGTGCTTACCATTACGGAAACACTGCGAGCTTACCTCTGTCTGCGTGGGTTCGAGTCTCAGATTTACCCAATGTGGGTATGTGAGAAAGCTTGCCAGTAGTTTCTTGTGGGTCGGTTGTTCTTTCCAGGGTTTTCCTGGGTTCTTCCTTCACCAATAATACTGGCCGCTATGTAAAGCCTATCATGTGCTGAAAAGTGGCCTTAAACCCTACAACAATAACAAGGCACATGGTAATATTAGGGTTAGTTTTCCTTTTATCCAAAATGTTGGGAAAAAAATTCAAAGGAAGGAAATTTGATACTATTGAGTGACAGGCACAACATTGATCATGATTAAACATTGACTTCTTGAGTCGGATATCTGTTGCTTTTGTTATACTGAATAAAGTTGAACTTTTTTCTTTTCATTCCTGTGCTATCTATGCCAGGGCTTTATTAATTCTTCATTTTTGGAAATTGTGAGCCTCCATAGTAGGAAATTAGGAAGGCCCACAACTAAAACTTGGAAATCGTATCATTACACTTGCGAGAAAACTGATATAACTTTAGTGAAATTTTTTATGGTAAGTTTTATGTAATGAAAGGTATTAGAATGCAAATTGAAAACAAAAATATATTTATAATGAATGAAGGCTTAAACCTTTTGGAAAATATTTGTTTACCTTCAACAGAATGCCAAACCAAATATTAATTGCATATGAATGTATGAATTGAATTCAGTTCATATGAGTACAGATTGTTTAAATAGGGCAGTATAAAATAAATATGTTTGTTTAGGAATAGTATAAAATGTGTATGTTAGTTTTAGGACAGTATAAAACAGGTATGTTTCAGATTTAAGGTAGTACTTTTTTGATTTACATCCCATTTATACTCACTTATAGTTGAGTCTAAGTGTCATCTGCATAGACCCAGAAGTGCACTGTGTTGGTATATCTGGGTCTATATAGATTTATATGAGTGGAGAAAACAACATAGACCCAAATCTGCGCTGAAGTGCAGTATACTGTTAGACCTAGATCTATATGGATTGATAAGAATGGAGCAAACAACATTGATCCAGATCTGCTGAAGTGCAGTATGTTGGTAGATCAGATTCTATATAAATTGAAAGGAGTGGAGCAAGCAGCATAGACTCAGATCTGTTGAAGTGCAATATTCTGGTAGATCTGGGTCTATATAGATTGATACGAGTGGAGCAAACAACATAGACCCAGATCTCTTGGGACGTTAGGAGATGACAAATCATTGTTTTGTTTGCTTTTAAACTCGACATGTATGTGAGTAAATGTATATATGTATATTGAATATAAATGGAGATAACTTGAGTTGGTAATTTACTTTTTGATGACAGCAAAAGTTGTACCATTAATAAGTCTGCTAGCTAAAGACCATAAACAGGATACCTAAAAAGTTCCTAATCAATCGCAGCCATCAATGTCATGATATACGCTGGTTTCAAAGACAACTTTTCAAGGTCTAATGAGTCTGTTCACACTTTTGCATCAAAAGTTGGTTCAATTTATTCAAATTTATCATCCCAGCCCAGTTGTACCCTTGTGAATGATCACACAAGGCTGACATGGTATTGGTGACTGGGCATCAAAGACGTGAATTGGTATTGGATTGTTTGGCAGAGATCAGATACATTTCGAAAGATATGGGATAAAAGGTTTGTTACATGGATGTATATGTGGGGATAAAAGTGAAGTCCCAGGGCCATCCAAAGGTATATATGTTCAAATAAAAGTAATCCTGTAATGTATATGTATAAATAAAAGTGATCCAGTAGATTATATGTACAAATAAAAGTGATCCAGTAGTGTATATGTACAGATAAAAGTGATCGAGTAGTGTATATGTACATATAAGTGAAGTTCTTGAGTTCCTAGGCCATCCAGTAGTGGAATTCTAAACATCTTGGGGAAGACGTTGGGCTTGCGAGACACAAGGTACTATGTTAATGGTCCCAGGTCTAAATATTCTTTAGTTAATATGAGGATAATTGATGATAGAAAATAAGGTTTTATTATACTGACAACATAAATCATGGTAGATAATCAGGTAACTTTATCTGGAATTTGGAGAAAACATGAGTATCATTTTGAAGAGGATTGTGAAGACATATTCAGCTTGGGGATTTTATGTTGAGAATTTCACTGATTTTTTTTTCAATGGCTGAGGCTGTTTGATGGAGAAATGGAAATTCCAGGGCATCCTTCACATATTTTAATCTCAGCTGAGTTCATAGGTTGATCAGCATTTGATACGGTCCTTACAGATTAACACGGCTACCAATCGGTCTTATGCACAATACAAGACTGTCAATTAAACCGTAATGGAGATATTTCAGGTCATGCATGCATAGATAATAAATGCCAATGACACTTACGGTCATCTCAGAATAAAATATCTATTGATTTGCTGCCACTATTTTTTGTAAAGCAACATCTTAATATTGTGATACAATTTACGACCCTTCTCATAAAGAACCTGATTGTCACCTCTCACGGTTTTGTCAACATAGCCTCATATTATATATAAAACTTTTTTTACGTTTTGAGATAGAAAGCATATCAGTATGTGTATATAGTAGGCTGTAAATCTAATATGTAGAGTTTGTGCAATAGTTTGTCATCTTTTTTTCAGTCTTTTTTGTGGACATTTAATAGAAGGCAAGCATATTTATTTCCAGTTTATACATGTGACTGCCATATTTTTCAAGCCTTTTTCCATTCATTCACTCTGTCACCATTTGATACATTTCATTTCAGAGCCAATCGTAAAGTTAGAAGAAACATTAAATAATGGCAATATTAAGAAAAATATGATGTAATGAGGCTTCTTATATATTTTAGCACTTCACTGTGTGAATAGAGGATTATTGATACTGTAGTGTAAGTATCAGCATTATGTGAACTTCATTGTGCATTTGTTTTCCTTTTTTTACCTCCATCTTAACATGATATATTTAGACCAAGGTGCTCCTTTCATCATTCTGAACCCTCCTATGAGATGCAGTGACCTATTTTTTGGCACTAAATATTTTGTAATTTACAGGTTAACCATGTTTAATTTTTGGGGTGTGCAAATTGAACCATGAACCTCTGAACCATGCCAGCAGCAAATAAGTAATAATGACCTACTAATTGCTTCATTGTTTTCAGGATTACCCGCAGGGTAAAAAGCATTGGCTTCCTGGCAAATCTATTTTTGGCATGGTACATTGTCATAGCCTCTGGTGTATCATTCTGTGTCACCCATCCCCCAGGGTTGATCGGCTGTGGGGACAAAATTATCTTCACAGATGACTGTTATTGATAAGTAAGCATTATTATCCCACATCTTCTTTATGCTTAAAAATATGATATGCATCATGTATTCTTTATATAGATAAAAAGCACCAACTGCGCAGTATACATTTGGTACATACCATATGTACTTGAGTATAATTGGAGTCGAACTGCAAACAACAAGGGTCTTAATCTTTCATAGCATAATAGACCTGCATATCAGGGTCAATATTTGTTCTTCTGTTAACTCTCATCAAACTGCGCAGGCACATTTCTGTCATATCATATTGTTTCAGCAGATCTGGAGGTGAGCAGTTTGCAGTTGTACTTCACTTTTATGCAAATATATATGGTATTGTTGCATTTTCAGGTTTGAAGGAAGATCTTTTTATGTTAAGGAGGTGTGGGAATGTGGATTTTATTCTGAATCATTTGTTTCCTTTCATAATGTCATGAGACGATCGAAGGCCTGCATAGCATTTTTCATAAAAGAACAGAATCACTGTTTTGATATTATGTTATTAGGACCATATATTGGGACGGGTCAGTTGTTTTGAAATATTTTTACTGGTTTTCTTTCTGCATGGATAGACCAGGTTTTTTTTGTTGTTGTTCACTTTACATGTTTCTGAAGTTAAATCTTTTTTTTTAATAACTAGAAATAAAATGTACACTCACGTCAGGGTTTTACTCATTTTGATTTAGATTTTATTTTGATTGAATCAGATCAAGTCAAATTAGATAATTTTCTTATTTTTTTGTTCATGTACACACTTTATGGTTTTCAATGAATATAAAAACAAAGTAGAAAATGTTTACTCATTGTTAATTAAAACTGAATTTGTTTTTAAAAAATTAAATTTTAGATATTTTTACAAATTTAAAGCCCTCATAAAATGCATTAGTACATGTATTTTTTTTTTTATTATTAATGGTAACAAATGTGTTTTTGCAGGTTTGTTAATAAATATTGAATATTAAAAAATATGGGTATTTAGACCTTTAATACATGTTTATTTTCAGCATATATATATATATATATATATATATATATATATATTGAGTGATAATGATGTTCAGCTCTCACCTCACCTTATTCTGTCAAAAAGTCATTTCTCCCCAGCTTGACCCCTGAATAATAAAGTTTGCACATCATTGCATTATATTGATGTTATCTATAGTAAAATTTAGAAAAATAAAATTGGAAAACCAAACATACTCGTTGATATTTTGGTGCTCCATCTCTCTCTCTCTCTCTCTCTCTCTCTCTCCCCCCCCCCCCCCCCCCCCCCGCGAGAAAGCATGGTGTACAGCGCTATTCTTTGCAAGAATCCGCGGCAGCTCTGTTCTGGAGCTGGTGATGTGGACATGCTATGAGTCCTTTCTACTCACAGTGAAACCTAAACAGTTCTATAAATCATTTACAGTTCCCATAATTCTTTGAAATGGTTGATCCGTATACTTCGTGCCTTTGCAAGTTACAATCCATCAACCGTTGCCTAAATTGCAGAATAAATAATTCAACATTGCTAATATCCACTTGCCCAAGGGCTTTTCCCGGGTTCTTCCTCCACCAATAATTCTGACCACCATGTATAGCCTATCGTGTGCTGAAAAATGGCGTTAATCCATACAACAATAAAGTTGCCCTCTAATGTTTCCCCAAGTTATGCACTTGATATATTGCATCATGTAACATGTAGATATGTACATGCAATAATTTACACCAATATTTTATAAGTGTAACATAAGAGTCAATGTACATATTATAACGTCCACATTCGCCAAGAGCTCTGGTGTTTGAAAGTTGTCTTCAGTATGAAAAACACTTTTACAGAACTATTGCAATTTCTCATCAAATGTTATATATGAAGTGGTGATTAATAACCATAATTATATGCGTGTATTTTCTAATTTGTACATTCTTGTAAATGGCTGTTTGCAAGTGCTTAGATCTACTTTCCTTCTTCGTCATTGTATCTTACAATATGTCAGTTACTGAACTAATCGTGTAGTTTGTCGTATGGCAAATGCTATGGCAGTTATTACAAGTTTTAATATTATAAATATTATATTGATAAACATATCACAAGTTGCACAGATTGCAAATCATGTTTATAATGAAGAATCAAGCACGTTGCAAGTTAGTATCACGGAATTTAGCATAAAATAATGTCTTATGACAACAGATGACGCTGGGACACTTAAATTTCTTACAATATGACTACTCCCCTGACCCTAGCAAAAAGAAGTTATACCACTTTACGGTATGTTTGGGCGTCTTATTTGAAGTATCATTCGAATTTATATTACCGTATTACAGTCAACTGATTTCTTAGATTATTAACATTCGAAAGAGAGGTGGAGTGCAAGAAGCACAAAAAAAAATTAAATGTACCAAGTTGTATAAAATCAACTTATTTAACTAGTCCAAATAACACTGAAACAAAGGTCAGTCCATTTTTTCTGCCTCTACCGCCCTCCTACTAGTAGAATAAACAAGTTAACAATCTCTCTTTTTGGAGCAGTTTCCGAATCTCCTGGAGTATGGAAATTCGATAGGTGGCAACCTGATTATTCTTGGAGATTTTAACTTTCACTTTGACTGTCCTGGAAACCCATACACATCAAAACTCCTAGATTCCATTCATTTTTTCAACCTTAAAGTGAGTTAACCAACCCACCCATAAACTTGGTCACATTTTAGATTTGATTTTTCATAGACCTGATGATAATATTATACGGACCACCCTTGTATCCCACGAACTTGCATCATATCAGCTATGCATTCTCTGCCATCTGGATGTATAAGTCCTTAACCCTTCACCTTTTTTTGCTAATTAGAGAAATCTACGTTTGATAAATAGAACCAAACTAATGTATGACATCCAAGCAAACCTAACAACTTGCTTACCTCCTACAGCAGAACAACTCGATGACTGCCTGCGTTCATTGCTTGAAAAAACATGCCCCAGCCACCATATGCAGAGTACACCGCTCCCTCGATAACTCGCGCACAACGGGGTCCAAAAACATCGACCGCACTATAAGCGAGGGCGCGAGTTACCGAGGGACCTATATAAAAAAAAAAAACTAATAAAGAGATGGGAGATCGACAGATAGGCGAAAGGGGGGGGGGTGCATTGTTAAATACTCGTTTTATAATCGTGCTGAAAATAAATGTGAATAAATATTTCTTTATAAAGGTGTTGTTTGTTTTTCTTTATAAATTACCTTTAATTTCTGGATAAAATATCTTGAAAAGAGCGTAAAAACAAACATTATTCCACGAGGTATCAGTACTCTTAACATGTGGATCGCTAAACACATTGTGTATTACGTCACTGCTTTCTGTGTTGATTTGGATACATTCTAGTTTTATTGTTTGTTCAAAATGAATCAAGATTTATTTTATCAAAAAAGATAATATTCATATCGAAAAACGACAACGTCGAAACTTGTGTTGATCTAAAACATAAAATTCTGCTATCACTAAATAGATACATAGATAGATTGATGAGATAGATAGATAGAGTAAAATGTAAAAAAAAAAAAAAAACATTACAAAGATAAACCATTACCAACCATGAATTTAATGGGTCTAAACGTCAGACATGTAAAAAAAAATATATAAAAAAATATTTAAATCATCCGATAGCATAGACTAGCCTCATCACAATTATAAACTTGGTCGTCTGTATATCCATCACGGGTCAGTATCTCTCGGAGTTGGTTGGGATAACTAGATGCGGCCGCCTGATTTGCTGAGCGTATCTCTCCCGACAAAGAATTTTGTTTTATTCCATGTCGGCGCTGGAATCTCCAAAGCCATCCATGGCTTGCCATGAAATCTGATTCAGTATCCATAGTTTTTGCCATTTTCTCTGCCTGGACCTTGAGAATTGTTCCCGAAATCTGAACACTTTGTTTACGTTGTTGTGTGAACCAGGTGTATACAGCATCATCTAATTCTGTGTCGTTTGCAGTGCGTGCCCGTTTCCGTTTAAATCCATAATCAGAATCTACTTCATGCAAATAATCCCGAAATTTCTGCTCATCCTTGAGCCAACCTCTGAGTGTCGACTCGGCAAGTTTAAGTTCACTACAAACTTTTGATCTTGATTCACCATTACGAACCCTCTCAATGACAGCAAGCTTTTCATTCACCGAGTACGCCTTTCGCTTGATTCCCTTGCTCTCCATGATCACATTTACAAATGATTAGGATAAATTACTGATTAATATATACTTTGATGACAGTAAGTACATACTATTTGAAACCATGTTCGATTGGTCCAACTAATTTGATCGATGTTGAGACACGATATTGACCACAAGAGTTTATGCATGTAGGATTTGCATTCCTTTGAACTTTTGTATTGTGCGTCTTTTACCTGATTTGATACAAAAGACAGCCTTATAAAACAAAGCAGGTCTATTTTAATTGAGTTTTACAATGCAACAAACACTTCCCCAAGTCGTCGATCAAAACGCAGCCGGCAGTTAATTAGGTTCTCACAGATGTGCTCGCGGGCATCGATGTGACGGTCAATTGACTCTTTTCATGTTTGAATAGAAGAGAACATGCAACGATTATACTGCTTACACTGCAACACAATGAAAAGATTAAAACACTAATTTCCCCTATACATAAACATTATTATTATTTACAGTGAACTGAGAAAATATTTTTTCCGATAAAATCTAACAAGATATGTGATTCCTTATTAAAACCTGAAAATTTCACGATTTAATTCGAACTTTTCGGGCACTAACCGTCATTTTCGACGATAAAACGGGCGATATATCAAGGTTTCATTCACCAGTTCTGATCACGATTTTCTTCATTTTTAAAAAATATTTTCTTTAAAAAAAACCGGATCCACGCCGGACACCGCGTTATAAGCGGGTTCGCGAGTTATCAGGGCGCGAGTTATCGAGGGAGCGGTGTATCAATTAAAAAGTGTTCTCCATAGTATAGCAGTGTTAGGGACCAGCTTCGCGCTGCTAAAAGAGGCTTGAAATCTACAATTAAAACGTCATGAAAAAATTTGTTTTTCCTAGTTGGAACATCTGAAAATAAATGCTCATATTCAATAAATAACTGTTTTAGTTCATTTATTTCTTGCTCTTGCAAATGTGAACGTTTCTGGTCTAGATCTTTAATAATTTCTGAATTCTTTAGATTTGTCACTCCAATATCAGTAGAATCCGATGATATTTCTTCACATAAATATTCATTGAGTGGGACAGGTACAACTAAATTAATTGCATATTTAACCTGGCTATCGCTTTCAATATACTCTTTTAACATGTTTATGTGACAAAGTTGTGTTTTTATCGCCTCCCAGGAGTATTTAAGATGTAGTTAAAATTACTTTCTTTCCTGTCAACTGTGTTGGGACCATAATACGTGGCATGGAACGAGCAAGAGAGTCAGGACTCTAACATCAGACTGAAAACTCCTTTCTTTTGAGTTTTAATCATATCTTTACTTCATTTTCGATTGAGTAGAGTGCATATGTGCTCTTGCGACCTCACAAGCCTTTGAAAACTTCTACTTAAAATCGGGGAAATGATAAAATTAATTTCAGTATCTTCATTAGAAAGAAATTTCTCTTTCACCAACTTCAAAGGTCCACGCACAGTGTATAAAAACCAGTTGAAAGGGACTGAATCCGAAAGATTCTTGAACTGATTCCATAACAGCAAAAAACAGTTAATGAATGCCATCATCACAATCTTTGCCAGTATCAAAACAATATGATCGAATTATATTTTTTAAAAGTCGGAATGAATCGTTCTAATGTCCCATGGCTCCAATGTGATAGGCAGAGGATTTGAATTGTTGAATGCCTAATTCATACATATCCTGCTGGAAAATTCCAGACATGAAGTTGGAGCCTTGATTAGATTGGACAGAATTGGGAATGCCAAATTGAGTTAAAAGTCTTTACCAAAGTTTTTACTATTGTTTTAGATTTAAAATTCCTAAAAGCAATTGCATCTGGGAACTTTGTGGACGCACACACAGATTGTCAACATGTATTTGTTACCTGAGTTAGTTTTAGGTAAGGGACGAACATATTCTACCATAATTCTACTAAATGATTCAGCAAACGCAGGAATATGTTGCAGACGAGTCTTAAGTATGTTTTGATTGGAGTTTACCACCATTTGACAAGGATGACAAGATTTACAGTATTTGGCAACATCACTTTTGAATTTTGGTCAATAAAAGTGATTTCAAAGAAACCTTTGCAGTGTAGAAATGTTGATATGTTTGGTTGTTTGCTGTGATATCTTAAGCTCGTATATAAATTTCAACTGTAAAATATACCGGAGAACACACACACACACACACACACACACACACACACACACATGAAATAAAATATGAATTATCAATGGTTTATGGAAAAATAAGGGTAGTCGAAACAAGGGTGAGTACTCATGTAAGCAAAGATCAGTCATATTCTTCGCAGTGAGTCACCTCCCTTTGGAG
This sequence comes from Unio pictorum, assembly GCA_030141615.1. Taxonomy (NCBI): domain Eukaryota; kingdom Metazoa; phylum Mollusca; class Bivalvia; order Unionida; family Unionidae; genus Unio; species Unio pictorum. The sequence continues at coordinate 313,413 of JARLTB010000075.1, forward strand.
TGATAACTCTTCTATCATGGTTTCGTTCAAACACCAGGAGAGAACCGTATTCAGTGATAACTCAACTGCATCACACTATAGTTAGATAGTAGTTTCTTCAGTCTTTACTCTGTAATAGCTTTTGTGTAGATTGTAAAGGTTTTGCATCATGTACAAAAAGAAAAAAGACGGAATTCTTTATTTGTAGATATATAACCGAGGACTGATGACGTTACACTTTATTGCTTTATTTGTACACATCTTTAGGCCCCATTCCAGATTAGGGCTTTGGAGATGACCTCTCAAGTTGTCTAAAATCAAGGTGGTTTGGGGCACGTTTGATCTGGAGGGGGCTTTATATTTAGGGTTTATTTAAAAATGTGCACATTTATCCACGTCAACCACTGAAAAAGTTGGAGGATGATTAGGGGGCCCAGCACACGTGCTCCCTGTACCTCCTTCACCGCACACCACACCGGTCATGGCAGTGTTTCTCTTTTTGCCATGTATGCATTTTTCTTTTCTATAGTGGAATTTATCAATTTGTTTTCCTTAGAGATGTACGTATCAGACATCATATTACAATGATAATGTTAAAATAAACTCCTTATAGAAATCACGTTCTAAATCTCTCGGTTTTTTTTTACTCGATTTCATTGTGATTAGAGAAGGAAGGTAGAATCCTCAATGAACCGGTGCTCTCTGCGCCATGGTTGCTAAATACGAGACTCTGCAATCTGGCGTTTTTACGAACAAATTTTGGATATTATCCCTACGACGAGCAATTCTGAAGTCAGTATGTATGTTAAGAGCAACAATTTAGTTCCAAACACATGCACCCACTACTTTGTTTATTTTCATGAATTACTGAAGTCAATGTAATATATCTCTTTAAACTAAGTTTAAACTAAACATAATTCTTTCAAAGAAAGTGTATTTTGCAAAGCATAAAATTGACGATGCCTATTGAAGGCACTTCGGTTGTCTAATCTTCCTTTTCGGAGGTGCGTAGTTTTTCTTGTCGTACAACTCTTCAGTTTCGGAGGTAAGTAATTCTTGCTTATAGTTTGCAATCCCTAAATAGAAGTGATCGGTTTCGAAAAATACAGGAACTTGGTAAGTTTGTGAGCCGGTCTACTAATAATATAAGTAGAACATCCCTAGTTATTTTCCATTGCATGTTGTACAAATAGCTCAGATGTTGGCAACTTACTTGAACCGAGCTTACGCCCGTTATTATTATTATTATTATTATTATTATTATTATTATTATTATTATTATTATTTTTACGTTTCATAATATAATTCATAATGAGATACAGAAATATATACGTTGGGAAAAATGATTTCGCTACAGTGGTGACACAGATTTTAGCCCAACAGCAATGATATTATTAAATTTACTTTCTTTTTTTTCCATTTAGGAAGTGTTTATACCTTTATGCATGCGTTTAAACATGTGTTACCATATTTTGGCCATATCACCTTTTCTTCTTCTTTTCTTTCTCTCTTCTATCCCTCCCTTCTCTCCCCCTCCCATCTCTCTATCTCTCTCTCTCTCTCTCTCTCTCTCTCTCTCTCTCTCTCTCTCTCAACCAGCATAAATAGATCTGAAAATTCGTCAATACTGTTAACCCACTAGTATACATTTGATTAAGCAATGAAAAGACACCATCAAAAATACCTAAAAATGAACCCCTAACAAGAATCATTGCAAATTATTTTTGACTGCACTTGCATGACGTGATCTATTCAGTTTTCTGTGTTCACATACAGACTCGTACACTTGCTACATTCAACGTAAAACATGATAAGAAAAACGTTAGATTAAATATAATAAAGGGATTGTTTAAGTAGCTATTTGTATTGTCATAGAAATCGTGATCATGTTAGAAAACGATGAAGATATCAAGCATTGATTAGAGTGGATTGCAGACCGAAATTATGTGATACTTTAAATAATTGGGATGCCGCGTTTGTTGCTTGAAATAGACTAGAAGCTCGCCAACAATAAAAAATTCATCCGTGAATGCAAAAAAAAAAAAAAAAAAATTAAAAAAAGAAGCCAAAAAATCCCTTCAAGAAAACTCAATTTTTACAATCTGATGCCTGTTGGAACATTTTATCGTGTTGCTATAGTAACCCAATCCCATCAATGTTCTCTGTATCGATCCGCACAAGAAACATGTTAACAAAAAAGGAATTTTCGAATGAGAACAGTCATTATCTTTGACAAAATACACAAATTGAAGCTTTATATGTACAATCTAAATTATAAAAGGTCGCAGTCCTAAGATGATTGCAACATTTCGGAACTTCTTTGGATCGATGCAACTTAATCGAATTGACACAATTTTGAGAAACAACTCAATTTCTATAGTATTTACCTTAAAACAAATTATATTACAATGAAAATCTACGTTTTCATATAAGGAAATATTTCTCTCAGAAAACGTAAATTTATAATCGATTCATCAACATAACATATCTATTTAATATATCATCACTAGCAGTAATGTAAGCAATGATTTCAGGAACGATTGCTTCAATTTACTTGTGTGCAAAATTGCAGGAATGACGTTAAATACAAGTTCGGACATTTAATTGATTGTGAAACCCGTCCAGTGTTATTTTCAATATGTACAAGTTTATAAGACTGCACATCGCATATCATCCGCACAGATTGTATTGTTTAGGGATGTATAACATCGATTAATTCTGGTTCTCTTTTAGAGTCGAAGCTTTTGGTTCTCATCAGAAACGGCTGAGGCTGTTTAGGATACTATTTCGCGAAAATGATAGACTAATTTCTCCAGGACCGCGGTACTTCAAAATGCCTTATGGCAGCGATACATTCTAAATTAGTACGAGTTGCAAAATCATGCAAGATTAGTATATAAAAACACGTGATGAGAATACCTCTCTTGGAACAGTGATCATCTTGCATTCGGTTATAGGGCTGTATTTGTGGCATTTTCTACATTTGAGCGTAACTATTGTAAATCAAAGCTAAAAGTCTCCCCTATCAAGACAGACATTTTTATAGTACCGTATGTAATATGCATGCATGCCATTTGGCTGCAAAGAAAGCAAAAAACACAAAAAAAAAATGAACAATTGTTACTGTTTATTTTTGTTGTTGCTGCTGATATTGTTTCTTCTTTTTATTATTAAAAGCTTACTAAAAGCTCTAAATCGCTAGGAACAGTTTGAAATATGTCCAGCTCTTGATGACAATTTGAACTGAGCTTACGCACGTGGTTCTTTTTACGTTTCATAATATATTTCATAATGAAACAGGCCCAGCACTTGCGAGACTACATACGTTTATTTTTTTTTCATCGTTAGTGAAAGTACGAAATTTGCTTACTTTGTTTCCCATGATACGCCACACCAACCTATCTAAAGCTACCAACCAGTCCCTATAGTTCAGGGCAAATTTCCAAACAAGGTATAGAAATGACGCCATGTTGAATGAAAGATGTCAATGACTAATCCATCGGGAGACACATATTTACTATATACCGCCCTATGATATTGACTTGACAATTTTGACCGGTTAACAGCGAACAGCTTGGCCTTCCTCCAGGTGCGAATCTTTTAAAGACTGCTGGCTCCGCTTAATCATTTTCATTTCCTGGACTTTGATGGGCAAATTTAAGGGAAAATTACTGCGCGATAACTTGTTTTGTATCTTTTTTTTTTTGTTTAAATATATTTTAGGATTCATTTTTTTGCACTTACAGAAGCTAGTATTGTCTTCTCTGGTAAATGAATTTTCCCTTTTATAATAACTGCTAAAAAGTATGCACACACGCACACAATTTAGAACATGTACACGATTTATGGAAAAACTACAGCATACAGTTAAGATGCAATGATCAAAATGAACACAGTTTGAATTTGATTCAGAAGTTCAGCCCGGGATACCTGTTAAAAGTCAATAATAGGAAACCACATATAAAGACCGAACAATGAAGGTTCAAATTAAAGAAATATTTTACAGCCTTGGCCAACACGTGACTTATCAATTTCAGGCCATAAACAAAGTATTATTGATTGACATGGCGAATTTGGCTTATGCGATACACAGTTCTAGATAACAAGGACAAAAATATTTGAGTTAGTAAGTAAAGTTACCATTGTGGTGTTTAAATTACATACGTATTTGAGAAATGAGCTATGATTATGTAAAGAATATGCAGAGTGCTAGCTCGTGGTCAGAATTAATATTGTAAAATTCGCTATTTCGTTACTTCCTAGTAAATTAGTGCATTTATTCATGTAATATTCTAGATTTTGCAACTGAATTTGAATTGTAACTTTGGAAAAATTTTGCAGTGTGTAGAATTAGTTCATATTGATGTAAGGATATATCAAAGCATGGATATTTGAAGATTTTTGTACACTTTGTACGAGTGTAATGTACAGAAATACGTCTGATTGTTGTGAGACTGGCATAACAATCGGAGTCGACAAAGTAGTCAGGAGACAGTCGAGGGGGAGGAGAAGGAGTCGAGGAGGAGAAAGTGAAGAAAGATGATGAGTATAGATAAGTCGAGAGAAGAACAAATTGGAGCAAGTCGGAAGGAAGTGGAGAAGGTATTTGGAAGAATATGATAGAATACACAGATGAGTAAAATTTCAAAGACAGATGGAAACTATCTCACACTACATATAAAGTGATGCAATAGACTTTTACAGGGTTGAGAGGAATAAGGGTTATTATTTTTTGATTATTGAATTGTATTTGATATTCATTTGAATTTCACCTTTTGTCTACTCAATAATTAAACTGTCGGCATTACTGATTTGGGGCTCGGAGCTTTACCTCTCGCTCTATTACTAAATGCACTACCTACAAAATCGACCCTGGTGGGACTTATCTAATACTTTTTAAAAAAAAATTTGGGAGCACCTCACCCAATAAGAACACCCCCACCCCACCCCCTACCACGGTGGCCGGCACACCGGACAATAGTATTTTTTGCTAAATATTTCAAAACAAACTGTCCGTCCTACCCAAACACATTGTGAACGATTACTGTATCGTATTTGTGTCACGATCTGCTTTTTCTTCATCCCAGATGTAAATGGGTTCATAAAACCACTAAGCGAAATAGGAGAATGTTGGTTACATAAATATCTTTTCCTATCCTCGCGGAAGCAAACCTCACTTCCGTCAGTTCCATAATTATTTATGTTTTGCCAAATATTTCAAAACAAACTGTCCGTCCTACCCAAACACACTCTGAACGATTACTGTATCGTATTTGTGTCACGATCTGCTTTTTCTTCATCCCAGATGTAAATGGGTTCATAAAACCACTAAGCGAAATAGGAGAATGTTGGTTACATAAATATCTTTTCCTATCCTCGCGGAAGCAAACCTCACTTCCGTCAGTGCCGTAATTAAGTACCGGAATACACTTGCAACAGTTGCTACAAGTTCGAAGCACTGCACAACAGTTAGAGCTGAGTATGCCAATGCTATGAATGAATATATATATATATATATATATATATATATATATATATATATATATATATATATATATATATATATATATATATATATATATATATATATATATATATATAACACTTAATGCTTAGTTCACTTTTGACCGTCCATTTTTCTTTCCGTTTACATGTCTTAAGTTCCAGTGTTGACAAACACATCACGAACAATAACAGCTGCAAAGGCAACATAATAATAATAATAATAATAATAATAATAATAATAATAATAATAATAATAATAATAATAATGATAGTAATAATAATAATAATAATAATAATGATAATAATAATAATAATAATAATAATAATAATAATAATAATAATAATAAAAAGAAGAAGAAGAAGAATGGGTTAATATATATGATTCAGAAGGCGATTATATTTTACATGATGAATTCGAATGTTCTCTCTCTCTCTCTCTCTCTCTCTCATTAATGGTTTAATTACAGTAGGGAATAGCAGTGGGCCGAAAAATCCAAACTCATACAATAAACAGCAAGATTGCACAAAGTCTTTAAAATCACCAACTTAATATAAATTTAGTAAATTAAGTGCCACGTTCTAAACACGTAATGTAATATTGCCACCCAGGGAATCACTGTTATTGCACTAGAAAATCGCTATTTAATGGTTGTTCAATCAAACTTCCTGCTTTCAGCAAGAACACTTGTAATGTTCATGTATCAGTCGAACCAAAAGAACGATTTTAATTTAAATGAGACAAATGTAAAATATCGATCAATTGGTGTTCGTCATTTTCTATTTCACGTTGCAATCTGGATGCATGTATTAGTCTGACCATTATTTAGATTCTGTGACGAGGATGGCACAAGCCCTCTGGCTGCCCCGTCCGCCATCCACCCCACCCACACTCTCACCCCGTTAGTGCGCTATTGGGTACATCTTGAACACACCGGATACAGGAATTATAACCGAGCTGAAAACTGTTCGTGTTATAAAGAGTCAACTTCAAAGCATTCAAGTAAACTTAGTTCTGGGAATCATAGAAATGTAGCAGTCGGATACTTTGTTCCAAAAGCAGTGGCACAGAATCATTTTAAAATATTTCTTGGCAAGGATATATGCATAACAAGATTTACTTAGACTGAACAAAACACACAAATATCATTTAAAAAAAAGCAGCCAAAATGTAAAATAATATTCTTTTTAAAAGTATGGTCAATTACGTGCACCAGTCGTGAAAATTATTCAAAAGTGTCGTTGGCGTGTATTTTGATTTGCTAAATTTGATTTGGAGCTGAAAAGCTTCATCAACAGTCTTTGGTGTGTTATCATATTCGACGGTAGTGTGAAAGATGTGCTTTAATCACGATAAAGCGACAGTTAATAAATAGAAAAAACGGTCACGTTTTAGTGAATGAAAAGATGAAGCTCATATTCGCATCTCATTAACAAAAAGGCGCTGATCATTAGTATCTATTACGTCTCGTAGGTAACTATATTTTCAAATTTATCTCGATTTGGGATATATATTACAATCAATGTTTTATGTTTTAAATTATTGACGATGATGACACTTAAGACCAATTGACATTTTCCATTTATTAACACCTCTTTGTTCTACAGAGCTTACAGTGGGAAATTATGTATAATTTTCAGAGATACGTATGCACAAATTCAGTTATTCGTGTATAATTGTGTTGTCAGCCATCTTTGGTATTCACACAGTCGCCGTACACATCATCGTTCATCGTCTGTGGGTACATTATCACAGGTCCAACATTATGTCTATTTCTGTCCCAATCATTAGTTAGCATAAGCGTAATTATCATTCTGCGATAGCAAAGGTATATAAGCACTATCAATGCAAAGACAAAGAAAGAAAGAAAGAAAGAAGGAAAGAAAGAAAGAAAGAAAGAAAGAAAAAAAGAAAGAAAGAAAGAAAGAAGGAAGGAAAGAAGAAAGGAAGGAGGAAGGAAGGAAAAGATTAATTTCAGTTCACGTGCTAGTTATCATCTAGCATGACACAATTTAATATACGTAAAGGCTACATCCATTTGATATGGGTTTTCATGAGTTGCGTCATATTATACTCATGAGTAACATCAAATAATGTAAGCTACAGGAGCGTTTCACCTAGTGCTCATCTTTTGAAGTCACATGAGAGTACAAACTACATTGCTAGTGCGTTAATACAAATATTTTGTGATTCTGTTTTGACATTTATTGCAGATGTTTAATGTCAAGTGCCAAATTTTTCGTCAGTGAAATTCATTAATTAATTCGTAGGCTAGCCGACAATTAACTGTCTTGGAGTAGAGTTTGGACGAATGGAATGTTTAACTGGGTCATGCTGTTAGAATATTTATAGTAGAACCGAACTAAGTGTATTTCTCACGTATGGCTGTCAAAGTGATTTGAAACAAATGATAGGGTGATATTTCGACCCGAGTGGCATTTTTTTGGCATCTTGATAGACGGTTTTTCAAATGTCCGTAGGAATAGCATTTATTCCGATTGGTCGAATGTAGAGGGAAGGAGGTGTGTCGAACACCAGAATCGGGGAAATATATCCTCTGAGCTTATGAGTTTGAATGAGTCTAAAAATTTCTCTGCAAGAGAGAACCGTTACCAGGACTCCGACCGTTCGTTGCAAGAACGACGTTCGTAAAACAATTGTGGTTCCAGGTTAAATTGAAGGTGGAACGATTGTAAGACGCCAAAAACACAAGGAAAATAGTTTGTTTGGAAAGAGTGAGAATTAGCGAGAAGTCAAGAAAAAAGAGGGAAAAGAAGTCAGAAGTCAGAGTGTGGAATTCCCCGTTCAATCAAAGGGCAAGCTAAAGTCGTGACGCACGCAGAAGGAAAAAACCAGTCGACGAACAAGGTCATTGTGAATCACCCAACAGTCCAATGTTAATGAACATTCGATTCCATGATGAAAGTTACTATCAGTTATTAACGGTTAAATTCATCTATTTTATTAGTGTTTGAATTTTAATTAACGTATCTGCTATTTTAAAGCTTCGGTTTTGAAGTACTTCTAAACGAAGAATAGTCAGAAGGAAAGAAAATTGTAATTTACTGTGTCATTCTTCTCTTAATTGTATTTTAATTAAATTCTCTTTTTATCTTTACGGGGGCTCGTGTGTTGTCTTCTTCAAAATACCATCTCAGATTACCATATCCACTCTATGACCGGGCAAATTATACCGTAGAGGTCATTCCTTAGATAAACGTAAACGAGTATTAACGGGAGGCGGTGTCGAGTGTTGTTTTTCCAAGTTGCGCAATACTTCTGACCAGGGACTTGTGCAATATTGTACTGATAACCCTTGATACCGAGCCAGCCGTTACATTTAATAACAAGTTCTATTAGCTTCTAAAAATATTTGAAATTAGCATATTTTGATTCATATAGTAGACATGGGTATGTGTTACATTCAGGGTTCAAAATGACACACAAACACCAAGTAAGGGGTTCAAAAGGACACACAAACACCAAGTAAGGGTCCTATCACTTTATGTAGAATAAAGCAAAAAAATCTTGATAAAGGCTATTAACAAAGATCCAGTGGTGTTTACAGTACCAAGCCCACAACTAAAACTAACTGCTATACAACTCTGCTATGGTTTTAGTAAAGTAGAGATAATTGAATTATAATTACTTTAACATTTCGTGCCTTATCCGAAGGCAGGGAGAAGTCCAATCTCATTTAGCCATGGGAAGATAAACACAACAGAGATGGCATGTTGACAGGCTCTAGTGTCAAATATCCAGAAAGCTGGGTTTAGTGTTATGGCTAGATGTCTCTGCTTGTAACACCACCCTTCTTAAGAGAAAACTTTAGTTTTCGAACAAAATTATAAAGGATGGATAAAGCAAGATCGAAGGGCCACTATCTGGCTGTATACAGTTCTATGCAGTTCTATGCAACTATCTTACTTCATGAAATTTAAAAAGTTCTAGCATCTCCCTTGCAATAAGAGTTCAATCAAATAACATACAGTGCAAGCAGTCAATTCCGCGCTAAATATTTTCCATATTCTGAATACAACATTTAGCACATCATCACTTGAAATCAAACTGATTTGCATTACAAAAGTACTTAATTAGCACACAAGATATAATACACATCATTACATTGGTACATTACATTCAGATAAGTCCAAAAGAATGAACACTAAAACAAACAGTCTTAGACTCCAGCACGTGACAATCCATCAGCATTTGCATTATCCGCTCCCCGACGGTGTTTGATTGTGAACTCGTATGGTTGCAGACACAGGGACCATCTCAGAAGCCGTTGGTTTTTTCCTTTGTTTTGGCTTAGCCAGGTTAGCGGCTTATGGTCAGTTTCGACACTGAATGGAGCACCACACAAGTAGTAGTGAAGAGATTCTATCGCCCATACTATTGCGAGGCATTCTTTCTCAACTGTAGAATAATTCTGCTCCCTGGGCAATAGTTTGCGACTAAGATACGCTATAGGATGTTCATCCTTATTGTCATTGTACTGACTCAAAACAGCTCCAATGTTCACATCACTCGCATCCGTTTGCAGTACAAATGGGCGTTCAAAAACGGGGCTGATCAAGATAGGTGCCTTTACAAGTGCATTCTTCAAGTCACTGAATGACTTAACAGCTGTCTCATCCCATGTAACTCGATTTGGCTGTCCCTTCCTTGTTAAAATACAAAGTGGAGCTGAGAGCTCAGCGAAATTCTTGATGAACTTTCTATAATAGCCCACCATTCCTAGAAAGGATCGAACCTCTTTCTTTGTTGTCGGCAGTGGGAAGTCAACCATAGCTTTGACTTTGCCATCATCTGGTTTAATTTGTCCTCCACCAACAATGTGACCAAGGCAAACAATAGTATCCTTTCCAATTTCACATTTGGAAGGTTTAACTATCAAATTGTTTTCTCGCAATCTCTCAAAGACTGCTTGCATATCCTGAAGGTGGTCATCCCAGGTCTCACTATAAATAATGATGTCATCAAAGTAAGATGCAATATTACGTAATTTGGACAGCAACAAGTCCATCATGCGGGAAAATGTAGCAGGTGACGTTTTCATCCCGAAAGGCATAACAGTAAATTCATAAAGTCCAAAGGGTGTCACAAAAGCAGATTTCTCCTGCGCTTCTTTAGACAAAGGTACTTGCCAGTAACCTTTGGTCATATCGAGTTTGCTAATATATTTTGCATCTCCCAACTTCTCAAAAAGTTCGTCTATCCTTGGTGTAGGATAGGCATCAAAGAGTGTGATGTTGTTCAATTTTCTGTAATCAACACAAAGTCGCATACTTCCATCTTTCTTCTGAACAAGTACTATTGGTGAACTCCATGGGCTTGTAGACGGGCTTATCAATTCTTGCTGTAACATTTCGTCCACCATAGCTCTGACTTCCGCCCTTTTTGCATGGGGAATACGATAGGGTTTCTGCGTGATCGGAATGTCTGTTGTTGTTCGAATGTTGTGAGTGATTAAGTTCGTTTTCCCTGGTTTTGATGTTAGCACATCTTCAAACTCTGAGCATGATTTTCGCACCTGTTCTCTCTGTTCTTTCGTCAGTCTGCGATTCAGATTGATTTTATCCAAACTCTCCGTATCAGCCAGTGGGAAGTCAATCCGTCCCCCTCCATCACATTCATCACACACAGTTGCTGATAACAGTACAGCTCTCTTGTACTGACGTAATAGGTTACTATGGTAGGTTACTTGTCCTCGCCTACCACCAATGTTAATCTTGTAATTAACGTCATTGACCTTACTAATGACACGATAAGGTCCCTTCCAGTGAGCTTTCATCTTCGATGCATCCGATGGAAGCAAAACCAAAACCTCATCTCCCGGCCTAAATTCCCTTTTTGAAGCATTTTTGTCATACCATGATTTAACTTTCTTGTGACACTCTGTCAGATTCTCTTTCACTAACTCACTTACATCAGCCAATCTCTGGCGAATCGAAAGCACGTGTTCTACAACTGACTTCTGTGTCTCTCCCTAACCCGTGAATAGATCCTTAAGTATCTCCATTGGACCTCTTACTGGCCAACCATACAGCAGCTCAAATGGCGAAAACCCAGTTGCCTCATGTGGTACCTCCCTATAGCAAAACAGTGCGCAATGCAGCATCACATCCCACTCTTCACCATTCGTGGAACACAGTTTCTTCAAGACAGCCTTGAGCGTGCCATTAAATCTTTCGACCTTTCCATTGGATTGTGGCTTGTAAGGGGAGGTTGTTATCCCCTTAATGTTCAACATGTTGTAGAGCTCTTTTAGAAAAGTGCTTGTGAAGTTGGTTCCTTGGTCAGTAAGGATAATCTTAGGTAAACCAACCCGACTAAATAGGCCAATTAGAGCGTTGGCCACTGTTTTGGCCTCAATGTCCCTCAAAGGAATTGCTTCCGGATACCGGGTGGCTTCATCTACGATGGTCAGTATATATTTGTTCCCCGCCTTTGTGCGCTGTAGGGGGCCAACGATATCCATCGCAATCATAACAAAAGGGTCAGATACTATTGTTGGACATACCATTGGAGCTTTCTCCTTCCCTATTCTCCTTGCTGTCTTTTGACAGATGTCACAAGCCTGACAGTGCCTCCGAATATCCCCAAACATTCCTGGCCAATAAAACACTGTTGTTATTCTTGCCTTCGTTTTCTCCATTCCTAGATGACCAGCAAGAGGTCTATCATGCGCTAGCTCCACCACTGCTTGACGTATCTGCTTTGGCAAAACTAATTGGATACCACATTTTTCTCCATCCAACGACTTCCACTTCCGTTTTAAAATTCCCTGTGCCCAGAAAAATGCATTGTCCATGTCTTCTGCTTCACTTTCAGATGACAGTGCCTTTCTCTAACTCCAGCCAATGAGCTGTCATTCTTTTGATATTGAGAAATTAATTCCACATTAACATTGTGCAGCTGATCAAGCGACAGGTTCTGGTCATCAGCCTCATCTTCACGACGGATGTCATCCTTGTCCTCAACAGGACCATGATCACTATCTTCATCCGAAAATAGCATATCCAGATGCACGTCGTCCAGTTCATGGGATCGGACCCCACATTCTTTTATTTTTTGTTCACTTTCTTCAGCTTCCTCTTTCCGCGCTCTTGCCTGGTTCCTTGTTACTACCATGGTCCTTTTTTTCCTACGTAGAATGTCCATACCCAGCAGCGCTTGTGCTGCCAAGTCAGGTACCAGTCCAACCTGGACATGACCTTTGTAGCATGGCGTGTCTAATTCTACTATGGCTACTTTCGCCTCAAAAGGTTGTCCAATGGCAGTGTAAAGTGTCAGGTTCTGCCCTTCAAGGATACATGACTTATCGACAAGGTCCTCACGTATCAAGGTCATTTCTGCGCCTGTGTCTTTCACAAACAATACTTCCCTATTGTTCACTGTTCCTGGTACATTTATCAATCGTTCACCAATGGTATTCTGGACAAAGTAGGTTGCTTGATTTTGTTTATTTCTGCTAGGACAATCACGCACAACATGACCCTTCTGGTGACATCGATAGCAATTTTTGTCTCCATAGGACCTTTCAATCAAACCAGTTTTCTTAGACTGAGGTGAACTTGATGCTTGGTTACTTGCTTGTTGTCGGCTATGCTTAGGGTCAAACTTGCTATCATTGATGGGCAAAACATAGTCTTCAGCAGCATCAACCACCGACCCATTGCCCTTATTACGCCTTATCCACTGGGCCTACACTGGCGGGAGAGCCTTCAAGAAGTACTTATCAGCTAAACATCTATATGGATTACGACTATCAATGAAACGTGTTAAATACTGCTCTATACGTGCCATCAAACCTCTGTATGTCTCGTTAGCAACCCTTCTTATGCTAACTAACTGGCTAAAATACTCATGAGGTCTTTTCCCAAACCTATCTAACAGGGCCTTTCTTATGTCTACATAGCTCTTGCTAGTTTGCTGTGCTACCTCTCTCGCCTCTCCTGTCAGCAGCGTTCTCAGTTGCAGGGTTTTCATTTCTTCACCCCATTTTGCATGATCAGCCACGGCCTCAAATTCTGAGAGAAATGTAAGAATATCTTCTTTCGCAAGATGATTGTAAGTTTGAAGTTTGACCCTGAAAATAAGGCTGTCTGTCGTTCCGTTTATCTGCGTCTTTCTGGTGTTTCACTCTTTCTATCTCTAGCTCAAGCTCTTTAAGTTTAAGATTGTGCTCCATTCGCAACATCTCCATTTCAAGGTCTAATTTTTGTCTCTCGATTGCGCATTCCCTCTCTAACTGTAGCCTGTCTTGTTCATTTTTCTTGTTGGTGTTCTTGGATGTTTTTAGTTTGCTCTGTGTTTTCTTTACTGTTCTTACAGGATACTCTTCCTCTATTTCCACATTATCTGCTTCTTCACCACTGAAGTCTCCTTCAAAATCTGTAAATTGCATCAAATTTGTTTGCTGTTTCCTTCTGGTTCGATCCCTTGCAATACTGTGCTCTTCAAAAATCGTTCCTGAAGCAATTATTGCTCCCTCAACTTCTACGTCATCAGCAACCGACATAATGAAAAAACTATATGTACGTACTGTAAGTTCTTTCACTTTATTCACAGCCACTGGCCTAGTTTTTCTCTTCTATGATTCCTGGGCTTATAAGTATACACTCGTTACACTTTGCACTTAGCAATCAACAACTGTACGTTATACACACAGTACAACCAGTCACTGCTAATTTCACACAAAGACTCGCTGAATTCACAGCTTTCAGAATTGTCAAATACAATTCCAACATTTTGAACAATTCCAAATAATTCACACAGAAGATTTGGAATCCCACCGCTGCCACCAAAATTGTTACATTCGGGGTTCAAAAGGACACACAAACACCAAGTAAGGGTCCTATCACTTTATGTTGAATAAAGCAAAAAATCTTGATAAAGGCTATTAACAAAGATCCAGTGGTGTTTACAGTACCAAGCCCACAACTAAAACTAACTGCTATACCACTCTGCTATGGTTTTAGTAAAGTAGAGATAATTGAATTATAATTACTTTAACATTTGTGCCTTATCTGAAGGCAGGGAGAAGTCCAATCTCATTTAGCCATGGGAAGATAAACACAACAGAGACGGCATGTTGACAGGCTCTAGTGTCAAATATCCAGAAAGCTGAGTTTAGTGTTATGGCCAGATGTCTCTGCTTGTAACAGTATGGTAATCTATTTCAGTCAGTAATGATCATTTCGTATTGAACAACTATGTTATTAATTTAAAGTGAGAATATTTTTGTTGTTGCCATTGTTGAGTGTAGGTATGTCTCTATACTTTAAAACAACTTTGTACGAAGAAAGCAAGAAACCTAACTCATTTTTTTTTTTTTAGGGTTTAACGCCATTTTACAGCACACGAAATGCTATACATGGCGGCCAGTATTATTGGTGGAAGAAAACTCGGGGAAAAAAAACCGGAAAGAACCACCTACCCACGAGAAGCTACTGGCATGCTTTCTCACATAACTACATTATCCGAATTTTAGACTCGAACCCACGCAGACAAAGGTGAGACGGCAGTGATCTATAACGGAAAAAGCTTTAGACCACTCGGCCACTCGAAACCAATCTCTTGACAAATGTACAAGTAACTAAAGAAACCCCAACACATGTAGAATGAAAGAGAGCCCAATACTTGTATAAGGGTCGTAGACCTAGTTTATTTTTAGCTAGCGATGATGACGTAAAGCGGCATGATTTTGTTGTCCTAATGTTAAATACAGCTGAATCGGTCACACAACTGGAGATATATTATGGTAAATAAAGCTGAATTGATTACACAACTGGTGACATATTGTAATAAATAACACTGAATTTATTTGACAAATAGAAACATATTATTAATACAACAAAATATTAATAGTTTCACCAAATTTTGCCTGATTTATATTCTTGCCTTCAAGTTTCTCTCCAAAATGTATTTGTAACATATGGTTATGTTCCACACTAAGGTTGTAACAGTTCTTGTAGTTAAATATACACTACAGGTGTCACATTCAATACGTCTTCCTGTGCCTACAGAGTGATAAGCGAGGACATCAATTTCAAAGTTTTGTGTAGATTAATATGCTGTTTAGCCGAAGCCATATCAAACATATATTCTGTGACGGACTGTTTCTTGTCTTCACAATTTTAAAATCGCTTACCGTACCGTGTTTTCTGTAATACAATTTGCTTTGAAAAATTAACATTGCTTTGGATGAATGTTCAGCAACATTTTGCAATGGTTGACTCCACAAAATGGAAGTCATGGTTTTGTACAAAGATTCAATATGTAAATAATAACTTTGAAACTAAGATAAGAGAGAGAGAGAGAGAGAGAGAGAGAGAGAGAGAGAGAGAGAGAGAAATGCAAGAGGCGGACAGACAAACAGCAACACGGAGTTTGATCAGTGTCAGTCAAATCTAAAATGGCTGACAAAATAATAGTGAGTTTTTCATTACTGTTTAATCAGTCATGAAAGCACCACGCACTTGCTGTAAATGGAAAAGTTAATACTCCTAAATTGTACCATAACGTTCTCTAAATAATTATATTATTAACACTCAGTTATTTACAGTATTTCGGTTGGATTTCTGGACAATTGTATAAAACATTTTTCACTGAAAAATACGAATGCGAACGACCTCCTACTTGATGTGATGTTTCCCGTATTTGACCTTAATACGTATGTGAAATCCAGGAAAGAAACTTTGAAAAGCTCGTTTTTTATCAATGGCTACGCTATATATATATATATATATATATATATATATATATATATATATATATATATATATATATATATATATATATATATATATATATATACTATCGGATAATGAAACTGAAGTTGATGCTACTATACAAGGAGAGAGAGAGGTGCATTTCTGATGTGAAATCATGGATGATATGTAACAAGCCATTCTGATCACAACATAAAGACTTTCTCATTCACATCCTTTACAATAAATATCAGCAATATCAACATTAAATTCAGTCAGTACGAAACCTAGCTGTTACTCTAGACAGTACTCTCACATTGCACCATGTCATGAACAAATTGCAATATCTTTCAGTTCATGGCACTAAAACACGTGTGTGTTCATCAGTACTTTCATGACTGGAGTATTGTAACTCGATTTTGTCTTGTTCGTCTCAAAAACTTCAAAAAGTTAAAAACACAGCTGCTTGGATCATCTTTACAGTACCACGATCAGAACACACCTTCCGCTGCTCTGTACCCTACACAGGCTATCCTTTCGATCCAGAATCAAACACAAAATTTGTTCTCTGTGCTACGTTTCACTGACGGACTCCAATCCAGCATACCTATCTGGACTCACCCATCTGTACAAACCAGCAAGATACTTAGGCTCCTCTTCTGACAATCGTATACTCATTATTCCCAGTATGAAAACGAAGTTATATGGACAACATTCTTTTGCATACCAGGGCCCAGCAACTTGGAATTAATTGCCCAATGAAATTAGACAACAACACAGTGATACCTTTCAAGAGTGCTACGTTTTCGACTGCAAGAACAAATTTAAGGACCTAATAATGTTTCCTACCTTAAATATTTTCAGCATTTTTTATGTTTTCTAATTTCATGGTGTTTGTTTTTATTTTTTGTTTTTTGTAGTCTTATCATTAAAGATGTTGCAAAGCGCTTAGAGCTTCTAAAGATTAGGCGCTATACAAAGTCCTCATTATTATTATTATTATTATTATTATTATTATTATTATTATTATTATTATTATTAATGAACACCAGATCTGGGATCATGTAGTTTCGTTAAGACGAATCTGTAGAACAAGTTGGATGCAACTGATAATGGAGTATAAACTTTTTTTTATAGAATGATCACATTTTTATTATAAAATACACTCTTTCACAGGAACGTTTATGGCTTTGTTAAAATGATAACGTCTTCCAGCATAATAGTTGTGTGTGTGTGTGTGTGTAAAAATATATGATGGGTATGAATTCTTACCAAAATACATATGTTTTCAAGAGGGAGATCTTTTAATATTTTAAATGTATTCATTTAATTTGGCACTGTACATATATCCAGCTCAGAAATTTCAATTTGCGTTCTAATTGCTTTTTGTATATTCTTAGCATGTTTTATTCAGTGTCATTTAATTTTTTTATGATGATAACATGAACAATCTCAAGAATGATTAATAACAACCTTTGACTTGCTTTTCATGCAGTATGTCAAATATGTTCTCTTCAATGAATATTTTGAAATTTAAATGTGACATGAGATGCTACATCCTTAAAGCAATACACAAAAACACATACTTGTGGAACGAAAATTACCATACAACTCAGCAGTTATTCTATTGTTTCATTTCTCTTAAACTACTCATATATAACTATTTAATGGAAACAGAACCCAAGTCTATTAAACGTAATAGTGATATTTGCATAGCCAGCCTTATTTCATATCCATTTAAAAAATACCTCCATGATTTAATTAAATTATAAAGTATAATTCATAGTTGTATCTAAGATACAAACTCATTGGAATAGACAAGTAACAATGTAATCCACTCATATTATAACTATTCGAAGGTAAATGTCGACAGGTCACAAGTCGATAAGCGACGGACAATATTTTAACTCGATATAAATTTTTTGTAAGAACTTAAATCCTATGGCTTACTTTTCAATGTATTCTTGCCTCAGAAAACTTCGAATCTGACTTAGATCTTAGCACTAATATTCCACCTGATTCAAAACTGAATTGAGGAACGAATCGCCCTCTGTATCACAGCCGATATTTTAATTGTCTCCGTGTCATCGTCAATAATCTTTCACACCAGTCTTTTCGACTTCGACTTCTTCCGAAGTCTCTGGAGTGACGGAAGTGTCTGAAGTCATTATTACTGTCAAAGAATTTCTTGTTCCATGCTTGAAGCGTATCAAAGGTGGGCTACGTTTGTCTTCCTCACTTCTAGTCCTTTCTATGGTAAGCCTCGTTTCCAGCCTAACAGATCCGTTTTTGTCCTCTTCAAATACACTCGAGTCATTCGTATCCTGTCGGGACATGCCGTTGTTTCCGTTACACATCCTTCTTATGGGGTCACCATGACCTTCATTTGAGGTATCCGTTGAAACAGTATCGATGGTTTCCGTACGTTGCAATTTTCTGTTGTTATTTCCATTCGAATTCTTAAACATGGCTAAACCGAAAGCTGGATCACAATCCAGCGACAATTGCTTGCCGTTTTTAGACTTTCCCTTAAAAAAATCAGTGGAAGATCCCAGAAAGCTTAGTATTCTTCCTTTGTGTTGTTCTGTCTTTCCTTCTGGTTTCACTTTTTTGTTCTCAAGAATGTCCATAGATTTACCTCGGCGAAGTCTCGGAGTGCCGAGCACTGACCAAAAGCTACTGGACTTACTTGGGCCAAGAGCTCCTCCAAATGCTAGACTTGCAAACGATCCCATGATCCCTTTTCCTGTCTGCAGAGGTTGGCGCGCTGAAAAGAAGAAACAAATGTATTTACTGTATATGTATTTAATTTATAAGATCCATATAATAGTAATATTAAAAAATACAAATTATGCGAACAAAACTCATTTATAATTGTAATTAATTGTTTTCTTTTCAAAATACAATACAAAGTGGAACAGATTTCAGCAATTCAGCGTGTAATTTGTGTCAACTCGCTGATAGGTTGTGCCATATTACTTAGCGATTTGTCCAAATTTTGGACTTTTTCTCAAATTTCGGGCCTTACAAATATGCGAATGCACTAATAAAATTTACTTACTTATGGCTTGAAATATTTTCCAGTCATCTATGTTTTCGTCAAGGCAAAGTCTCTTTAAAGATTCAACTTGCTCCTGAAAAAAACAACACATCGTAATTACATTGTAATGAGTATAATCGTTCTCAGCCACCGCCTTCTCATATGATGCAACTAGAACACTATCACTACTGTCGCTACTGATGTTGAAAAAATTAATTAGTAAAACAAAGAAGTTGGTATTTATAGAAGGATTCTAAAGGTTTCTAACATATACATTTTAAATTATAAAAGATACATAAAACTCCCACACATGTGTGGATTACATTTACCCTGTAATTATCCCGATCACTTTTGAGCATCTTGTTTTCGCTTTCCACTTTCTTCTTTTGTTGGAACAATAGCTTCAGCCGGAAATGTTCGTGATCCCGCACCGCCACGACGAGACCTGAAAAATGAAAGAAAAGAAAAAAAAACGAACAATAAGATACATGGATGGATGGATGGATGCTCGCGTGTATGTATGTATGTATGTATGTATGTATGTATGTATGTATGTATGTATGTATACTTTCTGTTGCAGGTGTTTAGTATGGCTATTGATTGTCAGTGTCATTTATGAGATATAATACTGACAATACCCATCATGCACTTGCTCACTTGAAAATATATAAAATAAACATATAGACAAGGCATATGTAGATATTTCAGCAAGAGATAATAGATAGAAAGAGATAAATATTTGAACATACTTAATAAATAGATACATAAATCAGTTATAAATAGCTACATACACAAGAGATTAATAAATGCACAGACATGAGATAAAACATATACAAGCGATAAATAGTATAAACACAAGTAGTCGATTCGAATAAAGCGACTTCCACTAGGACACACCACAGCAGGCGATCAGAAACGTGTCCAAGTTGTAAATTTAGCCCAAGATCTCGGGAATTGTGGAAAGGCGCAATATTTAGTAATGACTGAATGGGTGACTGAGAACAAGACGAGTTAGGTGAAATTTTGCTCTGGATTGGAACAATGGATGTCTGGAAGTCATGATCTGGCAAATACTGTACTTTGGATTTGAACGATAACTGCATGGAAGGGAAGGTTGATCATGCTAACTACCAAATTAATGTGTGGCTTTGTAAACGGAGCTAAGTCATTGAAAACAGCTGCAAGCGAGAACGATGGCAATTTAGTTTTATTGTTTGCACATGATTTATCGACATCTTGCTTTTTCTTGGAAATGGATACTAACAGCCAGATAATTAAATAATTTCAAAGAGAGAGGACGTCAGTCTAAAAGAGTATACGTAGAAGCTGAAGGCACCGATACAAGTCTCTGAATATAGAATTTATAAAATTAAAAATACTCCACACTGATATAACTACACTTGGCCCAGACCGCTCCGGTTGGCCTAAGTAATCAGAGCGTATGTCTTGGATTCGGGAGGTGGCAGGTTCGAAACCCGGTTGAGACATACCAAAGACTTTTAAAATTGTCTGTCTAGCTTGGCGCTCAGCATTGAGATGTTAGTGTTAGGACTGATTGTTGTTGTTGTTGTTGTTATTGTTGTTGTAGGTTTTAATGCCATTTTGCAGCACAAGATAGGCTATACATGGCAACCAGTATAAATGGTAAAGGAACAACCGGGGAAAGCACATGAAAAACCGCACTAGAAACTATTGGCAAGCTTTCTCAGATACCCACACTCACGGAACCCGAGACTCGAACCCACGCAGACAGAGGTGAGATGGCAGTGATCCGTAACGGTGAGCGCTTTATACCACTGGGCCACTAGGGGCCCCTGTTATGACTGGTCGGCCTGGTGTCAGGATAATGTGACTGGGTGGGACATCATGTTACGGTATGATGCCCCAGTGCTAGACATCACAATAAGCTTCCACACTGCAGATACCGTAGCGATTTGACTGAAAAACATGTTAAAGCTACGTTAAAATTCTAAACACACACACACACACACACACACACACACACACACACACACACACACAGATGGTCCGATCTCAAATATTTTGTACATTGTCAAATGTCTCGCTACTTCAAAACTGAATATGAATAATTAATTCTCCAGGTCCAAAGAATCACTTACTATTCGATACACGTATGACTCGCCATGGAAGCATGAACGCCAGGATGAACACAAATTCTTGAATGCTGTATATGGACATTTCCTTCAGGAACACCAAATCGACGATAAAGGACACCATCACAACGAAGGCATCAAACACCTGAAACGTAAAAAATATACAAACAGACGCGTTAAATTTGTATCCGGCACACTCATGAAAAACTGTTAAAATATTTCTTTGAAGATCTCCATTCCAAAAACTTTTAACTACACAAGTATTGTCTTTCAATATCGCTTCTAACTCCAGTTTTTTTATGTTTCAACTTGAACGTCTTATTCTGACCTGATTCAGATAACGTTTGTGCAGATATTCAGAAAACGACATAAGCAATTGCATATAATCCGACAACGACCAAATTAATTGCATATATTAGGAAAATGACCTAAGTAAATGCATGGATTCGTACAAAGACTTAGGTAATTGCATATATTCGGACAATGACCCGAGTAACTGCATATATTCGGTCAACTACCTTGTAATTGCATAGATTCGTACAATGACCTAAGTCATTGCATATATTCGGACAATGACTTAGCTAATTGCATATATTCGGACAATAAACTAATGAATTGCATATATTCTGACAATATTCTAGGTAACTGCATATATTCGTACAATGACCTAAGTAACTGCAAGGATTCAGACAGTGACAATGTAATTGAGTATATTTGGACCATGGCGTACGTAATTGCATATATTCGGACAATGACCTAAATAACTTCATAGATTCGGTCAGTGGACAATGTAATTCCTTACATTCGGATAATGACCAAAGTAGCTGCATTTCATTGGAATGCTGCTAAACTATCACTGGAACAATTCTAATTTTGTGATATTTCATATTTGTTTTCTTCGTTTGTAACGGGGTCCACAATGTAACCTAAACCAAGACGATGCAACTTTTGTTAAGCAATAATTTGGACATATCAAATTTCGTAGTAACTTATACGAAATATTATGGGAAAAAAGTTTCCGTTGAAAGAATTCACCTGATATTTTAATAATAGCTACCTATCAGGAAAGAACGAATCCAACCAGTCAGCGTTTTCTTATTATGCAAAAGTCAAGATAAAGAATCCACTAAACATTTCACTTCCTGTTGATTGTTTATGGTGCGTTACAATGGATACTTGTAACATTCTTTGTAAATCATTAATGTATATATATTCAATTAAAGGCAAATACTTTCCGGACAGGAATTTTGCATTTAGATTAGAAAAGCAATAAATTTCTTTTTTCTTTTTTTTCTTATTTTTTATTAATTCGCTGTTTGGTTTAATTTTCAGGCTGTGGTATAAGACTTTATGCGGAAGGTTTCTGACTCCATACAACCAGCAAAAAGGCGCAGTTTCTCGGGAAAAACTGATCAGTCATTTTTGTTTCGACTACGTAACTTTAATAGATATCAATGACACCGATATTAAAGGCAGCTAACACAGTTTAAAAAGCACAAAATGTAATCGTTCATCCTTCTGATTGACGTCTGACTACTCCCAATAGTTATGTAAGGAAATAACAGACTCGACTCATAATTTCTAGACTTATCATAACTGTATTATGTATTACTATTCATGAGCCGTTTTGAAAACAAGTCTTGGAAAAAAATGATATATGTCACCCGCTTCTCAAAGCGAGTGTAAAGGAAAACGTACACCGAGGTCATTAATAAAAGTAAATATCTCATATCCAGTGTAGAGGTAGAGGTACACCGATGACACTCAGTCAAGTAGAAGTAAATATCAGCCCTACCTCCAGTTTCCTCTCCAGAAGCTCCTTGCCGAAGCAGACGACTTTCAACACAATCTGCAGAGAGAAAGGTGCCAAAAATGAGAGAAATCAGAACGATACACAAAAACTCTAGGCTATCGGCCGTTGAATAAATAAAAAATTTAAAAGAAGAATGATTATATGTTTATAGTTTAAGTAAGTGTCAGTTTAAAAGCATATATTTTCACTTGTAAAATTGGCTGTCATCATATTTACATCTAGGGGTGAATTATGTAAAACGGAATTTGAAGAAACGTTTAATTTTTTTGGACGAATCTTTAGAGTTTTTGTTGGTTTTTTTTTTTACATAGATACATATGAACCAGGTGAATACGTCTACAATTTTCTAACACTGAAAAAGTAAAACTGGAAGCCAAGCTGAAAATTTGAAAACTTGGCCAATCTGTAATTTTCAATAAGATTAAAGTTGGAACATTATAAATCTTTACGATATTCTGAATTTTTATTATTATACTGGCATGCTTTGTTTTACCAATGCGGATAATCTTAACGTTCAAAGAATTCTGTCAGGAATATGTCTTTTTTTTAATGACAGTGACCTATACTTTTTCATAAGACGAAAAGAATGCCCCTAGACTCTACCAATTAAAATTTCTAGTCAGCAGTGTATGTCAAACTGGATTGGGAAATTGCAACAATTTGTGTGTGATTTTTCAGATATATTATACATTGACTTCAATGATATTGACGTCCACATTTTATTCGGAAATGAAGCCCTATACTGTCCACAGCTTAAATCTGTCAACTGTATGTGTACAGTCATCAATAAGAATGTGATTGTTACATACAATTGGTAAACAACAAAGAGGCTTAATGACAATTTTTAATTTATTTACTTTATGTTATGTCAAAAAGCATGGACAATTTGATCCCAGTGTGCTTATTTAATTATTAACACCC